>JAGFNQ010005040.1:202827-222972 GCA_024364735.1 Boesenbergia rotunda | reverse complement strand
TTTAGAGGAGTTAGAGGAGATTGATAGCGGAGCTTGTGGAAGTTTTGAATTCAATTCTGAAATTTACAGGATCATTCTATACTTTTATCTTGTGATGATTTAGTTGTTAATGATCCTAATTTTTCTATTTGGTTGATACAGGAATGGTTGAGGAAGATGATTCCATAGGTGTAGGGGATTGCACTAAGCCCAGGGACCACCACAATTACCAGAAAGTGTAGGGACTTGCATGGTGGAAGCAAGAACCCAAGGATCACCTACTTTAGTTGAGTGTCCACCAGAACTTGAACCTGAAGAGGAGCAATTATTTGACCAGGAGGAGAACACGGATACATCTACTTCTGTAGAACCTCCAGGTATTTTTCAGCACGATCAGGTAAATTCTCCTCCTATTTTGTCTGAAAATTGCATAGAGGTATCTCAAACTGATTTTATTGTTTTAATACACCTAGGGATGCATCTCTTGTAGAATTTGATTGTGAAAAATCCCTAGAGGTACCTAGTGTTGAATTTGCTAAAAATGAAGCATGTGGTGATACATATCATGAAAATGCTGAGTGTGAAAATTTTTTAAAAGTGCCTAGTATTGTTGATTGTTGTGATGAGTCTTTTGATATATCTTATGCTGAAATAATTGTGAAAATTCATTGAGGCACCTAAAGTTGATTTCATAGGTTGTAATACATTGCTTGATACATCCTTGGTAGAAAATAATTGTGAATTTCTATTGAAGTGCCAAGGATTGATTTTATTATTTGTGATGAGTTTTTGGATGCAATTTTGTAGAAAATAATTGTGAAAAATTTATTGAGATACCAAGCATTGATTTAATTGGATGTGATGCAGTTTTGGATACATTTCATGCAGAGACTGATATATTTTATTTCTTTCTGACCCTGCACGCTTGAGAAAGGTATTACATTGTTTTGCAGGGTCCAGAAGACTTCAGGAGTGGGTGCTCCAACTGAACAGACTTCAACCTCCTGGAAAGACTTCTGAAAGGCAGAAAGAAGGAGGAGTTGATTTTACTCTAATTTATAGCACTCCATTCCTTCAGTGGATCTACACCTAAATCGCCTTCGGCACCGGAGCATATTTTTGTAAAGTTCAAGTGTGGGGGAGTCCTAATCCTCTCAGCCACCCATTTTCCTCCACTACCACGATGGAGGTTACTTCTGGATAGACTCCGTCCACCAGAATAAGGGGAGTTTATTTTTTCTTGTATTTACTTTTATTGCATTTTTCACTTTTAAATTGAGTCCTTGCTAATAAATGCTTAAGTAGAGTAAAATGACTGGGAGTCATTGTAAATACCATGTCTTTTCTTTTCGCACTTTTTCTTACATGACTAGGAATAAATGTATCCCTCTAGGTTATCTCCATAGCATTTTAGAGTCTTTTGAAAAAAATTAAATCTGGTTGTTAAAACTTAGGGTTTGAGTTCATGGATGAATTCTTGGATGCTTGAGTACTACTTGGTTTTAAATTCTTAATTGATGACTTGAGATGAATTATTTTTACTTAGTGAGAATTAGCCTTATATTTGTGATACACATATGTTATTGTACTCTAGAACTTGCTTAGGATCTTTCAAAATCATATTTCAATGATTGGATCACATCTATAGAGACTAATCACCTTGTTTACCTTTCCATATCAATTTTGGCAAAAATCATGTCTACTCTATTTGTCTTTCCTTATTCCTAATCTTAACCCCAATTTTTCGATGGATTTGTTTGCTTGGGATGTTTTCTTGATACTACTTTGCCCGAGACGGACAAAGATTTAAGTGTGGGGGAGTGATTGGTGATTTGGAATGAATTTTCATCAAGGATGCACTTCATTTCGAAAAAAAAATTTTGAAATGGAAAGGGCCAAGTTAAGTTGAATTTGGTGTCAAGATCAAGTGGGAAGAAGTGGTTCGAGTTGGAAGCAAGTGGAGATCTTGATTCTTGATTAAACTTAGAAGATCCAAGTGGCACACAATGAAAAAAAAATCTGCAAGTCCAAGTTCAAAGTGGCACGCAAATGAAACTTTATGTGCCAAAGTGAAGAAAATTTTTTGGTGAAGCTATTTTTGGTCAGCAATGTTTTGGACCGCAGTTGTACCTTGCTAGGGAAATCAAGTGCACTCTGCTATAATCTGAATCGCAGCTGAACATCATTTGAATTGCAGCTGAATAAATCAAGCTGTCAATGTAAATCCGGTGAACAAAAGCTGAAAAGAAGTTGGAAAAAAATCTGCACTGCTTGTAATCTGCCGAGTGCTGAATCTTAGGGCTGATAAATGCTGAATTGGAGCTGGAAAAATCTGATTCAATGCAGAAAAATCTACAGAACACAGTCTGAACAGAATTTAAATGGCAAGGAATTGAGCAGAAAAAATTGCAAGGAAGCTGGACAAAGATTCTGAAGCTGTAAAAGAAATTGCAGAATTGAACATCATCTGAATTGCAGCTGCACCTTGTTAGAAAGGTCGGTAACATTTTGCCAGAATTTAAATGGAAGCTGAACACAGTCTGAACAGAAGCTTTAAGTCCGAGTTGAAGCTGAGAAAAAGTCTGAATTCGGTGCAGGAATTTGAGTCAAAAATAGTTTGTGCAGAAAATGGAAAGAAGTGAGCTGAATATGATATGAGCTGGACCGTTCGGAATTGAAACAATTGCAAGGGTGCTGACAAGGATTAAGAACAAGTCCATCAACCAGCCATCCATCAGAAATTTGAAGATGTATCAACTTGGAAACGGATTCATTGAAGCTGAATTGAATTTGAGCTGAAGCAGAAAAATTGCAGCATAAATCTGAAACTGAATTGCAGCTGTAAAGTGAATTGAAGCTGAAAAATCAGTAACATTTTGACAATCTGAATTGAAGCTGCAAAGTGCTGAAAATTTATGAAAAGCTGCTGTAAATTTCTGCATTCGGAAAAATTCAGTGGGAGAAGATAGTAAGGCAGTTTTGTGCCAATTTCCAATTGAATTCATGCTTTCTAAATCAGCAATGCCTTGCTGCCTTAAAACCGAACCTGTAGAATGATTTTCAATTGAACAAAACCTCTTGGGAGCAGAATTGAAACTGCTGAATGAAATCAGCAGTGAAGAAACAAAAACAGGGCACTAAAAGATAGTGAGGAAGCAAGGTTATCAAGCCATTAAGTGGAAGAACATTTTTTAATCTTGAAAGAGGGGAACTGCAAGGTGCTGAAACAATTGAAGAACTAATTGTTGAATTGCAGTGAAAAGAAAAAAAAAAGGTTTGCAGATTGGTATCCACTTCAAGCTGAATTCCTGCTTCCTAAGTTAGCAAATGTGTAGCTGAGTTTGATCAGAACTTGTAAAGCAGTTTATTTAAAAGTTTGGAAGCCAAATTGCAAAGGAAGAGTGAATAAGATGAAGAGGAACTTGAGTAGAGACTTAGCTGCAACTTAAATCTGCAGCTGATATATATAAAAAAAAAGAAATCTGCAGCTGAAGAAATCTGAACTGCATGGAAAGGTTGCTGCAGAGTGCTGCATTCGAGAGCTCTGAAGTGATATGAATTGAAAGGGAGTAAGCTGCGAGTTCTGAATTTATTAAAGGAATGTTTGAGAAGCTGATTTAGAGGAAGCAGTGATTGAAATGCAGTAAAGGCATTTTCAGAAATGCAGTGGAGGAAGTGGCTGGAATTCAAATTGCTGATCAGAATATGTAGTGGAACCCCCAACTGTTGTTAGCTTTATCGAAAAGTCTGTAGTAGATTGATGTAGATAGGGAACCTCAAGTTGAATTCGGCTGGAAAGTTGAAAGGGAAACAGATGGCACAGAAAAAGAAATCAGAGAAAAGAAGGTTGTGCCAAAGAAAAAAAAAACTTCTGCTAGTTGGATAGAAAATGGCTTGGCTCAAAAGTTGGGAAGTCAAGATTTGTATCTGAAGTTGGAGGTGCACATTCAATTTCAGATCTAAGAAAAACAAATGGGCTAGAAGTTTCGAAGTAGAGTAGAAAATGGGAAGCTAAGCTGAAACTCTTCATTGTCAATTGATGCTAACTGTTGCTGAGCAATAGAAGAATGGCAAGTTCTGAAATTCGCTGCATGGAGTTGGAATTTGAAACATGAAACAGAGAAATGCAGCTATGACAGAAAGGACAAAGAAAAAAAAATTGGGAGCTAAAAACAGCAAGTACCTTGGAAACTCACGGCATTAGAAGGGGATTAATGTGATTCTGATATGGAATTGGGCACAACATGACTGAACCGAATGAGAACAAAGGAGAAAGTTTGTAGCCGAACCTAAAGGAAGAGAAAGCAGAGAAAAAAAAAAAGAGAAAACAGCTTCAAGAATTGAGAAAAGAGAAGAGACAAATTGGCACGTAGATGGGAAATTGGCACATTGAGATCAATAGGGTTTTATTCATCCAAATTAAAGTCATTGTTCAAGATTAACTCCACCACACTTTTGATATCACTAGAGGACTGATAAGAGGGCAAAGTTCATTGGAGACATCCTTGAGCACTCAAGTCTTCCACTTTATTAAATTTTCCATTTTCTTGTCCATTTCTTGCCATTTTCCATGTTTTCATTTGTTTTTGTAGATGTTGATCCTAATCATGATTAATGGTGGAGAGTAGATAATAAGCAAGCTTATGGTAGTGCAAGAAGCATGTGTGTTTGAGTGAGCTCCACTTTCATCATCAACTTAGAACTTAAGGAGAGAGCCACCAAAAATTTTCCTTGAAAGGCTAGTGATTTAAATTCATCTCAATGACTCATGATAGATGAAAAAGCTAAGTTGTTGATTTAAGGACAAGATACTAGTCCATAGAGCTTAGATTTATGAGAATTGACAACCTTAGGTAATTTCTTTTCATTTGCTTCTAATTATGCTTAAGAAAATCTAGGGGATACATACTTAGTAGTTTCGCGAGACGCTCAAGGTTAAGTGTGGGGGAGTTGATAGATACCATTTTTTGATTATTTTAATTTCTAAAATCCATGTTTGACCTATGTTTTTATTGCTTAATTGTGAAATTGCCCTAGGTTTTAGGATTTCTTCTTATTTTGGACTTAATTGCAAATGTACACATTTTTTGGATTATTTGGCCACTAATTTTCTGATATATTTTTGTAGGCATGAAAAGATCCTGGACCTACAGCATATTGGGTCAAACTTGAGTCGGAAGTGAACCGGATCGAATTATCAAGCTTACGATTAATCCGGGCCGTCCGATTCAAAAGCGGCTAGATCTGAGCCATCCGGGACCATCTGAAGCAATCCGAGCTAGGGTTAGGGTTGATCAAGCACTCTGATCAAGATCTGAAGGTTTCATCCCAATCAGAGCTCAATCAACCGTTGGATCAAGCTTGGAGGGCTCTAGATCGTCCATTCAAAGATTAGGATGATCTGGACCATCCGTTGCAAATCTGGAGGATCCGAGCTACCACGAGGCAGATCCTGACCCCAGATCATCATCATCAAAGTTTGGCTCAAATCAGAGCAAGATCAGCCGTTGGATCTTCTCCGATCAATCTGGACCGTCCGTGCTTAAGTATTTAATCAAAAATCCTGCGCAGCTTCTCCTCCATCGCGTCTTCGCCGCAACAGTAGATTTCTTCAGTTCTTCATCGTGTTCTTCAGTTTTTCATCCAATCGAAGGCGTGATCACTCAATCCTTCATCAGAGCAAGGGCTAGGTCAGTGAAGAGAGTCTCAGTGCAGTTTTCAGATAGGGTTTTGCTCAATAGCAAGGCTGCGTGAGGTTTCAGCAGCCTTGTTATCCGATTTCAGCGAGCTCAGCTGTGCTTCATCGCCACTGCATCCGGGCTATCCAGAGGGGTTCCCTGGAAGGTTTCGGACATTCCCTAATCCCAATCGCAAGCCACCACAGCGAATTTGAAGAATTCGGAAGCAAATTTCGGCTTGACCAGGATTTTATCTGATTCGGTAGCAGAGATAGCTCCTCACTGATTTGTTGAGCTTGCGGGTCCGAGGTTCTCCCTTGATTGACGACCAAGGAGTTCTTGAGCTGAGGAAGGGTTGAGGAATAGTTTAAATTGGTTAATTTGAGTTTTCTTAGCTGTAACTTCAGTTCTGCCAATTTATTTCTGTTTCTGAAACTTTGTATTAGCTGTAGCTTTCTTGTCTGAATTGTTCCTTCGTAATTAGGTTTTAATTCTTCAATGTCAGTAGCTAGATAACTTGGTTACTTAGCACTTAACTCAAATTTAGCTGTTTTTGCATTTTAATTGATGCGTATCAGTTTGTATCAGTTTCTCCATGTTTGTCAGCTGCGTATCAGTCCTTTAATTTCTGCATTATCATCTTAGCTAGTTTAGTTTGTTGCTGAATCGTTTCTTATATTAGTTTGGTACTTTCGATCTTAGTTGTTTAGTTTGGATTAGTTTCCCAGTCGGTTTCAAATCTTGCAATTCCTGTTTTGATTTCTGCCTTCATTTAGATTTCATTTCTGCGCATCCAAATACAGTTTCTGCAATTTGAATTGCTTGAGAAGTCTGTGTTTGATTTGTTGTTTCACACCTAATTGTTTCACTTTAGCTGCTGGTTGATTTGCAGTCAGTTCATAGCTGAAAAATCTGCTCGATACATGTCTCTGAAATTCTGCAGATTTGTCTCTGAAATTCTGCAGATTTGTGAGCTGAGTTGTTGAAATTCTGCATGCTTGTGTCAATATCAGTCTCGGCATGGGTTTGTGTTAAGTTGAGTGAGATTACTTTTGAGCTTGAAATTAGTCTCTTTCGCAGTCATTGCATTTCTGAGTTATTAGAATTGGTTTTGGCACAAAGGGTTCAGTTTTGGCACATAGGTTCACTTGCGTGCCAAGCTGAATTGAGCTTTGATTGCATCAGTTTTTTTTACTTGTCTGCTGGTGTAGAATAACATTTGAATACAACTGGTATTGCATTCACTCATTTCTGAATTTTGATGGCAGTGGTTGGCTTCCAAAAACACTTTAGCTAGTTGAGTTTCATTGTTTATTTGAGTTCTACATTTCGCATGCTAATAATTGTGTTAGGTTTGTTTATTTCCGAAAACTCCCATCACTGCCTTTACCTCATTGCTTAGCATTTCTTTTGTTTTGTTGAAATTAGAAATCAGTTTCCAAAAAATTTGGTAAGTGCTTGATTAGGTTTCCATTAGGTTAAGTACTAAGTGCCATCTCTTCGTTTAGTTCCATTGTTAATTTTTCCTTCATTTTCATTTCATTTTCATTCTCAATTGCAATCCAAATCCAATTACTTATTTGAAACCCAAAAACACAAACGACACATAAACTAAGCTCGAATCAAATTATATCAACTAGCCCCGAGAAAAATACGACCTGTGGCCCCTTTACTACATTTTTATATCTTGATTGCAAAAAGGGTTTCCAGCATTTCATATACATTTAAATTTGAGACCCACATTCGTGACAGTATAGCTTGCGGGTCTGAGGTTCTCCCTTGATTGACGACCAAGGAGTTCTTGAGCTGAGGAAGGGTTGAGGAGTAATTTAAATTGGTTAATTTGAGTTTTCTTAGCTGTAACTTCAGTTCTGCCAATTTATTTCTATTTCTGAAACTTTATATTAGCTGTAGCTTTCTTGTCTGAATTGTTCCTTCGTAATTAGGTTTTAATTCTTCAATGTCAGTAGCTAGATAACTTGGTTACTTAGCACTTAACTCAAATTTAGCTGTTTTTGCATTTTAATTGATGCGTATCAGTTTGTATCAGTTTCTCCCTGTTTGTCAACTGCGTATCAGTCCTTTAATTTCTGCATTATCATCTTAGCTAGTTTAGTTTGTTGCTGAATCGTTTCTTATATTAGTTTGGTACTTTCGATCTTAGTTGTTTAGTTTGGATTAGTTTCCCAGTCGGTTTCAAATCTTGCAATTCCTGTTTTGATTTCTGCCTTCATTTAGATTTCATTTCTGCGCATCCAAATACAGTTTCTGCAATTTGAATTGCTTGAGAAGTCTGTGTTTGATTTGTTGTTTCACACCTAATTGTTTCACTTTAGCTGCTGGTTGATTTGCAGTCAGTTCGTAGCTGAAAAATCTGCTCGATACATGTCTCTGAAATTCTGCAGATTTGTCTCTGAAATTCTGCAGATTTGTGAGCTGAGTTGTTGAAATTCTGCATGCTTGTGTCAATATCAGTCTCGGCATGGGTTTGTGTTAAGTTGAGTGAGATTACGGTGTACTTTTGAGCTTGAAATTAGTCTCTTTCGCAGTCATTGCATTTCTGAGTTATTAGAATTGGTTTTGGCACAAAGGGTTCAGTTTTGGCACATAGGTTCACTTGCGTGCCAAGCTGAATTGAGCATTGATTGCATCAGTTTTTTTTTACTTGTCTGCTGGTGTAGAATAACATTTGAATACAACTGGTATTGCATTCACTCATTTCTGAATTTTGTTGGCAGTGGTTGGCTTCCAAAAACACTTTAGCTAGTTGAGTTTCATTGTTTGTTTGAGTTCTACATTTCGCATGCTAATAATTGTGTTAGGCTTGTTTATTTCCGAAAACTCCCATCACTGCCTTTACCTCATTGCTTAGCATTTCTTTTGTTTTGTTGAAATTAGAAATCAGTTTCCCAAAAATTTGGTAAGTGTCTAATTAGGTTTCCATTAGTTGAGTTTTTAGGTGTCAACTTCTTGTTTAGTTCATTAGATCAAGGTTCTTACTTTTCCATTGCAAATTTTATTTTCAATTACAACCCAAAACCCAATTACTTATTTGAAACCCAAAAATACAAACGACATATAAACTAAGCTCGAATCAAACACGACAACTAGCTTCGAGAAAAATACGACCTGTGGCCCTTTTGCTACATTTTTATACTTTTGATTGTAAAAGGGTTTCCAGCATTTCATATACATTTAAATTTGAGACCCACATTCGTGACTGTCTATTTGGGTCCATCAAATTTTTGGCGCCGTTGCCGGGGAAGCAACTAGTTGATTTGTTTGATTTTTGCTTGTATCCTTATGGACATATCATTGGGTTCTATTTTATTTTATTTTATCTTTTGTATACGGGTACTGCCATTTTTCTTGTTTGTTTTGTGACAGGGCTGCAAGATCAAAATGTTTCAGCAATCCTATTCAAATTTTCAGCAACCAAACTATCAATTCCAACAAGGGCAGCCACAATGTCAGCCTCTCAACCAATTGCAGCAGCCCTATTCAGACTTTCAGCCTTTCCAGCAATTTCAGCAGCTACCACAGCAAGATTTCCAACAGCCCTACTCAGATTTCCAACAAATTCAGAATGGGCAGCCCCAATTTTCAGTTTTTGAGCAACCAAATCAGTTTTGTCAGCCTAAATTTCAGCAACTACAACAATTCCAGCCACCACAACAATTCCAACAATTTCAGCAAGAATTTCAGCATTTTAACCAAAATTTCCAGCAGCCTTTTGCAAGTTTTCAGAATGGAAATAATCAATTTCAACCTCAATTCCAGCCATATCAACAAGGGCAGCAAGATTGTCAATCGTTTCAAATATTTCCACCTCAAAACCAACCATTTTTCCAGCCCTCACAGCCCATTAATCAGAATTTCCAGCAACAAAACCAGAATTTTCAGCCCACTCAATTTGAGTTTTCACCACCACAATTTCAACCTCAGATCCAAGAATTCCATAATCATAATTTTCAGCCATCTCCACCAAGTGGTGAAACAAGTTTTCAGCAATTTAATCAGCCTATTCAACCATTTTATCAACCCCCACAGTTTCAATTTCAGACTTTACAGCCTCCTCTTGGTCTTCAGCAGCCTTATGTTCCATTTCAAGCCCAACAGGAGTTCCATACCAATCAAGGGGGCTTTGAGAATCCTGATGAGAGTGAGGCTCAACAACAATTGATGGAGATGTTTCAACAAGTCATGCAACAAATCATTCAAAGTCAACAAGCAACAATTAATTATATGAATCAAATACAAGCTCAAAGATTAGGACAATCAGATGAATCTACAGGTGTAGGGGATCGCACAGAGCCCCAGGAACCACCTATATTGATTGATACATCAGGAAATTCAGAGAATAGGATTGAGAGTATAGGGGATTGCACTGAGCCCCAAGAATCACCCATTCCTACTGATTTAGAGGAGTTAGAGGAGATTGATAGCGGAGCTTGTGGAAGTTTTGAATTCAATTCTGAAAATTTACAGGATCATTCTATACTTTTATCTTGTGATGATTTAGTTGTTAATGATCCTAATTTTTCTAATTTGGTTGATACAGGAATGGTTGAGGAAGATGATTCCATAGGTGTAGGGGATTGCACTAAGCCCCAGGGACCACCACAATTACCAGAAAGTGTAGGGACTTGCATGGTGGAAGCAAGAACCCAAGGATCACCTACTTTAGTTGAGTGTCCACCAGAACTTGAACCTGAAGAGGAGCAATTATTTGACCAGGAGGAGAACACGGATACATCTACTTCTGTAGAACCTCCAGGTATTTTTCAGCACGATCAGGTAAATTCTCCTCCTATTTTGTCTGAAAATTGCATAGAGGTACCTCGAACTGATTTTATTGTTTTTAATACACCTAGGGATGCATCTCTTGTAGAATTTGATTGTGAAAAATCCCTAGAGGTACCTAGTGTTGAATTTGCTAAAAATGAAGCATGTGGTGATACATATCATGAAAATGCTGAGTGTGAAAATTTTTTAAAAGTGCCTAGTATTGTTGATTGTTGTGATGAGTCTTTTGATATATCTTATGCTGAAAATAATTGTGAAAAATTCATTGAGGCACCTAAAGTTGATTTCATAGGTTGTAATACATTGCTTGATACATCTTGGTAGAAAATAATTGTGAAATTTCTATTGAAGTGCCAAGGATTGATTTTATTATTTGTGATGAGTTTTTGGATGCAAATTTTGTAGAAAATAATTGTGAAAAATTTATTGAGATACCAAGCATTGATTTAATTGGATGTGATGCAGTTTTGGATACATTTCATGCAGAGACTGATATTATTTTATTTCTTTCTGACCCTGCACGCTTGAGAAAGGTATTACATTGTTTTGCAGGGTCCAGAAGACTTCAGGAGTGGGTGCTCCAACTGAACAGACTTCAACCTCCTGGAAAGACTTCTGAAAGGCAGAAAGAAGGAGGAGTTGATTTTACTCTAATTTATAGCACTCCATTCCTTCAGTGGATCTTACACCTAAATCGCCTTCGGCCACCGGAGCATATTTTTGTAAAGTTCAAGTGTGGGGGAGTCCTAATCCTCTCAGCCACCCATTTTCCTCCACTACCACGATGGAGGTTACTTCTGGATAGACTCCGTCCACCAGAATAAGGGGAGTTTATTTTTTCTTGTATTTACTTTTATTGCATTTTTCACTTTTAAATTGAGTCCTTGCTAATAAATGCTTAAGTAGAGTAAAATGACTGGGAGTCATTGTAAATACCATGTCTTTTCTTTTCGCACTTTTTCTTACATGACTAGGAATAAATGTATCCCTCTAGGTTATCTCCATAGCATTTTAGAGTCTTTTGAAAAAAATTAAATCTGGTTGTTAAAACTTAGGGTTTGAGTTCATGGATGAATTCTTGGATACTTGAGTACTACTTGGTTTTAAATTCTTAATTGATGACTTGAGATGAATTATTTTTACCTAGTGAGAATTAGCCTTATATTTGTGATACACATATGTTATTGTACTCTAGAACTTGCTTAGGATCTTTCAAAATCATATTTCAATGATTGGATCACATCTATAGAGACTAATCACCTTGTTTACCTTTCCATATCAATTTTGGCAAAAATCATGTCTACTCTATTTGTCTTTCCTTATTCCTAATCTTAACCCCAATTTTTCGATGGATTTGTTTGCTTGGGATGTTTTCTTGATACTACTTTGCCCGAGACGGACAAAGATTTAAGTGTGGGGGAGTGATTGGTGATTTGGAATGAATTTTCATCAAGGATGTACTTCATTTCGAAAAAAAAAATTTTGAAATGGAAAGGGCCAAGTTAAGTTGAATTTGGTGTCAAGATCAAGTGGGAAGAAGTGGTTCGAGTTGGAAGCAAGTGGAGATCTTGATTCTTGATTAAACTTAGAAGATCCAAGTGGCACACAATGAAAAAAAAATCTGCAAGTCCAAGTTCAAAGTGGCACGCAAATGAAACTTTATGTGCCAAAGTGAAGAAAATTTTTTGGTGAAGCTATTTTTGGTCAGCAATGTTTTGGACCGCAGTTGTACCTTGCTAGGGAAATCAAGTGCACTCTGCTATAATCTGAATCGCAGCTGAACATCATTTGAATTGCAGCTGAATAAATCAAGCTGTCAATGTGAATCCGGTGAACAAAAGCTGAAAAGAAGTTGGAAAAAAATCTGCACTGCTTGTAATCTGCCGAGTGCTGAATCTTAGGGCTGATAAATGCTGAATTGGAGCTGGAAAAATCTGATCCAATGCAGAAAAATCTACAGAACACAGTCTGAACAGAATTTAAATGGCAAGGAATTGAGCAGAAAAAATTGCAAGGAAGCTGGACAAAGATTCTGAAGCTGTAAAAGAAATTGCAGAATTGAACATCATCTGAATTGCAGCTGCACCTTGTTAGAAAGGTCGGTAACATTTTGCCAGAATTTAAATGGAAGCTGAACACAGTCTGAACAGAAGCTTTAAGTCCGAGTTGAAGCTGAGAAAAAGTCTGAATTCGGTGCAGGAATTTGAGTCAAAAATAGTTTGTGCAGAAAATGGAAAGAAGTGAGCTGAATATGATATGAGCTGGACCGTTCGGAATTGAAACAATTGCAAGGGTGCTGACAAGGATTAAGAACAAGTCCATCAACCAGCCATCCATCAGAAATTTGAAGATGTATCAACTTGGAAACGGATTCATTGAAGCTGAATTGAATTTGAGCTGAAGCAGAAAAATTGCAGCATAAATCTGAAACTGAATTGCAGCTGTAAAGTGAATTGAAGCTAAAAATCAGTAACATTTTGACAATCTGAATTGAAGCTGCAAAGTGCTGAAAATTTATGAAAAGCTGCTGTAAATTTCTGCATTCGGAAAAATTCAGTGGGAGAAGATAGTAAGGCAGTTTTGTGCCAATTTCCAATTGAATTCATGCTTTCTAAATCAGCAATGCCTTGCTGCCTTAAAACCGAACCTGTAGAATGATTTTCAATTGAACAAAACCTCTTGGGAGCAGAATTGAAACTGCTGAATGAAATCAGCAGTGAAGAAACAAAAACAGGGCACTAAAAGATAGTGAGGAAGCAAGGTTATCAAGCCATTAAGTGGAAGAACATTTTTTAATCTTGAAAGAGGGGAACTGCAAGGTGCTGAAACAATTGAAGAACTAATTGTTGAATTGCAGTGAAAAGAAAAAAAAAAGGTTTGCAGATTGGTATCCACTTCAAGCTGAATTCCTGCTTCCTAAGTTAGCAAATGTGTAGCTGAGTTTGATCAGAACTTGTAAAGCATTTATTTAAAAGTTTGGAAGCCAAATTGCAAAGGAAGAGTGAATAAGATGAAGAGGAACTTGAGTAGAGACTTAGCTGCAACTTAAATCTGCAGCTGATATATATAAAAAAAAAAGAAATCTGCAGCTGAAGAAATCTGAACTGCATGGAAAGGTTGCTGCAGAGTGCTGCATTCGAGAGCTCTGAAGTGATATGAATTGAAAGGGAGTAAGCTGCGAGTTCTGAATTTATTAAAGGAATGTTTGAGAAGCTGATTTAGAGGAAGCAGTGATTGAAATGCAGTAAAGGCATTTTCAGAAATGCAGTGGAGGAAGTGGCTGGAATTCAAATTGCTGATCAGAATATGTAGTGGAACCCCCAACTGTTGTTAGCTTTATCGAAAAGTCTGTAGTAGATTGATGTAGATAGGGAACCTCAAGTTGAATTCGGCTGGAAAGTTGAAAGGGAAACAAATGGCACAGAAAAAGAAATCAGAGAAAAGAAGGTTGTGCCAAAGAAAAAAAAAACTTCTGCTAGTTGGATAGAAAATGGCTTGGCTCAAAAGTTGGGAAGTCAAGATTTGTATCTGAAGTTGGAGGTGCACATTCAATTTCAGATCTAAGAAAAACAAATGGGCTAGAAGTTTCGAAGTAGAGTAGAAAATGGGAAGCTAAGCTGAAACTCTTCATTGTCAATTGATGCTAACTGTTGCTGAGCAATAGAAGAATGGCAAGTTCTGAAATTCGCTGCATGGAGTTGGAATTTGAAACATGAAACAGAGAAATGCAGCTATGACAGAAAGGACAAAGAAAAAAAAATTGGGAGCTAAAAACAGCAAGTACCTTGGAAACTCACGGCATTAGAAGGGGATTAATGTGATTCTGATATGGAATTGGGCACAACATGACTGAACCGAATGAGAACAAAGGAGAAAGTTTGTAGCCGAACCTAAAGGAAGAGAAAGCAGAGAAAAAAAACAAGAGAAAACAGCTTCAAGAATTGAGAAAAGAGAAGAGACAAATTGGCACGTAGATGGGAAATTGGCACATTGAGATCAATAGGGTTTTATTCATCCAAATTAAAGTCATTGTTCAAGATTAACTCCACCACACTTTTGATATCACTAGAGGACTGATAAGAGGGCAAAGTTCATTGGAAACATCCTTGAGCACTCAAGTCTTCCACTTTATTAAATTTTCCATTTTCTTGTCCATTTCTTGCCATTTTCCATGTTTTCATTTGTTTTTGTAGATGTTGATCCTAATCATGATTAATGGTGGAGAGTAGATAATAAGCAAGCTTATGGTAGTGCAAGAAGCATGTGTGTTTGAGTGAGCTCCACTTTCATCATCAACTTAGAACTTAAGGAGAGAGCCACCAAAAATTTTCCTTGAAAGGCTAGTGATTTAAATTCATCTCAATGACTCATGATAGATGAAAAAGCTAAGTTGTTGATTTAAGGACAAGATACTAGTCCATAGAGCTTAGATTTATGAGAATTGACAACCTTAGGTAATTTCTTTTCATTTGCTTCTAATTATGCTTAAGAAAATCTAGGGGATACATACTTAGTAGTTTCGCGAGACGCTCAAGGTTAAGTGTGGGGGAGTTGATAGATACCATTTTGTTGATTATTTTAATTGCTAAAATCCATGTTTGACCTATGTTTTTATTGCTTAATTGTGAAATTGCCCTAGGTTTTAGGATTTCTTCTTATTTTGGACTTAATTACAAATGTACACATTTTTTGGATTATTTGGCCACTAATTTTCTGATATATTTTTGTAGGCATGAAAAGATCCTGGACCTACAGCATATTGGGTCAAACTTGAGTCGGAAGTGAACCGGATCGAATTATCAAGCTTACGATTAATCCGGGCCGTCCGATTCAAAAGCGGCTAGATCTGAGCCATCCGGGACCATCTGAAGCAATCCGAGCTAGGGTTAGGGTTGATCAAGCACTCTGATCAAGATCTGAAGGTTTCATCCCAATCAGAGCTCAATCAACCGTTGGATCAAGCTTGGAGGGCTCTAGATCGTCCATTCAAAGATTAGGATGATCTGGACCATCCGTTGCAAATCTGGAGGATCCGAGCTACCACGAGGCAGATCCTGACCCCAGATCATCATCATCAAAGTTTGGCTCAAATCAGAGCAAGATCAGCCGTTGGATCTTCTCCGATCAATCTGGACCGTCCGTGCTTAAGTATTTAATCAAAAATCCTGCGCAGCTTCTCCTCCATCGCGTCTTCGCCGCAACAGTAGATTTCTTCAGTTCTTCATCGTGTTCTTCAGTTTTTCATCCAATCGAAGGCGTGATCACTCAATCCTTCATCAGAGCAAGGGCTAGGTCAGTGAAGAGAGTCTCAGTGAAGTTTTCAGATAGGGTTTTGCTCAATAGCAAGGCTGCGTGAGGTTTCAGCAGCCTTGTTATCCAATTTCAGCGAGCTCAGCTGTGCTTCATCGCCACTGCATCCGAGCTATCCAGAGGGGTTCCCTGGAAGGTTTCGGACATTCCCTAATCCCAATCGCAAGCCACCACAGCGAGTTTGAAGAATTCGGAAGCAAATTTCGGCTTGACCAGGATTTTATCTGATTCGGTAGCAGAGATAGCTCCTCACTGATTTGTTGAGCTTGCGGGTCCGAGGTTCTCCCTTGATTGACGACCAAGGAGTTCTTGAGCTGAGGAAGGGTTGAGGAGTAGTTTAAATTGGTTAATTTGAGTTTTCTTAGCTGTAACTTCAGTTCTGCCAATTTATTTCTGTTTCTGAAACTTTGTATTAGCTGTAGCTTTCTTGTCTGAATTGTTCCTTCGTAATTAGGTTTTAATTCTTCAATGTCAGTAGCTAGATAACTTGGTTACTTAGCACTTAACTCAAATTTAGCTGTTTTTGCATTTTAATTGATGCGTATCAGTTTGTATCAGTTTCTCCCTGTTTGTCAGCTGCGTATCAGTCCTTTAATTTCTGCATTATCATCTTAGCTAGTTTAGTTTGTTGCTGAATCGTTTCTTATATTAGTTTGGTACTTTCGATCTTAGTTGTTTAGTTTGGATTAGTTTCCCAGTCGGTTTCAAATCTTGCAATTCCTGTTTTGATTTCTGCCTTCATTTAGATTTCATTTCTGCGCATCCAAATACAGTTTCTGCAATTTGAATTGCTTGAGAAGTCTGTGTTTGATTTGTTGTTTCACACCTAATTGTTTCACTTTAGCTGCTGGTTGATTTGCAGTCAGTTCGTAGCTGAAAAATCTGCTCGATACATGTCTCTGAAATTCTGCAGATTTGTCTCTGAAATTCTGCAGATTTGTGAGCTGAGTTGTTGAAATTCTGCATGCTTGTGTCAATATCAGTCTTGGCATGGGTTTGTGTTAAGTTGAGTGAGATTACGGTGTATTTTTGAGCTTGAAATTTGTCTCTTTCGCAGTCATTGCATTTCTGAGTTATTAGAATTGGTTTTGGCACAAAGGGTTCAGTTTTGGCACATAGGTTCACTTGCGTGCCAAGCTGAATTGAGCATTGATTGCATCAGTTTTTTTTTACTTGTCTGCTGCTGTAGAATAACATTTGAATACAACTGGTATTGTATTCACTCATTTCTGAATTTTGTTGGCAGTGGTTGGCTTCCAAAAACACTTTAGCTAGTTGAGTTTCATTGTTTGTTTGAGTTCTACATTTCGCATGCTAATAATTGTGTTAGGCTTGTTTATTTCCGAAAACTCCCATCACTGCCTTTTCCTCATTGCTTAGCATTTCTTTTGTTTTGTTGAAATTAGAAATCAGTTTCCCAAAAATTTGGTAAGTGTCTAATTAGGTTTCCATTAGTTGAGTTTTTAGGTGTCAACTTCTTGTTTAGTTCATTAGATCAAGGTTCTTACTTTTCCATTGCAAATTTTATTTTCAATTACAACCCAAAACCCAATTACTTATTTGAAATCCAAAAATACAAACGACACATAAACCAAGCTCGAATCAAACACGACAACTAGCTCCGAGAAAAATACGACCTGTGGCCCCTTTGCTACATTTTTATACTTTTGATTGTAAAAGGGTTTCCAGCATTTCATATACATTTAAATTTGAGACCCACATTCGTGACAGTCTATTTGGGTCCATCAGCGCCCCGCCCATAAGCTGTCGAAGCATTCACTTTCTCTACTTCTTTTTGTATTTACCTTGGGGGCGCCCGGGACACTCCAGGCGCCCTACGCAGCTTCTGCCTCACTCCTTTGAGGCTCTCTGAGCTGCAGACACTCGTTCCTTCGGTCCTGCATCTAGGGTTAGTCCAAAATAACATAGAGCAATAATATGTTAGATTTATACAGCCTTAGCTGTCTTGGTTCTGACTTTGGGTCTCCAAAATGGAGCCCTAGGTCGAACCGACGCCTACTGTTCCCTCAATGGGGAATGTGTCCTCACCTACTCCTCTCGGGAGAATTTACCTGATGCCAACCGGCTCCTCCGGTTGGACTTTTGCCCAGCAGTCCTTCGCCAGGTGCCTAGCTGTCCTTCGTCAGGTCTTCAGTACCAAGCTGTCCTTCGCCTGGTGCCTAGCAGTCCTTCGCCAGGTCTTCAGTACCAAGCTGTCCTTCGCCTGGTGCCTAGCAGTCCTTCGCTAGATCTTTGTATCCTGGCATTCCTTCGCCAGGTGCCTAGCAGTCCTTCGCTAGGACTTTGTATCCTGGCATTCCTTCGCCAGGTGCCTAGCAGTCCTTCGCTAGGGCTTTTCCTGCACACTTGAGTAACATGTTAGATAAACATTATACCTTAACTTTTGAACCCTTTTGCCATTATCAAAACACAGGTTCGACTTGGGTGCTTTCTGCACCAACAGTTTTTTCAATTTTTTTTTTTAAAAAGTATACTTAACATTTTTTCAAAAATTCATCTTAACATTTTTTTTCAAAAATTCATCTTAACATTTTTTTCAAAAATTCATCTTAACATTTTTTTTAATTTTACTTAACATTTTTTTTTCAAAAATTCATTTTAACATTTGTTTCAAAAATTCATTTTATCATATTTTTAAAAATTCAATTTAACATTTTTTTAAAATATTCAACTTAATGTTTTCAAAAATTAAATATAACATTTTACAAAAATTCAACTTAATGGTTTCAAAAGTAACCTATTGTTTTTTAAATCAAACTAAGTTTTGAATTTAACCACCTTGGAACTTAGGTCTTGATGGAACTAATTTTACTCTCGGTCAAAGTTAGTTCAAACTAGGCGCCCGAGACCCTCACGGGCGCCCAACTCTTTCCCATCGTACAAGGCAGTCAAAGGTTGCCACACCTGAGTCAAGCCTGAACTCAGGTGCCATGAGTAAGATCTCGGGCGCCTCATCTCTGTCACGGGCGCCCGAGAAGGGCTATATAAGCCCTCGCCCATGGCACCCTTTCCACACCCAACTCACACTACTTCCTCACTTCTAAGAGCTCTTCCAAGCATCCCAAGTCCTCCTCTCTTCTTCCTCTCCTACAATGCCTCCTCGGTATGTTTTTTAGTTTGTTCTTCTTTTTCAACTTATTATTGTTAATTATTTCAATTGTTGATTATTATTAGCAAACGTCGTCCTATCGAGACCGACCCTGATACCGAACCTAGCCCTGACCTTAGGTTTCCTATATTAGACCCTTTTTAATAAATTTGTACCACTACGTACAAACCCATAAAGACCAGCTATCTGAATAGGGGATTCTTTACCCAATCATGTCCTACAACTATTGATGTCATTACTTACTACCAACTAGAACGATTAGTATACTGTAATCATTCTATAAACATGACTTGTGTGCCGAATTTTATAATAACTTGGTCAAAGTCGATGACTTCTGCTACACCACTAATGTTCAGACCCTTCCACTTACCATTTCTCCTTCCCTATTTATTAGATTTCTTGGACTACGACCCTTTCAGTCCACCTTCTTTTGTTATCCTCCTATGGATCTTCCCTTTCCCGCCCTTTACTCCCACATTACCCTTGACCTTCTCTACTCTTATTTTTTCAGACGTGAGAGAGATCCGATGGTTTAGAATTTTCGATCCGTTGATCTACGCATCCAGGACTACACCCTCTATCGAGTCCTGGTTCGCTACATTCTTCCCCTGACATCACGGGATGTAGCAGTTATGCTTCCCTTTCACTCATTCTTACTTTACGCGATGATCCACCATCTGGACATAGACATCGGTCTACATATGTTCCAGACGATCATCTATGCCTCTAGCATCTCCACTCACTCTAGAGTGCAGACCCTCTATGTCACATCTTGACCGTACTTTCCATCATTACGTTGTGATGTTTCTGTCGGAGAGATCATCACGATGATCGAGTTTGAGGAAATAGGAATTAGGAATTTTCCCTAGCCGCTATAGATATTCAGCCACCGGGTCATATCATGGAGACGACGAGGTACTCCACCCAGATCGACTCGTATGACGAGGTGGACGTGGTGTAGCCGATATCGCCACCGAGATCGAGGAGCAGCTGAGAGAGTCTAACCACCACCCCCTTCGATGACTACGGACCACGCCTCACACGGATAGAGATGGAGGTTCATAGTCTTCGAGAGGAGATGGAGGCTCATCACGTCGAGCAGATGGATGCCCTTCAGGCCCGACATGATGAGAGGCTCACAGCGTCCGACATGAGGAGATGATCATGATGTTCGGTCATGGTATCCTGGCCCTTCTTGGCATCCAGGCTCATCTTCTTAGCTTGACATTGTACTAGGGATTT
>JAGFNQ010005040.1:119437-197356 GCA_024364735.1 Boesenbergia rotunda | reverse complement strand
AAAAAATTGCATAGAGGTACCTCAAACTGATTTTATTGTTTGTGATATACTTAGGGATACATCTCTTGTAGAATTTGATTGTGAAGAATCCCTAGAGGTACCTAGTGTTGAATTTGCTGATAATGAAGCATGTTGTATTACATCAGATGCCCATGCTGAGTGTGAAAATTTTTTAGAAGTGCCTAGTGTTGTTAATTGTTGTGATGAGTCTTTTGATATATCATATGCTGAAAATAATTGTGAAAAATTTATTGAGGCATCGAAAATTGATTTTATTGGCTGCGACACATTGCTTGATACATCCTTGGTAGAAAATAATTGCGAAATTTCTATTGAAATGCCAAGGATTGATTTTATTATTTGTGATAAATTTCAGGATACAAATTTTGTAGGAAATAATTGTGACAAATTTATTGAGGCACCAAGAATTGATATAATTGGACATAATGCAGTTTTGGATTCATTTTATGCAGAGACTGATATTATTTTATTTCTTTCTGACCCTGCACGCTTGAGAAAGGTATTACATTGTTTTGCAGGGTCCAGAAGACTTCAGGAGTGGGTGCTCCAACTGAACAGACTTCAACCTCCTAGAAGGACTTCTGAAAGGCAGAAAGAAGGAGGAGATGATCTTACTTTAATCCATAGCCCTCCATTCCTTCAATGGCTATTATATCTGAATCGCCTTCGGCCACCGGAGAAATTTTTTGCAAAGTTCAAGTGTGGGGGAGTCCGAATTCTCCCAGCCACCCAGATTCCTCCACTACCTCGATGGAGGCTCCTTCTGGATAGACTTCGTCCACCAGAATAAAGGGGAGATTGTTCTTTCTTGTATTTTCTTTATTACCTGTTTCATTTTTTTATGCTTTCTAGAAGTAGGATTTTCTTTTAAATTGAGTCCTTGTCAATAAATGCATGTTAGTTCTTACATGAGTAGAAATAAATGTATCCCTCTAGGTTATCTTCATGTCATTTTAGAGCCTTTTGAAAATAAATTAAATTTGGTTGTTAAAACTTAGGATTTGAGCTAATGGATGAATTCTTGGATGCTTGAGTACTACTTGGTTTTAGATTCTTAATTGATGACTTGAGATGAATTATTTTTTGCCTAGTGAGAATTAGCCTTATATTTGTGACACACATGTTATTGAACTCTAGAACTTGCTTAGGTTCTTTCAAAATCATATTTCAATGGTTGGATCACATCTATAGGGACTAATCATTTTATTTACCTTTCCACATCACTTTGTCTATTTTATTCTAGTTGTCTTTCCTTATTCCTAATCTTAACCCCAATTTTTCTATGGATTTGTTTGCTTGGGATGTTTTCTTGATGCTATTTTGCCCGAGACGGACAAAGATTTAAGTGTGGGGGGAGTGATTGGTGATTTGGAAGCAATTTTTATCAAGGATACATTTCATTTCGGAAAAAAAAAAATTTCTTTGCCAAGTGAGTTGAGTTTGGTATCAAAAATGAGTAAGAGAGATGGAAGCAATTGGAGATCGAGTTTCCTTATCACGTTTTGAAGATCAAATTGGCACGCCAAGAAGAGAAAAAAAAAGAAACCAAAAATCTTCAATTAGAAGAAAGGGAATGGCACACAAATGAAGAAAACTTGTGCCAAAAGAAAAAAAAATTTCCAAGTGAAGCCGGATTTAGTTGGGTTGTCTTGACAGGAATTAAATGGCAAGGTCCAACCATTAGAAATTCTGAAGGGCAGCAAAGAACAAATCAGATTCAAGAAAAAAAATCTGTGCAATAACAAGAAAAAAAAAGAGAAATCTGTGCCAAGTGAGTAAATTGTGCCAAAGGTTCAAGTAGAGTTCATGTTTATGAATCTTACACATGATCAAAGAGTGCCAGTTCTGAAATCAATTGACTGCTGTGAAAACAACAATGCAGAAACTAATTAATGCAGAAATATATGAAGGCAGATGCAAAAATAGCAAGTGGAAACTCCTTGAAAGCTCATGGTATTAGTGATGGATTGGAGCCAATTTCTGAACAATGATTTGGGAAGCAGGAGCACCACAAGATTGAGCAAAACGTGACCAAACCAGGAAGAAAGGTGGATGCTAGGAATCCTGATCAGAGCAGAAAGGAAGGTGCAGTGGCTGAAATTCAATGTGCTGATTTGCATTTGGAATGAATTTTCATCAAGGATTTCACTGCTATTTGATGTAAGAACTATGTGATGCCAATTGTGTGGGAAATCAGAGTCTTGATTCTGAAAATGAATTGACGTGAAGCTTGTCAGTGAACCAAAAGCTGAGAAGAAATTCTGAAACTGCCCAAATCTGCCCTGCATTGCATTATAAGCTGAGAGTAATCTGAATTTTGAGTTTTTGAAGCTATGAATCAAGATATTAAGTGTAAAATGTATCTGAAGTTGAAGGTGCACATTCAATTTCGGATCTCAGAAAAACAAATGTAGCTATGGGCAGAAAATGGAAGAAGTTGGCTGAAATTTAACTTTGAGGGCTGAATTTTCAAGTGAAGTTGATTAGTGAAGGACACATATGGAGCATCTAATTCCCCAATTGTTGTTTGATGTTTCGAGTTCTCTAATGAGAAATCTGATCCGATTGTGCTCCATTAGAAGATTTGAGAGAAAGAAAAAGAGGAAAAATCAGAAAAGAAGAAAGAAAAGAGAAAGAAACAAAAGAGGCACACAAAGGAGTTTTGACCTCATGAATTTAGTGAGATGCTTCTCATCCGAATTACATCTTTGTTCCACTATCTTTTTGACTCCACTAGAGGAGAAGGAAGCAGAAATGAATTCAGTAGCTGACCACGAGAAAGAAAGAAAAAAAAAAGAAAAGAGAGAACAAATGAAGAAAGTGTGCCAACTTGTAAAGGAAATGTATCAAGAGTGAGTTACAAGGGTTGTTGAGTTAAAATTTTATATTGAGTATCTATTTCACTTGATATCGTATGTTCCTTGATACAAATCTGATCTGAAAGAAAAAAAAATGATGAGAGAAGAGAAAGAAGCAAGAATGGCACACAAGAGCAAATTGGCAAAATGAAGTCAAGGAAAGTTTTTTTCATCCAAATCAAAGGCAATCATTCAAGTTTGACATCACAACACTTTTGAGATCATTAGGGGACTGATAAGAGGGCAAAGTTCATTGGAAACATCCTTGAGCACTCAAGTCTCCCACTTTATCAAATTTTCCATTTTCTTGATTTTTACTCCATTTCTCACCATTTTCTATTATTTTTCACTTGTTTTTGTAGATGTTGATCCTAATCATGATTAATGGTGGAGATTAGATAATAAGCAAGCCTATGGTAGTGCAAGAAGCATGTGTGTAGGAGTGAGCTCCACTTCCATCATCAACTTAGAACTTAAGGAGAGAGCCACCAAAACTTCCCATGAAAGGCTAGTGATTTAAATTCATCTCAATGACTCATGATGGATGAAAAGGCTAAGTTGTTGATTTAAGGACAAGATACTAATTCATAGAGCTTAGATTTATGAGAATTGACAACCTTAGGTAATTTCTTTTCATTTGCTTCTAATTATGCTTAAGAAAGCCTAAGGGATACATATTTAGTTGTTTCGCGAGACGCTCAAGGTTAAGTGTGGGGGAGTTGATAAGCACCATTTTATTGATTATTTTAATTGTTAAAATCCATGTTTGACCTATGTTTTTATTGCTTAATTGTGATTTTACCCTAGGTTTTAGGATTTCCTCTTATTTTGGACTTAATTGCAAATTTACACATTTTTTAGATTATTTGGCCACTAATTTTCTGATATATTTTTGTAGGCATGAAAGGATCCTGGACCTAGGGCATACTGGGTCAAACTTGAGTCGGATGGGAACCGGATCAAATTATCAAGCTTACAATTAATCCGGGCCATCCGATTCAAGAGCGGCTAGATCTGAGCCATTCGGGACGATCTGAAGCAATCCGAGCTAGGGTTAGGGTTGATCAAGCTCTATGATCAAGATCTGAAGGTTTCATTCCAATCAGAGCTCAATCAACCGTTGGATCAAGCAAGGAGGGCTCTAGAGCGTCCATTCACAGATAGAGTTGATCTGGACCATTCGTTGTACATCTGGAGGATCCGAGCTACCACGAGGTAGATCCTGACCCCAGATCATCATCATAAAAATTTGGATCAAATCGGAGCAAGATCAGCCGTTGGATTTCATCCGATCAATCTGAGCCGTCCATTATTTCCTATTTAATCAGAAACGCTGCCCAGCTTCCCCTTCGTCGCGTCTCCGCCGCTACAGTAGGTTCATCGTTTCTTCTTCGTTTTCCAGTCGTTTTTCTCCATTTCCGGGGCGCGACCCCTCAATTCTTCATCAAGATCATCTTCTGGATCTTTGGAGGTCAGTTTAGTTGGAGAATTCAGCTCGAATTCGCGCCGAACAGAGCTATTTGAGGGTTTCGGTGGCTCTGTGGTCTGACCACTGAAATCTCATCCACAAGCCATTTCCAAGCTTCTGAGCCATTTGTAGGGGTTCTCAGGTGAGCTCAGAAGCTTCCCAATTCATCATCGCAGCTCCATTATTTGAGATCGAAGGGGTTCAGATTGGATTTCCCCATATGATGCAGTTTGAGCAGAGTTCATCATGCGAGGTTGATTTCCACTGATTTGCTGAGCCTAGGGGTTTGAAGCCAGCTCTTGCTTGACGACCAAGAAGAATTTGAGTTGGAGAAGGGTTGAGGAGTAGCTTAGATACTTAATTTTCGTTTGTTTAGTTGTAATTTACAGTTTCGAGCAATTCTGTTCTGTTTCTGTAGAATTTCAGTTTCAGCTGCCTTAGTTTGTAAGTTCTGAATTGTTTAGCTTAATTAGGAGTTTAATCTTCGAGTTCAGTAAGATAGGAATTTGTTTAGTGATCAACTAGATCAAATTTCAGTTTATTTCTTAGTCAAATTGTTGCGTGCCAATTTGTGTGCTGCGTGCCAAGTGTAGTTGCTGTTTTTTTCAGAATTCTCATTCTCATCTCACTAGATTCTGTTAAGTAATGGCTTAGTTAAGTTTCTTTGTTCCTAGAGTAGTTACTTGCAATCAGTTTTCATTAGCTAGCTCAGCCTTTGATCTATTGCGAAAAATCAGTAGCTAATCCTTTTAATTCTGATTTCTGTTTACTCTTTTCAGTTTCTGAAATTATCTTAGACCTCCTGTTTCTGAGTTGTTTCTTAGTTTCTTAATTGCTAATTCCCGCTTTAGTATCAGATAGATAGTGTGTTTAGTTAAGATAGCACTTAATTGTAGTTTTTCATAATCCAATTGTAGCTTTATTTCTGAGCTTTACTTAACTGAATTGCTGCATACCTTCACATGATTCTGTTTTGTTTTTGTCACTGAATTGAACCTGAAGTCCTTCATTTGGCTGTGCCATTTCAGCATTCGAAATTTCCTTATCTGTAATAACTTATCACTGCATCTTCAGGTTCGGATTCTGCATTGCTAAGCTTACCTCTTCATTTAGTTTCTCTGAATTGGATCCTTCACCTTTACAACTTCAAGTTTATCTCTTTTTAATGCTAGAATCGAAATTCCCTTATTGAAGTGTGTTTAAAGTTTTGAGTCAAATTCAATTGCAAATTCAGTCACTTAGTTGATCAAATAGTTAGGCATAAGAAGTGTATCTGAATTCATAATTGTTTCCAAAAAATTTGATTTGCATTAGTTTGATCCTTGATTTCCATCACCTTGTTTAAGATTGTGTGGTTAAGGTTCCATCTTTTGATTGCAATTTCATTTTCGATCACAACCCCCAAATTCAATTACTTGTGTGAAACCCAAAATTTATAAACGACACCTAAACACAAGCACGAATCACACAACTTCAACTAGCCCCCAGAAAAATACGACCTGTGGCCCCTATATTACATTTTCATACTTTTGATTGTAAAAGGGTTTCCAGCTTTTCATTCATATCTAAATTTGAGACCCACTTTCATGACACATAGTTTGGGTCCGTCAGGTAACAAATCCAGCTCTAACTCTGTTGGACGTAAATCAACAATAATTTTATCTACACTTAGATGGTCTATCATCTTTTTCACAGTGTCAACATGATAGTTATGCCAACTCCACCAAAGGATTCTTGAAAATCTATCAGGATAATCTGGAGCGGCAATACTGATGTGCTCACTCACCCATACGTACAAAGTGATTATATTGGGTAAATAATGTCCAGAAAAAAATTTATGATCAGCTATATGTACTCTAACTTACAGTCAAAATATTTGAAAATCCCTTGAGCAAGGGGGCCTTGGTCATGTGCATTGAATCATCTACATGTGGTTTTGGCCTTAACGTAACCTCCAAACCAATGGCTTCTAACTGAGTAGCCATAAAACTCTACATGACATTGCACCAATTATACCTAGCTAGGTTGTCAAACTCATCTACGCAGTTAATCAGTGAGAGCACAAGAATTCTAACAACGCTACTATTACCACAAAATATAACAGTAGCAAAAAAATATAGTAGATAAAACTGATAGTAGAGCTAGTCATTTGATCTTGACTTCATTATGAGTTTCTCCAAATGCTGGGTAGAACAACCATACTCTTGGAAATACTCCTTATACAATGGGTTGGAGACCTCGTTTAAATCAAATTAGACTATCTCTCCATTGTCGGGTAGCCCTAGAATCAGTGAAATATCTACCTTTGTGAATTTGAGTTTTTTCCCATAGAAGATAAAACTATGTTCTTCTTAATCCCAATAATCGAACATATTCTGGACTTGGGCTCTTACAAAAGAACTATTTGGAAGATCGAGGAACCCACGAAAGGGTGTGTCTCGAATCAACTGTTAAATATGACAACTTGAGGTGGTAAATAAAATTTTTTGATTTAATTTATCGAAAAAGTAATTACTATTTACTGGAATGTGGATGAAATATACGGAGGATCAACATTAAGCCACTAAACTTTAGAGGGTTATAATGTAGAGAGAACCCAAATTAAGGGCTTGGGATAAATTACGTAAAGTTGGGGGATTTTAGTGTGATTACATCGAAACCTAGGCGTGAGGCTATAATAGTCGAAAGGAAGCCACACCCATTTCCTCTCTGATCTCCCCCGCGCGATCTCCTTCATTCGCCCAACGGGAAGCCGGTCGAAGCTCCTCTTGTATCATTGCTCCCCATCCATGGCGAACTCTCCCTTTTGATCCACACTGCCTCGTGTACGGGCAGACAAGGAGCTGTGATTGGTGAGGTTCCTCCTCTCACAGACATCTCTGCTCCGGTCAAGCATCGCCGAGAGGGAGGAGGGTTGGGCGCTGTTATCACTCACAGATCATCAAAAGAGGATCGGTGATTTCTCCTTGTGTCATTGTGAGAAGGTGAGGCCCTTCTTCTGTATGTGCTTGTGGTTTCATTGGATCTTGTGTATTGATCTTCAATTCTGATCCTAGGATGCGTCCTTGCTGTGTTGTGACCCATATTCCCGAAGCCAATTCAGAAGTACACTTGGGTTGCTCTGATATGAGATTGTGAGGGCTGCCAGAGACGAATCAATTTCTCAAAGGCGTTGTGTTGGCCAGATCCGGAGCTAGGGAAGGATCGCCTATGCCAGATTCAGTTAAGGTTCTACCTGGTTGTTGATCTTGGAATGAAACTGTGTAGAGTTTAGTGTTAGATCAGAAGAAAGGATTGGGAATTTTGTTTTGGAATCGCTACCTCTATTTTGATTTTGATCCAGTTTGGGAGGTTTCCGATGATCCTATTCGTGTGTTCATGATTGGTGTTATGGTTTTCGAATGAACTCTGTTGTGGAGTTTATTGATATGTTCTATTCTAGGTGTTCCTTTGCTGATTTCATGGTTCTATAGTTGGAGTTGTTCTATGTACCAGTGTGGATGTATTGGTGATGGGATTCGATTGGATTTGCTCTTTGAGATCACTTCAGTAGAGCTATGGTGATAGTTCTGTGGGATTTTTATTTCTCTTCTATTTTACAGCTTGTGTGCTCTCGGTTGAATGGTTTGATTGTGTTATGGTGTGTTGACTGTTAATGGTTGCAGTGAGGTTTGGTTTGGTTGATGGATGGCTCTATCTATGTCTTATTTTGGGTGTGTAATAGGAGTTTAGTTTTTACTCGGTATTGGATCGGTTATCCTTTGATCAGTAATTGGACTAATAGATTGAATAAGGGTGATGATTATGCTTATGGATTTGTTGATTGGGATTGTGATGGTGTCATTGATCCTTAGATGTGTTAGTTGATGAATAGCTGTGGTGTTTTTTATCAGATTAGTGGTTGTTTGATCAATAGAGGTTTGTTAGAGAAATTCAATTCGAATTATAGTTTCTGATCATGAGATGTTTTCCTTGATTGGAGTTGGATCCATTATCTCTTTGGCCAGGAGGTTTTTTTTTTATAGAAGTTGTAGGCCTTAGGTCCTCCTTTTCCTTACCATGGGCTATATTGCTAGAGTAGGATTCCATTTGTATTATCTAATAAGATGAGTTATGGACTGGGACCTAGTGTTGGTGGGTTGGATTTGGGTTAAACTTAGACTAAACCTAAATTCGAAACTTAATTCCAAATCAACGTGGGTTAATCATTTAATTAGATGTAATTAAATGAAATATGAGGGTTAAGTTATCCTAATATAGTTTAGGGACTTGTTAGCTAGTCACTATTTTGTAATAGCTATTTAAATATGTCCTTTGATACAGGGCATGGGTTGGAACTTATTGTTGCGGATTATCGGACGAGGAGTTCTCTACGTATACAGACTCCTACTTTAAGGCGGATATTTCTTGCTTGTCCTCTTTAGATCCACATTACCTTAATGCATGATAGTTTATATTTGTCCAGTAGGTTTTATTTTTCCTTACATCTGCTACCGTTGTTATCCTGCTTGATACTTATTACTTGATCTTGGATATGATTTAATTTCCGTCTATACAGTCTCGTTTTATTGTTATCTGATTCTGTATAGTATTTGTGCGAGCATGTGTACGTAGATATAGTAGCATGCCACTGTATAGTTGCATTGATTGATTCTAGTTATATTTGCATGTGTACCTAGATATATAACGGTTAGGTTATGATACATGTGTCCGACCTGTATATGGTAGGTTGAGTTATGTATTGATGACCTGGTAGGGGTTGCATGTGTTAGAGTCATACACCATCTTACCATTATTGCATGCTGACGACCATCAGCTCCCTTATGGTTGAGTCTGGTATCTGCTACATATATGCACACACTTAACCACTCATGGATTAGCGGTTATCGTTGGGTATGTGTATTTGCTCTATACTGCTCTGCTCGACCGCTCATGGGTAGTGGTTCCTGAGTGTGGTGGCAGGCAGGGATCCCTCCTCTTTCTGGAGACCAGAGGAGATGAAAGAGATATCTCCCCCATATACATATGGGGCAGAGCGATAGTTCCACCAGCATCCTATCCACTCGGTCACTCAGGAGCAGTGATGATATAATGCGTACAGTATCACAGCCTTACCCACTCGGCTAATACATATGACATGTCTCAATAGCTTGACTGGTGTAAGGGGTGACCATGTCATTGCATTATGTGCATATGATGCATTATGCATTTGATTGTTGCCTTTTATGATCAGGATAGATTGATTTCTTGTATATATATTCATTTGGAACTTTCACTTATGCATATTCTGATATTGTCTTTGAGACTGTATCCTGTTGTTTCTTTATAGCTTGTACAACTACTTATCTGTCATGCATATCTTTTTCTATATTTGCAGAGTTCGCTTAGACTCATCACCCGTCACCACTGTTTTTGTTTTCAGGTTGATTGGTCGCCAGGGGAGCCCAGTTGCCAGTTCGAGGTCTCGACGACTTCGACTTGGGTTCTTTCGCGTGTTTTTATTTTCTGTTTCAGCATCTCTTATTCTATATTTGTTTTACGTCGTGGACGTGTATTGGATTGTATTTGACCTGTGGTTTTGTATTTTTGAGTCCTCTATTGGACTTTATGTGATGTTTTGCTGCGCGCCTACCCGAAGGGCAGCTCAGGTAAGCTTTTATGGATTTTAGAGCTATTGATGTCTTTCTTTATATGTTTTATCTTTATTTGAGGTCAGAGACCATATATATACTTCGTGGGTATTTGTATAAATGTTTCAAATTGTCCGTCGTATAGAGAAGATGTTATCTGATGGTATATTGGACCGACGACTCCCCTCTCTCGGGGCGTAACATCAACTGTTCTTGTGATGTTGTTGGTTGAACAAAATCAATAAAATTTTTGAAATGGTAAAGGCTACTTTTTCAGTTCATTCTTTTACTTTGTCCTCTGTTGACATAACTTGTATAATCATAGAGGATTTTACTTTTTTTCTAGACTCAACTGTCCTTTTTTACTTCGCGCATCACCTTGTTGTGATAATGATTGTTTTGGAGTGCCTTGCTTTGATGACGATTTTTTTGGAGTCATCCCGAACTTAGCAACCATAAATTAGCAATCACACACATAAAAAAAATACTTAGATTCCGTAGATAAAAGGTCTGCTCAGATTCGGTCATTAACTAAAAACTATCGCTAACCCTAGGTGAAAACCATGACTGAAATAAAAACTAAATACAAAGGTACATACAATCCCACTGGTCCGATGACGAGGATGCTAACCACATGGCTCCAAAGGAGGAAAACACGGTACATTCGATTGTGAAGAAAACAAGAAGAAGACGATAATCACTAACAATAAGGCTACAAAGGACGCTCTACACCCAGCTTATAGTGGGCCTGATCTTCCCAGATATTAGGCCCAATGCAGGCCTGATTATTTATAATTTATATATTTGTTTTGTTTGTATTTATTTTTAAATTTTATTATTTACTAAGTGATTATATTTAACTTTTTTTTATCAAGAATAATTTGTCATTTTTAGATATCCTTATTTTCTTTAATTATATTTAACTTTTTTGTAGATATAAATATCTTTATCTCTATTTTATATATTCCATATATTTATTTATAATTATTTTGAAAAAAAATCATTTTGATTTTGGATATTACATGGCCTGATATTTTTGGATTTCAGGTCCAACGTTGCCTAATAATTTTTTCATTTTAAAATTATATTTTTAAAAGATATAATTATCACGCCCCGAAATCAAAGGAGTCGCTGATCGAATATAAAATCGGGCAGCATCTCCCCTGTATGAAGGATAATTTAGGTATACATACAACACACGCAGTATAATAGTTAGCCTCAGGCCTCAAAATAGGAGATATAATAAAGGATACTAAGTGCATCTTAGCAATAAAATTGGAAAACTCATCTGAGCTGCCCTCGGGGTAGGCACGTAGCAAAATAACAAATACAAAGTCCAATAGTGGACTTAGAAATAAAATACCACAGCAAATGAATCACAATACAAGTCTATGACAAAAAAATGAATACAAACCAAAAGTATGCGGTAAAAGAAACAAAATATACGCGGAAGCACCCATCGCTGGAGTCGTAGGGGCCTGGGACTGGCAACTGGGCTCCCCCTTGGCAACTTATCAACCTGAAAACAAAAATATTGTGACGGGTGGTGAGGTCAACTGGACTCTGCAGGTATAGAGAAAGATATGCATGGCAGCATAAATAGCTGAATAAGCTATACAACAACAGGATACAGTCTTAACAGAAATATCAGAATATGTATAACTGAAAGTACCAAATGAATGCACATATCAGAAATCAATCTATCCTAATCATTAAAGGGCTCGTATCATACGAGCAAGTGTATAGTCATCAAACCACACATATAATATATCCTGTATGTGTATGTCAAACATATGAAACAAACAAATGCAACAATCACAATGAAATGCACAATGCATCATATGCACATAATGCAATGACATGGTCACCCCTGACGTCAGTCCAGCCACCGAGCCATGTCATATGCGTCGGCCAAGTGGGTAGGGTTGTGGCACTGTCCGCACTCTACCATCACTGTTCCTGAGTGACCGAGTGAACAAGATGCTGGTGAAGCTCTCGCTCCGCCCCACGTACATATGGGGGATATATCTGTCTCATCTCTAGTCTATGGGAAAAGGAGGGATCCCTGCCTGCTACCACGCTCCGAAATCACTACCTATGAGCGGTCGAGCGAAGCATTACATATCAAATGCACACACCCAACGGGATATAGTAACCCATGAGTGTCGTGTGTGCATATCATGTACCAGGTAACGGGCTCAGACCACAAAGGAGCTGATGGTCGCCGACATTCAACGATGCAACAATGTGTTGGATCGATAGAATACGATAGAGGGGGGGTGAATATCGTAAACCGTTTCGGATTTAGAGAGAGAATGCATAGCGGAAAATTAACACGAAAACCAAACGCGAACACAAGGATTTACTTGGTTCGGAGTCACAGTCGGCTCCTACTCCAAGGCCCACGGTCCTTGACCGTTTACTGCGGGCAATACTATAATCGTGCAAGTTCTTACAAGAAGTTGTACAGTAATAGTGCAGTAAGAATACAATTAAAAACTAACTCTTCGTTACCGACGCCCGGTGTAGATCGTTCTTCGGTGCGTAGGGTCGTCGGCGGCGCTAGAATCTCGAGATGGAAGGTTTCCGGAGCAGAGCGCTTGAGTCGAAGAGTGTATTAGCGTTCGAAGAATGTGTTTAGAAGCCTTGAGGGTCGAGCCCCTTATATAGTGAACTTGGGGGAGCCCGGGACGCTGGGGGCGCCCTCCACGTGTCACATGATCCGTCCAACTCTCGGTCAGCCTTTATCCCTCCAGGATCGGGCTCGAGGTTTGACAAGGGCGCCCGGGAAGCAGGGGGCGCCCGGGTTGACTCAATCAACTTGCTTCTCAGCTGGATAGAACTCTATCTGCTTCGTTGGCTTGGACCCAGGGCGCCCGGAGCATCCGGGGCGCCCGGGAGCATGGGGGCGCCCGACCCAGTGAGCTTCCGAAGCGTTTTATTGCTCACTCTTGTTTGGCTTTGACTTAGGGCGCCCAGGACCTCCCAGGCGCCCAACCCAGCTGCTGCCCCTCTCCTTTGGGGCGTTCTGAGCTGCAGAAACTCGTTCCTTCGGTCCTGCATCCAGGGTTAGTACCAAACCAAACAAAGCAAGCATGTTAGTGCATTTTACAGCCGTAACTGTCTTGGTTCTGACTATGGGTCTCCAAAATGGAACCCTAGGTCGAACCGACGCCTACTGTTCCCTCGACGGGGAACGCGTCCTCACCTACTCCTCTCAGAAGAATTTACCTGTTGCCAACTGGCTCCTCCGGTTGGACTTTTGCCCAGCAGTCCTTCGCCAGGTGCCTAGCAGTCCTTCGCCAGGTCTTCAGTACCAAGCAGTCCTTCGCCTGGTGCCTAGTAATCCTTCGCCAGGTCTTCGGTTCCAAGTTGTCCTTCGCCTGGAACCTAGCAATCCTTCGCCAGGTCTTCGGTACCAAGCAATCCTTCGCCTGGTGCATAACAATCCTTCGCCAGGTCTTCGGTTCCAAGCTGTCCTTCGCCTGGTGCCTAGCAATCCTTCGCCAGGTCTTCGGTACCAAGCAGTCCTTCGCCTGGTGCCTAGCAGTCCTTCGCTAGGTCTTCAACTCCTAGCAGCCCTTCGCTAGGTATTAGGGTTTCGATACCTAGCAGTTCTTCGCTAGGTGCCTAGCAGTCCTTCGCTAGGACTTCAATCTGCACACTCAAGTGACATGTTAGATACACATAACATCTTAACTTTTGAACCCTTTACCATTATCAAAACCAAGGTTCGACTTGGGTGCTGTCTGCACCAACAATCTCCCCCTTTTTGGTTTATGGCAACCCGGTTCAAAAAGTTAAGTTAATCAAAATAGGTGAAATTTAGTTTCCTCCCCTGGAAGGAATCTCCCGCTAGGTTTTTCAAAGATTCGTGGGGTTTGAAAAATTTCTAAGTCTAAGAGATGGAATTAATTTTTCAACACTTAGAATATTTTTCAAAAGACGTTTTTAGAAAACATTTTTCAAAAACAATTTGGGTACTTGGAAAAATTTATACTTAGAAATTTTACATTTTTAGAAAAAATTTCAAGTCAATAACTTGGTAGAAAATTTTTTCTAAACATCTTCTGAAGTACTTTTAGAATTTGATTAATAAATTCACTCTCTTTAGTACTTTAGAAGGTTTATACTTAGAAAACTTTCCTATTTGAGAAATTTGAAAGTAAGTACTTAGAGGTAGCAAACATCTTAAGTCAAGTACTAAGACACAATTTTGAAAATGGTTTAAGTCAAGTACTTGGAAATTTTTGAAAACAGTTTAAGTTCAGTACTTTGGAAATTTTTGAAAGCAGTTTTAAAAAAACAGTTTTGAAAGCAACTTAGATTAAGTACTTTTTGAAGAAAGGATAAGGAGAATTTTGAATTTTGAAAAAAATTTATGTAAAAAATTTAAAATCTTCTCTCCTTTCCAATCTCTCCCCCTTTGCCATATATCAAAAAAATAAGGCAATATTGCAAAAAAATAACTTGCATAAGGATATAGCAAAAGAATAATGTGTTGTATTGAACCAATCCAAGATATAAACTGAACCAAATCAATTTGAATTATCTCTGTAGGGTCATGTCTAACCCAATTAGCTACTTACTAACTGTTATAAACAGTAGTTTTCGCTAGGGTTAGTCAAGTTAAGTGTTCTGTTCAAGTTAGATTTTCTAAACTTGACACTTAACCTGATTACTGTCCAATTTGTATTTAGTGCCCCAATTACTGTAGATGCACTGACTTAAAGCATCTTGAATCAAGGCAAAGACCTAAGCATCTCAACCCATTCTAGGTTATCAATCAAAAGTACCCTAAGGTGCTTGTGAGATGCTGGCTTCTAGATCTATAGGTGCATGCAGTTCTAGGTTTAGGGCCTAAGCTAAGTCCATTTGCGAAAAAGCCCTAGTTTTGAAGGGGGTAGTTTTTGAAATTAAAACTAAGTCGAAAAGAAAAATAATTATTTTAAAAAGAAATGCCAAAAAGATTTTGAAAATCATGTAAAGCAGTTTTGAAATTATTTTAGAAACTGATTTTAAAATCAAGTAAAGCAGAAAAGAAAAAAAAGACAGAAGTAGAATAACCATATTCTACTAAGCATAATCCTAACTGCCTTCTTAGTGAGCTGAACTCAGACTCAGGTAGGGGTTTGGTAAATATGTCAGCTAAGTTAGATTTGGAATCTACATGCTTAAGGACTATCTCACCCCTGGCTACGTGATCTCTTACAAAGTGATGTTTGACTTCTATGTGTTTAGTTCTGGAGTGTTGGATTGGATTCTTAGTTAGGTTAATTGAGCTCATATTATCAATATAGACCTGAGTTTGAGTGTAGTTAAGCTGGAAGTCTTTGAGAGTGTGCATCATCCATAAGAGTTGTGCTACACACTCTCCTAAAGCTACATACTCAGCTTCAGTTGTGGATAGAGCTACACAGTGTTGTTTTCTGCTGCACCAACTTACTAGACTATTTCCTAATAGTTGGCAGCTTCCACTTGTGCTCTTTCTATCTAATTTACAACCAGCGTAGTCAGAATCAGAGTATCCTAACAAGTCAAAGGTTGAGGTTCTAGGATACCAAATCCCTACATTTAGGGTGCCTTTAACATATCTTAGTATCCTTTTTAGGGCTGCTAAGTGCGTTTCCTTAGCACAGGTTTGGTATCTAGCATACATTCCTACGGCAAATAGGATATCAGGTCTGCTGGCTGTAAGGTACAGTAGACTTCTAATCATACTCCTATAAAGTTTAAGGTCTACTGGTTTACCATCAGGATCACTATCTATTTTTACATTTGTGGCCATGGGGTTACTTATACTTTTAGAGTTATCCATTTTAAATTTCTTTATTAATTCCTTGACATATTTGGATTGATGGACATAATTTCCATCCCTAGTTTGCTTAATTTGTAACCCTAGAAAGAAGTTGAGCTCACCAACTAAGCTCATTTCAAACTCATTTTCCATTATTTTAACAAATTCTTTTAGGAAGTTTGAGTTGGTGGATCCAAAGATTATGTCATCGACGTAGATTTAGGCAATAAAGATTTCTTTTCCTAAGGTTTTAATAAATAGGGTTGAGTCAATTTGTCCTTGTTTAAATTCTTTAGAAATTAGGTAGGTTGATAATCGTTCATACCAGGCCCTAGGTGCTTGTTTTAGTCCATAAAGTGCTTTAGTGAGTTTGTAAACATGGTCAGGTCTTTCTAAGTCCTCAAAACCAGGGGGTTGTCCTACATAGACTTCTTCCTTAATGAATCCATTTAGAAAGGCTGACTTTACATCCATTTGGTATAGTTTAAATCCTTTATGGGATGCAAAGGCTAATAACATCCTAATGGACTTAAGTCTAGCTACTGGGGCATATGTTTCGTCATAATCTAACCCTTCTACCTGACTGAACCCTTTCGTTACTAAGCGGACTTTATTTCTAACTATTTCTCCTTGATCATTTAGCTTATTCCTAAAAACCCACTTAGTATCAATAATGGATTTGCCCTCAGGTTTAGGTACTAGTTCCCAGACTTGGTTCCTCTCAAACTGGGCTAACTCTTCTTGCATTGCTATTGTCCAATCAGGATCAGGTAAGGCTTCCTCTATAGTCTTAGGTTCAATTTTTGAAATCATTGCTATCTGACTAAGGTTTCTATAGGAAGACCTAGTTCTGACTCCTAAAGTTGGATCACCCACAATTTGATCAGTTGGGTGACTGAGTCTGGGTTTCTTGGTTTTTCTAGAACTTGGTTCAGCCTCAGGTCCGGCTGGTCGGTTTGGTTCAATATTTGGTTTAACTATTTGGGTTGGTTCAATTATTGGTACAATTGACTCAGTAGTTGGTTCAATAGTTAATTCATTTAGGGGTTCAATTAAAGGTTCATCAGTTTCATTATCTTCTTGATCAGTATTTGATGAATTTAGATCTGGGTTATCAGATTTTGAGTTAATTTCTTCATCAAATATTAGATTTGTTGTTTCTTCAAATTTCTTAGTTTGTTTGTTGTAAACCCTGTAGGCTCTGCTTGTTGTTGAATATCCTAGGAAGATGCCTGGGGTTGACTTAGACTGGAATTTACCTAGATAGTCCTTGGTGTTTAAGATATGGACTTTGCACCCAAAGACCCTTAGGTAGTGTAGGTTTGGAAGTCTATAGTAGTATAATTCATAGGGTGTCTTATTGTGTCGTTTGTTAATTAGGACCCTATTTTGGATGTAGCAAGCCGTACTAATTGCTTCTGCCCAATATTGGTTTGCTAGGTTGAATTCATTGAGCATAGCCCTAGCGGCTTCCTGTAGGGTTCTATTTTTCCTTTCAACTATCTCATTTTGCTGGGGGGTTCTAGGACACGAAAATTCGTGTATATACCCATTTATATACCCATTTATCTTACAAAACTCCTCGAATCGTTGATTTTCAAACTCTCCCCGTGGTCACTCCTAAGTCTTTTGATCTTGGTATCGTTTTGATTTTTAATTAACTTACAAAAATCATTGAATAGGTTTAGAGTTTCATCTTTGGTCTTTAGAAACCTAACCCAGGTAAACCTAGAGCAATCATCAACTATTACTAAGCAGTACCGGTTTCCGCTTAGTGACTTGGCTCCATGTGAATCAAATAAGTCAAGATGCAGGAGCTCAAGTGTGGTTTGGGTTAGATCAGATTGAATTAGTTTGTGATTAGACCTGGTTGGTTTACCCTAATTACATGATTCACATATTAAGTTTTCATGATTTTTAATTTTAGGGATACCTTTAATTAGACCAAGTTGGGTAATTTTCGAAATTATTCTCAAATTTGTGTGACCTAATCTCCTATGCCAGAGGTTTGATTGTTCTAACTGAGTTAACATGCATTTAGGTACTAGGGGTAGGTTTATAGTGTAAACATTATTTTTTCTAGTGCCCTTAAGCATGATTTCTGAGTCTTGTAAGTTTCTAATCAGACAGTTAGAATTTGTAAAGGTAACTATATAATCAGTATCACATAATTGACTTATGCTAAGCAGGTTAAATTTAAAGTCTTCAACCAAAAGAACCTTTTTGATAACAAAGTCAGATTTAAGTTCAATGTTACCTGACCCAATCACCTTGAGTGTAGCATTGTTGCCAAATGCTACTGAGCCTAGGTTCTTGAACTTGAGTTTGGTGAATTTCAATTTATCCCCAGTCATGTGTCTGGAGCACCCGCTATCCAATATCCATTGGTCCAAATCTTTATGTTCCTACACATAAAGAGTTTTGTTGATTTGGATCCAATTAGAATCAGGAATAGCCTAAATTAATTTTCACAACCTAGTCTGTCTCACCCAAATCTAGGGTTATCAATCATGTTAGCCTTATAGGTTTTGTGAGACAAGTTTTAGTAGACAGAATTATTTTTGAAAAATTATGATTTATTTTGAAATAGTTAAGTTAATTTTGAAAACAGTTGATTCTGAGTTTATTTTAAAAAAATAATGTTTGAATCTACAATTAACTGAAAATTTGTGTTAGATTCGAATTTGACAAAGAATAATTTGAATTTGAATTTCAAAAATTGGCTTCCAGGTCTTGGCGAGGCACTAGGCCTTTTTTGGCCGTAGCCTTATTGGATCATCAACCCTTTCCTTGACAAAGCCTTTTAATGAAATTTCATTTTCAAAATTACTTTTTGAAAAATTCTGGTCTAACTAGTTTGGTTCTTGGATCGGTAGATTCGGCTAGTTTCACAAATCTAAAGAGACCAAGTAGAGTATACTTGACCTTATTAGAAGAGGCTTCCCTAACGTACTATCATCTCACCGCCACCCAATACTATGTTGTTCAAATTTCAGTTAAGTTGGTTCAGTCCTTAAACTAACCAGTCCTAAGTCTAAGCATGGTAAATTGCAGAAATTAAATAAACACTCAATCATGCAATTTAAAAACAAGAATATAAATTTATCTAACTATGAATATCGTTTTTAATTTGGCTCCCCCTGGACTAAAGCCACGATAATGGTTTGGCAAGATGTGAATCTTGTCCTTGGGGATCCAATACTGATTTGATCCAGTTTGTTTATTCAGGCACAGTTTGGGTACCCATGTTTGATTTTTAGTTCTGGACTGATTTAGTATAGCATAATATGATCTTTGTCTAGACTTGGTTCTATAACCTAATCCGGATCGATTTAGAACCGACTTCTGTTTTCCAAGGATCATGTCAAGACCCTTGGAATCAGAAGTGAATCGTTCTAAGGCTGTTCTGAGGTCCTTGACTTGAGTTTTCAAGAAGGAGTTCTCTTTCTCAAGTTTTTCAACTTGAGTAGAGGTTCCTTCTTGAACCTTCTCAGTTAAGGATCCAGAGTCAGCTCCCTCTTTCATGAGTTTTACTTCCTGTCGGAGAGATTCGACTCAGAGATTGACTTTCGCCAAGTCTCGAGAAAGATAGGCAATTAATTCGTTTAACTGATTTCTAGTAAAACCACTTACAGTGATTTCGCCATCCTCTGAAAACGTGAGTTTGTCGTCGTCTGGCTCCGATTCTGACTCAGTCTCGATTTCTTCTGAGGCGGTTAGTGCGAGTAGGTTCGACTGTGGGACCTCTTCTTCATCGGAGGAGGAGGACTCGTCCCACGTTACCTGAAGTGCATTCTTCTTTCTTGTCTTCTTTGTTTCCTTCAGATTGGGGCATTCAGTCTTGTAGTGACCCTTCTTTTTGCATTCGTAACAGGTCACATTCAGTTTGTTCTTCTCATTTGAGGGTTCAGCTGGTTCTTCCTTTCTTTGGCTGACTTTTCTTTTGTTGGTCTGATTTTTTAGTTCTTTGTAATAGTCCCGGGCTAGCCGAACCAGCTTAGGTCGATTTCCTTCGCTGTCTTCTGAGTCTGAGTTTGAATCAGACTCGGGTGCAGGTTGAGGCTTCTTCTTGGTTATCTTTCCAGCTTTACCTGCAACAAAAGCAATGCCTTTCTCGGCCAGGGTGCAGTTAGTCTGCTCATGCAATTCTAATTTAGAAAACTGTTCATCTAACTTGAATTTAGACAAGTCCCTTGAAACTTTGTATGCATCTACCATAGATGCCCACAAAGTATTTCTAGGGAAGGCATTAAGAGCATATCTGATCAGGTCACAATTTTCTACCTTATGACCGATGGTGTGAAGGTCGTTCATCAGCTCCTGAATTCTGGCGTGGAGCTGAGCTGCAGATTCGCTGTCGTTCATCTTGATGGTATACAGCTTGTTCAGCAGAAGGTCCCTCTTGTTGATTCGGGTGTCGGAGGTTCCTTCGTGTAATTCTATTAGCTTACCCCAGAGTTCTTTTGCGCTGTTGAATGGACCCACCTGATTCAGCTCTTCTTTGGTTAGGCCGTATTGGAGTGTTTGGGTTGCTTTAGCATCAGCTTTAATTTTCTTTTTGAGTGAAGCGTCCCATTTAGTGTAGGATTGTGACACTCCGTCAGAATTCTTCGGAATTTCCAGTCCGGACTGGATTATTATCCACATGTCCACCTGAGTTTTCAGGTAGACTTCCATCCTACTCTTCCAGTAGGAGAAATCCTGCCCACTGAAGAGCGGTGGTCTTGCGGTATTGAAGCCTTCTTGCATGGTCATTTAAGATTTACTGAAAAAGAGATAGAAAGGAAAAAAAAATGTCCCAAGACTTGGTCTTGAATTAGCAGTGCGGGAAAAAGAGAAAACAATTATCGAGTGGTGTTGCACCGTTCTCAATTAACGATAAAAATTCGATTAAAAAAAATTCGAAGAAAATTTGAAAAATTCTCAAATTGGTGGTTGCACCAAATTTGAGCTTCCCCGCTCTGATACCACTTGTTGGATCGATAGAATACGATAGAGGGGGGTGAATATCGTAAACCGTTTCAGATTTAGAGAGAGAATGCATAGCGGAAAATTAACACGAAAACCAAACGCGAACACAAGGATTTACTTGGTTCGGAGTCACAGTCGGCTCCTACTCCAAGGCCCACGGTCCTTGACCGTTTACTGCGGGCAATACTATAATCGTGCAAGTTCTTACAAGAAGTTGTACAGTAATAGTGCAGTAAGAATACAATTAAAAACTAACTCTTCGTTACCGACGCCCGGTGTAGATCGTTCTTCGGTGCGTAGGGTCGTCGGCGGCGCTAGAATCTCGAGATGGAAGGTTTCCGGAGCAGAGTGCTTGAGTCGAAGAGTGTATTAGCGTTCGAAGAATGTGTTTAGAAGCCTTGAGGGTCGAGCCCCTTATATAGTGAACCTGGGGGCGCCCGGGACGCTGGGGGCGCCCTCCACGTGTCACATGATCCATCCAACTCTCGGTCAGCCTTTATCCCTCCAGGATCGAGCTCGAGGTTTGACAGGGGCGCCCGGGAAGCAGGGGCGCCCGGGTTGACTCAATCAGCTGGCTTCTCGGCTGGATAGAACTCTATCTGCTTCGTTGGCTTGGACCCAGGGCGCCCGACGCATCCGGGGCGCCCGGGAGCATGAGGGCGCCCGGCCGAGTGAGCTTCCGAAGCGTTTTCTTGCTCACTCTTGTTTGGCTTTGACTTAGGGCGCCCAGGACCTCCCGGGCGCCCAACCCAGCTGCTGCCCCTCTCCTTTGGGGCGTTCTGAGCTGCAGAAACTCGTTCCTTCGGTCCTGCATCCAGGGTTAGTACCAAACAAAACAAAGCAAGCATGTTAGTGCATTTTACAGCTGTAACTGTCTTGGTTCTGACTTTGGGTCTCCAAAATGGAACCCTAGGTCGAACCGACGCCTACTGTTCCCTCGACGGGGAACGCGTCCTCACCTACTCCTCTCAGAAGAATTTACCTGTTGCCAACCGGCTCTTCCGGTTGGACTTTTGCCCAGCAGTCCTTCGCTAGGTGCCTAGTAGTCCTTCGCCAGGTCTTCAGTACCAAGCAGTCCTTCGCCTGGTGCCTAGCAATCCTTCGCCAGGTCTTCGGTTCCAAGCTGTCCTTCGCCTGGTGCCTAGCAATCCTTCGCCAGGTCTTCGGTACCAAGCAGTCCTTCGCTTGGTGCCTAGCAATCCTTCGCCAGGTCTTCGGTTCCAAACTGTCCTTCGCCTGGTGCATAGCAATCCTTTGCCAGGTCTTCGGTACCAAGCAGTCCTTCGCCTGGTGCCTAGCAGTCCTTCGCTAGGTCTTCAACTCCTAGCAGCCCTTCGCTAGGTATTAGGGTTTCGATACCTAGCAGTTCTTCGCTAGGTGCCTAGCAGTCCTTCGCTAGGACTTCAATCTGCACACTCAAGTAACATGTTAGATACACATAACATCTTAACTTTTGAACCCTTTGCCATTATCAAAACCAAGGTTCGACTTGGGTGCTGTCTGCACCAACACAATGGTGCATGACTCTAACTCATGCAACCCCTACCAGGTCATCAATACATAACTCAACATAACATGTACATGTCAAAAACATGTATCATAACCTAATGATCATACATCTATGTACACATGCAAGTATAGCTAGAATCTAATCAATGCAACTATACAGTGGCATGCTACTATATCTACGTACATATGCTAAACAGAATCAGATAATAATAAATGAGACTGTATAGAAAGAAATTAGATCATATCCAAGATCAGGCAACAAGTATCAAGCAAAATAACAACGGTAGTAGATTTAAGGTAAATAAAACCTACTGCACATAAATAAATAGTCATGCATAAAGATAAGTGGAGCTAAAGAAAACAAGCAAGAAGTACTTACCTCCAAATGGAAGAAACCGTTTGCGAAGAGAACCACCCATCTTCACATGGAATAATCTGTAATAATAATCACAATCAAGGCCTTGTATCAAAGGATACATTTAAATAGCTATCACATAGAAATGGTAACTAGCTAATAAATCTCTAACACATATTAGGGTTATCCTAATCATTCCCTTTCCATTTAATTACTTTTAATTAAATGAATGATTCCCAATTACCCCATGTGATTAAGGTTAGGTTGAAACTTAAGTTCTAATCCCAAGGTAGCCCAAGAGATCACCCTTAGGAAAAACCTAAACCATGATCCAATTCTACCACAACCCCTGCAATACCGTTCCAAGCTAGAATCATTCACATGAAACACTAACCCAAATAGGTTCCCAACAACATTAAGTAGTATAATTATCTTCAGTACAACTTAGGTAACATAAGATATGGAAACCACTACCCCAGCTAAAGCAAAGCTAAAACTAAGCTCAAACGTCTAGTTCTCAACAATAGAACAAGCACTCCATGATCAAAATAAAATTTGCCAGAGGTCACAACCGCATAACAATCCAATATAGAGCTACAAGTTTAGATGCGATCCAAAAATCAACCTCACAACTGAACAGAACAAAACAACAAGCTCAAGCCCCAAATGTTACCTTGTGCCAAGCAGTTCCTGGTCATTCACAGCAAACTCCAATTTTGGCAGCAAAAGAGAGGATGGTTTGCAAGCTTCTGATCCACTATAAATCAATATCCAGCAAGTAACAAAGCTCTACCCACAAAAACCAAAAACAGTCGAAACCTTGTAAACAAATCCACATCAAAATCCCATTCCAATTCAGAGAGAAAACACAACCAGGTTATAACTACTGATCGAATAGAAACCTAATCCTCCGTATCACAATTTAAAACTAGGAAACAACTATGCTTACCTTGGCTATGCTAGCGAGGCCTCCTTGCATAAATCTGGTGAAATCAGTGCTCACAGCCACAAAAGAAACCTGATCTCAACCGACCTTGGATGTAGATTCCCCTTTGAGAGCTCAAACGATCCTCAATCACCAAGAATTTTGAAGAGAAGGCTACGGTAAAGCCAGGTCAAGGATCGGCGTGAATCACTCATAGTTGCAATAGGTTGGAATGGAGAAAACCCCTCAACAATCACAATGTCAAGCACTCACCTGCACTTGGAGCCAACCCTAAGGACGTCAGCTCCGATCGTGTTACAGGACTCCAAGAGTCGGTTGGCGAGCCCCGATCCCACCAGCCACCGTGCGCACAAAGGAGACTCCCAAATCCTGCGTACCGGAGGAGAGGAAAGGAAGCCTCAGAACTACGAGGAGGTCAAGGATCCATCGATCAGAGAGGAGCGAGATCTAGAATCCTTGCGTGGAGGTGGCGATCGAGGAAATTGTCGGGCTCAATCGCAAACGGCTCAACTTTGCGATGGAAAGAAGGGAAGGCGAGGTTTAAGGGGGTACTTTTGCACTTTAGTCCAAACAGTTTGGATCTTTCGCAATTTTATCGCTAGGTTTCAAGTTCCAACCCATTAACCCCTTGTAAATTTCTATTTTAATCCATTTAGTCCCTAAAATATAATGTGACCCCCTTTTAACATCGGTTTGGGTCCCAAAAATCCTAACTCTTTCTCAGAGAATTTCTGTACTGAGTTAAAAGTGTCAAATTTAACATTCTCTCTCTCTAATAAAAATTTGGTCCCCAAATTTCAGTATACTCTATAGTAAACACCATCAAGAAGTATGTAGCTATAAATATTGAACAGTAACTAACCATATATACCTCAGGTGAATAGGTGGGGATAGCGAGCTCGGATGACATCCTCAAGCTCCTAAGTAGCCTCCTCATCTGAGTGATGCTGTCATCCGACTTTAACTAGTCGAATTGTAGTGTTCCACAATTGATGCTCTCTGTGACCCAGAATCCGTACGGGGACCTCCTCGTAAGTCGCGTCAGGCTGAAGTGGAATTGAGACATCTTACAGCACATGTGAAGGGTCTGGTACGTATTTCCTCAACATAGATACGTGGAATATGTCGTGTACGCCGATAATGGAACGTGGAAGAGCCAAATGATAAGCCACTGCCTCAACCCTCTCCAGAATATGGAAAGGGATGATGTAACGCGGAGCCAACTTACCTCAAATACCGAACCTTTGCACCCCTTCGTGGGTGAAACTAGCAGAAATACATGGTCACCTACGGAGAACTCCAGAGGTCTCCATCTCCGGTCAGCATAGCTCTTCTGACGATGCTGCGCCTCGGACATCCTACGTTTGATAATGCGGACTAACTCTGCCTCGTGCTAAGCTCTCTGAGGTTCTAACAGCTGGGATTCCCCAACCTCCTCCCAGAGGGTGGGTGTCCAACATGGCCTACCATACAATGCCTCATACGGTGTCATCTGAATAGCCGCATAATAGTTGTTGTTGTAGGTGAACTCAACAAGATGAAGATAATCCTCCCAACTGCCTTCGAAATCCATCACACAGGCTCTCAGCAAGTCATCTAAAGTCTGGATAGTACGCTCTGACTGACCATCGGTCTACGGATGGAAAGCGATACTGAAACGTGATGTGAAGCTCGAATCTCAGTCTAATAAAATACTCAACGGTATGTCATGTAGTCTGATAACCTCTTTGCAATATAGCTCTGCCAGTCTGTTCAAGGAATCGGTCCTCCGAATAGCTAAAAAGTGTGCAGATTTGGTCAACTGATCTACGATCACCCAAATCGCATCATGACCTCGTCTGGTCCTAGGCAGTCCCACCACGAAATATATAGTAATGTGCTCTCATTTCCACTCGGGAATAGGAATCCTCTGAAGTAACCCAGCAGGTCTCTGGTGCTCTGCCTTAACCTGCTGGCATACTAGGCATCGTGCTACGAAATCAACAATGTCTCACTTCATTCCATTCCACTAGTAGGAAATCGTCAGGTACCGATTCATGCGGATGCCACCCAGATGAATAGAGAATCGGGAGCGATGTGCCTCCTATAGTAGCTCCTCCATGACAGGATGTGCTTCTGGTACGCACAACCTCCCACGGAAATACATGACACTCTCGTCGTCCCATGAAAAATCAGTCTGCTGCTCTGAGGTTGCTCGACTGCCAAGAAACTACAGATACTGATCACTCGCCTGAGCCTCTCTGATCCTCGTCCGGATGGATGATCGATCAACCATGGTCGCCAGAATACCCCTCTCAGTCTGACCCTTCTCCTCTAGGCCCAACTCTGAGAAACTCTAAACTATCTCGGTAACCAGAACTTGATGGCAAGCCAACACTCCTCTGGATTTCCTACTCAGTGCGTCAGCGACTACATTAGCTTTCCCTGGGTGGTAGCTAATGGTACAATCATAGTCCTTCAGGAACTCCATCCACCTTCTCTGACGGAGGTTGAGATCCTTCTATGTGAACAGGTACTTGAGGCTCTTATGGTCCGTGAATATCTCAAAAGTAATCCCGTACAGTTGGTGCCTCTAGATCTTTAGAGCAAAAATGATGGCGGCCAACTCTAAATCGTGTGCAGGGTAGTTCCTCTCATGCTCCTTCAACTGTCAAGAAGCATAAAACACTACCCGCCCATGCTGCATCAGAAGTGCGCCCAATCCCTAATATGACGCATCCGTATAAAGCACAAATTCGTCCTCTCCTGATGGTAGAACGAGGATGGGTGTCGACACTAATCTCTGCTTCAGCTCCTGAAATCTGGTCTAGCAGGCCTCCGACCATGTGAACCTCACACCTTTCCTGGTAAGGCGTGTCAACGGCATAGCGATACTGGAAAAGCCCTCTATGAATCGTCGGTAATAGCCAGCCAATCCCAAGAAGATGCAAACCTCCTGAACTGACTTTGGCTGCTCCCGACTGGTGGCAGCCTCGATCTTCTGGGGGTCTACAGGGATACCTCTGCTGGAAACCACGTGTCCCAGATAACCGACTGAGGGTAACCAAAACACACACATGCTAAACTTCGCAAATAAACGCTCCTGTTTGAGAGTCTCCAATACAATGCGAAGATGTTGTGCGTGCTCCTCCTCGGAACGTGAATAGGTCAAGATATCATCAATGAATACAATGACAAACTGATCCAGGTACTCCAGAAACATACGGTTCATCAAGTCCATGAATACCGCTGGAGCGTTGGTAATCCCAAATGGCATTACCAAAAACTCATAGTGCCCATATCTAGTGCGAAATACTGTCTTCTGAATGTCTGAGTCTCTGACTCTCAACTGATGATATCCGGACCGCAAATCAATCTTAGAATACACCGATGTATCTCTGAACTGATCAAATAAATCCTTGATCCATGGCAAAGGGTACTTGTTCATGACGGTTACTACATTCAACTGTCTATAGTCTATGTATAACCTCAAGGAACCATCTTTCTTCTTGACGAACAGAACCGGTGAACCCCAAAGAGATATGCTCGTTCTGATGAACCCTCTGTCTAATAACTCTTGGAGCTGGATCTTCAGCTCGTCCAACTCTTTCGATGTCATACGATACGGAGCTTTAGATGCCGACACAGTCCTCGAAATCAACTCAATGGTGAACTCTACCTATCTCCTAGGAGAGAGACTCAGTAGCTCCTATGGAAAGACGTCCGGAAACTCCTGGACCACTAGAATGTCTGAAAGTGAGGTGCTACTGCTATCGTCGATGCTGATCATCGATAACAAGAAACCCTGGCAGCCCTGCGTGGCAGTCTCTGTGCCTGAAGCGTAGAAATAACTGATATGTCATCATCTCTGATGCTAGTGAAATCCCATGAGGGTTGGTTTTGGAGGCCGAAATGTGACCACCCTCGTCTGGCAATCAACAGTGACATGGTATGCTGTAAGCCAATCCATGCCGAAAATGACGTCGAATTCCACCATCTCGAAATTAGTGAGTACACAGTGGGGATATCACCACCGAACACCAGTGGACATCCTTTGACCTTCTATTTAATGTCCAATACCTTTCTGGAAGGTTAGGACACAGCTAACTCCATATCCTCCGCACTTAAAGTGATCAAGGGTTAAAACCAAACAGGACTTGATGTTTGGTAGGATTAACCCAAGGTTGATCAGGTTGACAATGATTTAGCCAAACAGGATCTGATGTTTGGCAGAGTGAACCAGAACCCAGGGTTGGTTAAGATGACCAAGGGTTAGCCAAACAGGACCTAATGTTTGGCAGGATGATCAAACCTAGACTTAATCTGGTTAATATACTAAGGGTTGATCAGTTAGAACAAGGGTTAGCTAAACAGGATCTGATGTTTAGCAGAAAACCCAGGGTTGGTCAGTTAGACCAAGGAATAAGCCAAACAAGACTTGATGTTTGACAGAAGAGAAGTCTAGTCAGGATTAATATGACTAGCAAAAGAAGTCTTTATCAAAGCGAAAGAAAGTCCTAGTTAACCTAGGCATGAAGTCCTGGTTCGAGGAATTGGGCACTAAGTCATGGCCGAGGGCTAGGCACCTAAGACTTGACCGAGGGTTGGGCACGAAGTCTTGGTTCGAGGAATTGGACAATAAGTCTTGGACGAGGGTTGGGCACCTAAGACCTAACCGAGGGTTGAGCACGAAGTCCTGGTTCGAGGAATTGGGCAATAAGTCCTGGTCGTAGACTGGGCACGAAGTCCTGAACGAGGGTTGGGCAATAAGTCCTGGTCATGGACTGGTCACCGAAGACCTGACCGAGGGTTGGGCAATAAGTCCTGGTCGTGGACTGGGCACGAAGACCTGACCGAGGGTTGGGCAATAAGTCCTGGTCGTAGACTGGGCACCGAAGTCCTGATCCGAAAGATCGGGCAAAAGTACGACCGGAGGAGCCGGTTGGCAAAAGGTAACTTCTCCTGAGAGGAGTAGGCGAGGGCGCGTTCCCCGGGAAAGGGAACACTAGGTGTCGGTTCGACCTAGGGTTTTGAGTCAAATCTAAAAGTCAGAACCAATCTTTAAGGCTAAGATTATCTGTATATTTGTCTTGTGTTTGATTGTCTTGCAGGTACCTGGAGTTGGAGGCAAGACAGAAGAGCAAACATAGGGAAAATGGCACCTGGAAGAAGCATCCAGGGTGCTCGTGTTAATACAGGCACCCCCATGCTTCAAGGCACCCTAAAGGGCTCCATCCCAGGCGCCTGGATGGTCCTAGGCACCTTGGATGGTCTAGGGCGCCCTGGATAACCTGCCTTATCATCATCATGAAGTTCGCGATTATGGATGATTTTTTGACCGCCTATAGGGCGCCTCAGAGGCTCTAGGGTGCCCTGGACGATGCTATAAAAGGGGCTTCAACCACTCAACTCAGAACAACACTTGCAACATCATTCTAAGCATTCTGAGCAAAGAAAAAGTACTAGAGATGAAGTTTTGCGACCAAGGAAGCTCCAGGAGGAAGTGCGCAACGCTTCGGAGATCCGGATTGGTCAGAATCATCAATTTTGTTTGGTTTGTTGTTATTACAAGTTGTACTTCAATTCATATATTTTTGCTTGGTAATCAAACTGTAAGACGGGGTTCTCCGCCTCCAGAAATTTCGGAAAGGAGACCACTAGTGGACGGGCACTACCCATGATTAGGCCTTGGACGCACTAACCCTGGGGGGTTGGGAACCAAGTAAAAACTCGCGTGTCTTCTGTGTTGTCTTTCGTTTGTTTTATTATTTTCCGCTGTGCTACTAACTCTTTGACTAGAACAGACGAACGAACGTCGAAGTTTCCAACAAACTTTTCAAGTCGATATTCACCCCCCCCTCTATCGACGACATCGATCCTACAAGTGGTATGAGAGCCTGGAAGCTCTTCACCGGACTAACAGCCGACGGAGCAAAGAAGCCACGAATCGAGGGGGAGCCAGGGGTGAATCAGGTATTTTTAAATTATGTTAAAGTTCAAATTTCATATAATATGTTTCAAGTGCAGGGAGAGAGAACACTATAAAAACAAGTGTCCTACTCATAAGACTCGATCGTCACCACCGGTGTCAAAGGAGCTACCAGCGCCAGGAGTCCGGAGGGACAAAAGCCATATCAAATGCTTCAGATGTCAAAAGCATGAACACTACAAGAACCAGTGCCCGTCCAAGGTACGAAAAATTAATTTTGTCAATAAATCTCAATTTCCTGCACAGTTATATCATATTTGTAATTTAGATAATTTTTCTGATAAGTTAGATTTTTTGCATAACCAGCTTAATGTATTATATAACAAATTATCAAACATAGAAAATGTTAACATATCGAACATTAATTCTTTAATATTTAATATTAATGTTAAAATTTTTGAACTTAATTCTTATAAAGTCAAGGATAATAATGTCTTAATTAGTGATAATTCTAATGTTAAGGATGATAATAATATCTCAATTACTGATAAGTCTGATAATATTAGGATGATAATACCTTAATTAATATTACTGTCCATTCAGATAATTATGAGGATAATGATGTAATTATTTCTGATATTTCTGAAATTAATTCTGAGAATATTAAAGATAATACTCTAGATAATATTAATTATATCCTTGAATATACAAATTTAATAACCAACCCTGAAAATTACTATACCTACTATGAAGATGGAGAAGAATATAACTCTGATGATGAGGATAAGGTGGAAGAAGAATTTCTTAGAATCAAAGCTACGTTTAATAATGTCTACAAAAATTCAAACAAAGCAGAAGTATTAGATAAACTTGAAAAATTAAATGAGAAAGAAATAGTAGATGATTCAGATATTTTTGAATTAATGAAAATGATGCAACTAGACCCTAAACTGCTAACAATTTAACTCTAATTAATTCTTAATTAATTTAACTCTAATTAATTTTTAATTAATTTAACTCTACTTAATTCTTAGTTAATTTAACTCTAATTAATTCTTAGTTAATTTAACTCTAATTAATTCTTAATTATTTTAACTCTAATTAATTCATAATTAATTTAATTCTTAACAATTTTAACTCTAATTAATTCCCAACAATTTTTACCCTAATTAATTCATAATAATTTTAATCCTACTTAATTCGTAATAATTTTAATCTTAATAATTTTAATCTTAATTAATTCTTAAATCTTAATTAACAATTCAATCCTTAATTCAACAAAATTCACGAACTAAAATTCTAACTAATTACCTTCAGATATGAAACTAAATAAAATCTTACCCAACTGGAACAATCAATTTAATAACAATAAATATGTCAAAGTGGATTGACATATTCGCGGATTCACACGGTATGTATCAAATCGAAAATTTGATACATTATTAGAAACTTAATTAAAATGTCTTGACTTGATTGAATCATGCATAAATACCATGTTCATGCATCTGCTTATTTTTTTAAAAATATCTATCATGTCATTCATGTTTCTGCATTATTTAGAACGGTTAGATAGGAAAATGATTGGTGGATACTTGCCTAGCCTAGTACCAGGGTGGGGCGAGATGATAGTACGTTAGGGAAGCTTGGCCTAGCTAAGTGGAACTAGCCGAAGCTACCTCGTCATATCCTAGACTAGTTAGACCTGAGTTTTTCAAAGAGCAAAATAAATGTGTTATTTCTTTAAAAGGCTTTGTCTAAGGAAATGATTGATGATCCAATAAGGTTACGGTCAAAGAAGGCCTCTGTGCCTCGCCAAGACCTGGAAGCCAATTATTGAAATCTACTTTTAAATTACAAATTGATTAAACTCAAATCTAACTCAAGGTCAACCAGTATATAAATAAATTGAGAAAAATTATTTTAAGCATCTCACAATACACTATAAGGCAACCATGCTTGCTTGTACTGCGACACTTAGAATGAGTGAGATGTTAAGGACTAATTAATTGATAAATGCTTTTGAAAATATTTTCTAAATCTTTAGGATATTTTCTTAAAAATATATTTTCAAAATAATGTTTAAACATAATAATGTTTTAATGAATTTCATGCTTGCTTAATTGCTTATCTATAAAATACATTTTCAAAAATCATATATCTTTTCTAAAATTATTTGACCTACACACTTAGATACAAACCTTTAGGTCAACACTAGAGTCCCTTAAGACACTTAGGTAGAGGTCCTTGTAGTTAACAAGGATAGAGAGACGGTGTTAAGTTCAGGGGGAGGTTTATTGTTGTTGTTCATTTTAAAATATATATATATATATATATTTCAAAATTATGCTTTTCAAAAATTTATATCATTTCAAAATGGTTTCAAAAATTTATCATTTCAAAATACATTTTCAAAAAATATTTCAAAAACTTATTATATCATTCAAAATATTTTTTCAAAAATTATGTCCTTAAAAACCATAATATTATTTCAAGACTTATTTCAAAAATGTGCTAATCATTCTTTTGATTTGGATGAACTCTAAAGACACATAGGGAATATTCGTTATGATCTTCAAGGATTCCTAAGATTGTGTCAGATTTAGGGGGAGTCCTACTCAAAAGAGATTGATTCTATTTTCTGACGATTTTTTTTATTACATAATTCTTTTCATTTGAATCAAACTCTAAGACTCAGAGGAAGATCACTTGTAGTCAACAAGCTTCCTAGGACTGTGTCAGGTTTAGGGGGAGGTCAAATCAAAAGAACTATTAAATGTTTCAAAAATATTATGTTTTTATACACTATAGTTTCAAAATCTTCTTGAAAACATAATATTTTCTTTTCAAAACAATATTTTCTCAAAACCATTTTTTATAATATTGTCTGTCTTCAAAACTGTTTTGTAAAAATCTTTCCATCTTTTGAACAAAGTTTTAAACAAAAATTCATCTCATCTTGAGTTTGGAACATTTTCCAGGATACTTAGGAAAATTTTCTTGTAGTTAACAAGATTTCCTAGGATTGTGTCAAACTGGAAGAGAAACTAAATCAAGAAAGTGATCATTTTTCCAAAATATACATTTATGAAAAATCCCTAAGACACATAGGAATTTTCTTGTGTCAACAAGATTCCTAGGATTGTGTCAGACTTAGGGAAATTCATGTTCTTTTAAATTTATATATTGTTGGTGCAATTTAAATACTTGGTGTTTTCTTTATACGTTATAAAATAAGTACTTAGTTTTTCTCAAAAAGGGGGAAGAGTTTTTGAAAATCTCTCTTTCAAAAATTATATATGCTCTCAAAAATTATTATCCTAAGTATTTTCAAAAGGAGGAGAGAAAGTATCAAAATTTTCATTGTTGGTGCAAGTTTTTTGTAATTTTTTGATGTATGACAAAGGGGGAGAGAGGAGTTCAAGTTAGATTCTTTTTCGATTTCTCCCAAAGGATTAAACCTAGATTTAACCCTTAGACCGAATCTAACTTAAGATTTGTCAAACATCAAAAAGGGAGAGATTGTTGGTGCAATATGCATCAATGATGTCTTCCTCTAAGTGTTTCGATGTTTAACAATATACTTAAGTTAGTAACAATATGTGTTAGACGAGGTAAGGGTTAGTCAAAGTGATCAAGGGTTAAAACCAAATAGGACCTGATGTTTGGTAGGATTAACCCAGGGTTGCTCAGGTTGACAAAGGTTTAACCAAACAGGATCTGATGTTTGGCAGAGTGAATCAAAACCCAGGGTTGGTTAAGATGACCAAGGGTTAGCCAAACAGGACCTGATGTTTGGCAGGATGATCAATCTTAGACTTAATTTGGTTAATATACTAAGGGTTGATCAGTTAGAATAAGGGTTAGCTAAACAAGATCTGATGTAGCAGAAACCCCAGGGTTGGTCAGTTAGACCAAGGAGTAAGCCAAACAAGACTTAATGTTTAGCAGAAGAGAAGTCTAGTCAGGATTATTATGACTAGCAAAAGAAGTCTTTATCAAAGCGAAGGAAAGTCCTAGTTAACCTAGGCATGAAATCCAGGTTCGAGGAATTGGGCACTAAGTCCTGGTCGAGGGTTGGGCACCTAAGACCTGACCGAGGGGTGGGCACGAAGTCTTGGTTTGAGGAATTGGGTAATAAGTCCTAGTTGTGGACTAGGCACGAAGTCTTGACCGAGGGTTGGGTAATAAGTCCTGGTCATGGATTGGGCACTGAAGACCTGACCGAGGGTTGGGCAATAAGTCCTGATCGTGGACTGGGCACGAAAACCTGACCGAGGGTTGGGCAATATGTCCTGGTCGTGGACTGGGCACGAAGACCTGACCGAGGGTTGGGCAATAAGTCCTAGTCGTGGACTAGGCAACAAAGTCCTGATCCAAAAGATCGGACAAAAGTCCAACCGGAGGAGACGGTTGGCAAAATGTAACTTCTCCTGAGAGGAGTAGGCGAGGGCGTGTTCCCCGGGAAAGGGAACACTAGGCGTCGGTTCGACCTAGGGTTTCGAGTGAAATCCAAAAGTCAGAACCAATCTTTAAGGCTAAGATTATCTATATATTTGTCTTGTGTTTGATTGTCTTGCAGGTACCTGGAGTTGGAGGCAAGACAGAAGAGCAAACGCAGGGAAAATGGCACCTGGAAGAAGCATCCAGGGTGCCCGTGTTAATACAGGTGCTGCCATGCTTCAGGGCACCCTAAAGGGCTCCATCCCAGGTGCCTGGATGGTCTAGGGTGCCCTGGATAGCCTGCCATATCAGCATCGCGAAGTTTGCTATTACGGATGATTTTTTGACCGCCTATAGGGCACCTCAGAGGCTCTAGGGCGCCCTGGATGATGCTATAAAAGAGGCTTCGACCCCTCAACTCAGAACAACACTTGAAATATCATTCTAAGTATTCTAAGTAAAGAAAAAGCACTAGAGATGAAGCTCTGTGACCAAGGAAGCTCCAGGAGGAAGTGCGCGACGTTTCGAAGATCCGGATTGGTCAGAATCATCAATTCTGTTTGGTTTGTTGTTATTACAAGTTGTACTTCAATTCATATATTTTTGCATGTAAATCAAACTGTAAGACGGGTTTCTCCGCATTCGGAAATTCCGGAAAGGAGACCACTAGTGGACGGGCGCTACCCGTGATTAGGCCTTGGATGTACTAACCCTGGGGGGTTGGGAATCAAGTAAAAACTCGTGTGTCTTTTGTGTTGTGTCTTTCCTTTGTTTTATTATTTTCCGCTGTATTACTAACACTCTGGCTAGAATGAACGAACGAACGTCGAAGTTTTCGACAAAATTTTCAAGTCGATATTCACCCCCCTCTATCGACGGCATTGATCCTACACATGCTACTATATCTATGTACACATGCTCGCACAGATGCTAAACAGAATTCGATAACAATCAATGAGACTGTATAAAAGGAAATTAGATCATATCCAAGATCAAGCAACAAGTATCAAGCAGGATAACAAAGGTAGTAAATTTAAGGTAAATAAAACCCACTGCATATAAATAAATAGTCATGCATAAAGATAAGTGAATTTAAAGAAAATAAGCAAGATGTATCCTCCTCCAAATGGAAGAATCCGTATGCGAAGAGAACCACCGACCTCCAAATGGAATAATCCGCAATAATAATCATAATCAAGGCCTAGTATCAAAGGACACATTTAAATAGGTATCACACAGAAATAGTATGTACCTAATAAATCCCTAACCCATATTAGGGTTATCCTAATTATTCCCTTTCCATTTAATTACCTCTAATTAAATGAAAGATTCCCAATTACCCCACCTGATTAAGGTTAGTTTGAAACATAGGTTCTAATCGGAAGGTAGCCCAAGAGATCACCCTTAGGAAAAACCTAAACCATGATCCAATTCTACCACAGCCCCTACAATACCGTTCATTCACATGAAATACCAACCCAAACAAGTTCCCAACAACATTAAGTAGTATAATTATCAACACTACAACTTAGGTATCATAAGAGATGGAAACCACTACCCCAGCTAAAGCAAAGCTGAAAATAAGCTAAAACTTCTAGTTCCCAACAACAGAACAAGTACTCCATGATCAAAACAAAATGTGCCAGAGGTCACAGCCGTATAACAATCCAATACAGAGGTACAAGTTCAGATGCGATCCAAAAATCAACCTCATAGCTGAACAGAACAAAACAACAAGCTCAAGCCCTAAACGTTACCTTGTGCCAATGAGTTCCTTGTCACCCATAGAAAACTCTAATATCGGCAACAAAAGAGAGGATGGTTTGCAAGCTTCAGATCCCCTCTAAATCGATATCTAGCAAGCAACAAAGCTCTATCCACAGAAACCAAAAAAATAGTCGAAAACATATAAAGAAATCCACATCAAAATCCCATTCTACTTCAGAGAGAAAACACAACCAGTTTATCACTACTGATCGAATAGAAACCTAAGCCTCCGTATCGTAATTTCAAACTAGGAAACAACTATCTTTACCTTGGCTATGCTAGTGTGGCGTGTTGGTGCAGGCAGCACCTAAGTCAAACCAGGATTTTGATAATGGCAAAGGGTTCAGAAGTTAAGATGTTATTGTTGTCTAATGTATTTACTAAGTGTGCAAGAAAGAAGTCCTAGGTACACTAGGCAAGAAGTCCTGGTCGAGGACTGGGCACGAAGTCCTAGCAAGGGACTGGGCACCAAAGACCTACTCGGAAGGTGGGCACGAAGTCCTGGCAAGGGGCTGGTCACCGAAGACCTGATCGGAAGGTGGGCATGAAATCCTGGTCGAGGACTGGGCACGAAGACCTGGTCAGGTGGATCGGGCAAAAGTCCAACCGGAGAAGACGGTTGGCAAAAGGTAAACTCTCCTGAGAGGAGTAGGTGAGGACGCGTTCCCCGTCGAGGGAACAGTAGGCGTCGGTTCGACCTAGGGTTCCATTTGGGAGACCCGAAGTCAGAACCAAGACAACTACGGCTGTAAATACTAACTAATATTCTTGCTTTGTTTGTTTTGGAACTAACCTTGTATGCAGGGACCGAAGGAGTGTGTTTCTGCAGCTCAGAACACCCCAAAGGAGAGGGGCAGGCAGCTGGGCTAGGCGCCCGAGAGGTCCCGGGCGCCCAAGGTCGAAGCCAAATAAGCAAAGAAGCAAGAACGCTTCGAAATCACACTGGGCTAGGCGCCCGGAAGGTCCCGGGCGCCCAAGGTCAAAGCCAAAGAGGTAGTCGAAGCAAAATCAGCCACGAAGCCAGCGGACCAAGTCAAGCTGGGCACCCAGGAGGTCCCGGGCGCCCTAGTCAGCTCTAGAGGCCGATTTTGAGGGGATAAGCGCTGACCGAGCTGCGGATGTAGTTTCTCCGATCTGAAGGCACGTGTCAGGTGCCCCCAGGAGCACTATAAAAGGGGCTCGACCCCTAGGCTTCAAGAACATAACTTTCCAACGCCTCTAAGCTTTTCGTTCAAGCGCTCTGTTTCGGCAAACTCCGATCTCGAGACTCTAGCGCCGACGACGACCCTCTGCTCCGAAGTACGATCCACACCGGGCGTCGATAACGAAAAGTGTATTCTTTTATTTACTGCAATATTCTTGTATCAAAATCTGTAAACCTTTGCGCGATTATAGAATTGCCCGCAGTAAACGGTCAAGGACCGTGGGCCTTGGAGTAGGAGCCGACCGCGACTCTGAACCAAGTAAAAATACTTGTGTTCTTTGTGTGTTTATTTTATTTCCGCTGCGTATTTTCTCTTATTCTTATCCGAAAAGATTTTCACGATATTCACCCCCCCCCTCTATCGTGTTTTTTGATTCAACAAGTGGTATCAGAGCGGGGTAGCTCAAATTTGGTGCAACCACCAATTTGGGAGTTTTTCGGATTTTTACGAAGTTTTTAATTCCTTTTCGATCGTATTTTTATCGTTAATCGAGGTTGGTGCAAAACCACTCGATAATTTCTTTTAAATTTCTTATTCCCGCACTACTAATCCAAGACAAGTCTTGGCACAATTTTTTTTGTTCTTATTATTTCAGAATTTCTAAATGGTCATGCAAGAGGGTTTTAGTACAGCCAGACCACCACTCTTCAGTGGGGAGGACTTCTCCTACTGGAAGAGTCGGATGGAAGTCCACCTGAAAACTCAGGTGGACATGTGGATAATAATCCAATCTGGTTTGGACATCCCGAAAAATGCTGAAGGAGTGGCACAACCTTACACCGAATGGGATGCATCGCTAAAAAGGAAAATCGAGGCTGATGCTAAAGCGACCCAGACACTCCAATGCGGTCTAACCAAAGAAGAGCTGAACCGGGTGGGACCATTCAACGGTGCAAAGGAACTCTGGGGTAAGTTAATTGAATTGCATGAAGGAACCTCCGACACCCGAATCAGCAAGAGGGACCTACTGCTAAACAAGTTATACACGATCAAAATGAACGACGACGAGTCAGTAGCCCAGCTCCACGCCAGAATCGAGGAGTTGATGAACGGTCTACATACAATCGGTCACAAGGTAGAAAACCGTGACCTGATCAGGTATACCCTTAACGCTTTCCCGAGAAATACTCTGTGGGCATCTATGGTAGATGCGTACAAAGTTTCAAGAGATCTTTCTAAAATCAAATTAGATGAGTTATTTTCTGAACTTGAATTACATGAGCAGACTAACTGTACCTTGGCCAAGAAAGGCATTACTTTTGTTGTAGGCAAAACAGGAAAGATGGTCAAGAAGAAGCCTCAACCTGCACCCGAGTCTGACTCGGACTCAGATTCAGAAGACAGCGAAGGGGATCGACCTAAGCTTGTTCGACTAGCCCGGGACTACTACAAAGAATTGAAGAATCAGACCAACAGAAGAAAAGCCAGTCGAAAGAAGGAGGATCCGACTGAACCATCTAAGAACAAATCAAGTGTGACCCTGCTTCGAATGCAACAAGAAAGGACACTTCAAATCGGAGTGCCCTAATCTGAAAGAAGCCAAGAAAACAAGTAGGAAGAAGGCCCTTCAAGCAACGTGGGATGAGTCTTCATCCGAAGAAGAAGAAGAGGCCTCACAATCGAACCTGCTCGCCTTGACTGCATCCGAAGACATCGACACCGGATCAAAATCAGAGCCGGACGACGGAAAGCTCACCATATCAGAAGACGACAAAATAACTGTAAGTGGTTATTCAAAAGATGAATTAGCTGAATTAATTGCATACCTATCTAGTAACTTGGCAAAAGCCAAAATTCGAGTCGAGTCTCTCCGACAGGAAGTAAAACTCCTGAAAGAGGGAGCTGACTCTAGATCCTTAACTGAGAAGGTTCAAGAGGGAACCTCTACTCAAGTTGAAAAACTTGAGAAAGAGAATTCCTCCTTGAAAACTCAAGTCAAGGACCTTAGAGCAGCTTCGGGTTCCAAGGGTCTTGACATGATCCTTGGAAAATAGAAGTCTGTTCTAAATCGATCCGGGTTAGGGTATCGAACTAAGGCTAGACAAAGGTCATATTATGCTGTACTGAATCAGTCTAGACCCAAAGTTCAGGCATGGGTACCCAAACTTTGCCTGAGCAACCAAGCTGGACCAAACCAGTATTAGATCCCCAAGGACATGATTCATATCTTGCCTAATCATTACTGTGGCTTTAGTCCAGGGGGAGCCAACTTAAAAATTATTTTTATAGTTAAATAAATTCTTTTTCTTATTGTAAAATTGCATGATTGCTTGTTTATTTATTTTCTGCAATTTACCATGCTTAGACCTAGGACTGGTTAGATTAAGGACTAAACCGATTAACTGAAATTTGAATAACATAGTATTGGGTGGAGGTGAGATGATAGTATGTTAGGGAAGCCATTTTGGCGGAACTAACCGAAGCTACCGATCCAAGACCCAAACTAGTTAGACCAAAATCTTTCAAGGAGTAACTTGAAAATGGATTTTCAATAAAAGGCTTTGTCAAGGAAAGGGTTGATGATCCAATAAGGCTACGGCCAAAGAAGGCCTAGTGCCTCGCCAAGACCTGGAAGCCAATTATTGAAAACCAAATTCACTTTACTATTGTCAGATTTGAATCTAACACAGATTTCAATTAATCTTAGATTCAACCATTGTTTTCAAAAATAATTTTAAAACATAATTAATTGGTTTTTCAAAATTAAGTTAATTTTACAAAACTAATCATAGTTTTTCAAAATAACTTCTTACCTCTATTCAAAACCTGTCTCATAAAAACCCATAAGGTTAATGTGATTGATAACTCTTGATTGGGTGAGACATACTAGGTTGTGAAATTCAATTTAGGTTATCCTTGATTCTAATTGGATCTAAGTCAACAAATTCTTTATGTGTAGGAACATAAAGATTCGGACCAATGGATGTTGGATAGCGGGTGCTCCAGACACATGACTGGGGACAAATTGAAATTCACCTATCTCAAGTTCAAGAACCTAGGCTCAGTAGCATTTGGCAACAATGCTACACTCAAAGTCATTGGGTCAGGTAACATTGAACTCAAATCTGATTTTGTCATTAAAAAGGTACTTTTGGTTGAAAACTTTAAATTTAACTTGCTTAGTATAAGTCAATTGTGTGATACTGGCTATGTAGTTACCTTTACCAACTCTAACTGCTGATTAGAAACTTGCAAGACTCAGAAATTATGCTTAAGGGCACTAGGAAAAATAATGTTTACACTATAAACCTACCTTTAGTACCTAAATGCCTCTTAACTCAGTTAGAAGAATCAAACCTCTGGCATAGGAGATTAGGTCACACTAATCTGAGATTAATTTCAAAAATCACCCAACTTGGCCTAATTAAAGGAATACCTAAAATTAAGAACCATGAAAACATAATATGTGAATCATGCAACCAAGGTAAACAAACCAGGTCTAATCACAAACAAATTCAATCAGATCTAACTCAGACAACACTTGAGCTCCTGCACCTTGACCTATTTGATTCACATGGAGCCAAGTCACTAAGCGGAAACCGGTACTGCTTAGTAATTATTGATGATTACTCTAGGTTTACTTGGGTTAGGTTCCTAAAAACTAAAGATGAAACCCTAAACCTATTTATTGATTTTTGTAAGTTAATTGAAAATCAAAACGATACCAAAATCAAAAGACTTAGGAGTGATCACGGGGGAGAGTTTGAGAATCAACGGTTCGAGGAATTTTGTAGAATAAACGGTATATACACGAATTTTCGTGTCCTAGAACCCCCCAGCAAAATAGGATAGTAGAACGGAAAAATAGAACCCTATAGGAAGCCGCTAGGGCTATGCTCAATGAATTCAACCTAGCTAACCAATTTTGGGCAGAAGCAATTAGTACGGCTTGCTATATCCAAAATAGGGTCCTAATTAACAAACGACATAATAAAACTCCCTATGAATTATACTACCATAGACTTCCAAACCTACATTACCTAAGGGTCTTTGGGTGCAAAGTCCATATCTTAAACACCAAGGACTATTTAGGTAAATTCCAGTCTAAGTCAACCCCAGGAGTCTTCTTAGGATATTCAACAACAAGTAGGGCCTATAGGGTTTACAACAAACAAACTAACAAAATTGAAGAAACAACAAATCTAATATTTGATGAGGAAATTAATTCAAAATCTGATAATCCTGATTTAAATTCATCAAATATTGATCACGAAGATAATGAACAAATTGTTGAACCACTAATTGAACCCCTAAATGAACTAACTATTGAACCAACTATTGAGTCAGTTGAACCAAATACTGAACCGAACCGTCCAGTCAGACCTGAGGCTGAACCAAGTTCTAGAAAAACCAAGAAACCCAGACTCAGCCACCCAACTGATCAAATTGTGGGTGATCCAACCTTAGGAGTCAGAACTAGGTCTTCCTTTAGAAATCTTAGTCAGATTGCACTGATTTCGAAAATCGAACCTAAGACTATAGAGGAAGTCTTACCTGATCCTGATTGGATCATAGCAATGCAAGAAGAGTTAGCCCAATTTGAAAGGAACCAAGTCTGGGAACTATTACCTAAACCTGAGGGCAAATCCATTATTGACACTAAGTGGGCTTTTAGGAATAAGCTAAATGACCAAGGAGAAATAGTTAGAAATAAAGCCCGCTTAGTAGCTAAAGGGTTCAGTCAAGTCGAAGGGCTAGACTATGACGAAACCTATGCCCCAGTAGCCAGACTTGAGTCAATTAGGATGTTGTTAGCCTTTGCATCCCATAATGGATTTAAACTCTACCAAATGGATGTAAAGTCAGCTTTTCTAAATGGATTTATTAGAGAAGAAGTCTATGTAGGACAGCCTCCCGGTTTTGAGGACTTAGAAAAACCTGACCATGTTTACAGACTTAATAAGGCACTGTATGGACTAAAACAAGCACCTAGGGCATGGTATGAATGTCTATCAACCTACCTAATTTCTAAGGAATTTAAACAAGGACAAATTGACTCAACTCTTTTTATTAAGACCTTAGAAAAAGAAATCTTTATTGCCCAAATCTACGTTGACGATATAATTTTTGGATCTACCAACTCAAATTTCTTAAAAGAATTTGTAAAAATAATGGAAAACGAATTCGAAATGAGCTTAGTTGGTGAGCTCAACTTCTTTTTAGGTCTACAAATCAAGCAAACTAGGGATGGAAATTATGTCCATCAATCCAAATATGATAAGGAGTTAATTAAGAAATTTAAAATGGATAACTCCAAAAGCATAAGTACCCCCATGGCCACAAATGTAAAAATAGGTAGTGGCCCTGATGGTAAATCGTTGACCTTAAATTATATAGAATTATGATTGGTAGTCTACTTTACCTTACAGCCAGTAGACCTGATACCCTTTTTGCTGTAGGAATTATGCTAGATACCAAACATGTGCTAAGGAAACACACTTAGCGGCCCTAAAAAGAATACTTAGATACATCAAGGGCACCCTAAATGTAGGGATTTGGTATCCTAGGACCTCAACTTTTGACCTGTCAGGATACTTGGATTCTGACTATGCTAGTTGCAAACTAGATAGAAAGAGTACAAGTGGAAGCTGCCAACTTTTAGGAAATAGTCTAGTGAGTTGGTGCAGCAGAAAATAACACTGTGTAGCTCTATCCACAACTGAAGCTGAGTATGTTGCTTTAGGAGAGTGTGTAGCACAACTCTTATGGATGATGCACACTCTTAAAGACTTCCAGCTTGACTACACCCAAACCCAAGTCTACATTGATAATATAAGTTCAATTAATCTAACTAAGAACCCAATCCAACACTCTAGAACCAAACACATAGAAGTTAAACACCACTTTGTAAGAGATCATGTAGCCAGGGGTGAGATAGTCCTTAAGCATATAGACTCAAAATCTAACTTAGCTGATATCTTCATCAAACCCCTACCTGAGTCTGAGTTCAGCTCACTAAGAAGGCAGTTAGGGTTATGCTTGGTAGAATAGGACTGCTCTAATTATATTGTTTTTCTAAAACTGTTTTATTTTCTGCAAAATCATTTCTTTATTTTCATTATGTTATTTAAAATGATTTTTCCGACTTAGTTTTTTAAATAAAATTACCCCCTTCAAAACTAGGGCTTTTTCGCAAATGGACTTAGCCTAGGCCCTAACCCTAGAATTGCATGCACCTATAGATCTAGAAGCTAGCATCTCACAAGCACCTTAGGGTACTTTTGATTGATAACCTAGAATGGGTTGAGATGCTTAGGTCTTTGCCTTGATTCAAGATGCTTTAAGTCAGTGCATCTGCAGTAATTGGGGCACTAAATACCAATTAAACAATAATCAGGTTAAGTGTCAAGCTTAGAAAATCTAACTTGATCAGATCACTTAACTTGACTAACCCTAGCCAAAGCTGCTGTTTATAACAGTCAGTAAGTAGTTAATTGGGTTAGACATGACCCGAAAGCGAAAATTTAAATTAATTTGGTCTAGTTTAAATTTAGAATTGGTTCAGTACAACATCTTACTTTGATTACTCATTTTTTGCTATAATTTTTTTGATATATAGCAAACGGGGAGAGATTGGAAAGGAGAGAAAAGAAGGTTTCAAAATTTAATTTTTTTCTTCACAATTAAATTCTTCAAAAGTAAATCTTTTTCCAAAAACTTTTATCTTCTGTTTTTCAAAAAGTAAAGATCTTCAAATACTTAAATTCATTTTGAAAGTTAATTTTTCTTGTTTTCAAAAAATTATTCTAAGTACTTATTCTGAAAAATTTTCTGGAAATTTTTTCTAAGTCATAAATTCAAAATTGTTCCTGAAAAATATTTCTAAGTATTAAAAGTGCTTGAAAAATAATTTAAGTATTAAAAGTTCTTGAAAAATATTTCTAAGTATTTAAACTGCTTTCTAAGTATTTAAACTGCTTTATAAGTATTTAAACGGCGTTCTAAGTATTAAAACTGCTTGAAAATTTTCTAAGTGTTAAAACTTTAGAATAAGTTTAGAAAATTTTCTAAAGTGCAAAAACTAAGTATTTTAGAAATTATTTTCAAAATTACTTACGTTCAAAAATTATACTAAGCATCTTTGGTTGGTTGAAAATTTTCTAAGTGTAAATTTCAAATTCTCCTGAAAATTTTCCAAGTGCCCAACTCAAAATATGTTTTGGAAAATGTTTTCTAACTTAAAAACCTTTTCTTGAAAATTTTCTAAGTATTAAAAACCTGAAAAACGTTTCACTTTTAGACTGAAACTTTTTCAAAAAACCCCACGAACTTTTGAAAAACTCAGGGGGAGATTTCTTCCAGGGGGAGGAAATTAACTTCGGTACTTTACTTCTCTATATGATTAACTTAACTTTTTGAACCGGGTTGCCATAAATCAAAAAGGGGGAGATTGTTGGTGCAGGCAGCACCTAAGTCAAACTTGAGTTTTGATAATGGCAAAGGGTTCAGAAGTTAAGATGTTATTGTTGTCTAATGTGTTTACTAAGTGTGCAGGAAAGAAGCCCTAGGTACACTAGGCAAGAAGTCCTGGTCGAGGACTGGGCACGAAGTCCTAGCAAGGGGCTGGGCACCGAAGACCTACTCGGAAGGTGGGCACAAAGTCCTGGTCGAGGACTGGGCACGAAGTCCTGGCAAGGGGCTGCGCACCGAAGACCTGCTCGGAAGGTGGGCACGAAGTCCTGGTCGAGGACTGGGCACGAAGACCTGGTAAGGTGGATCGGGCAAAAGTCCAACCGGAGAAGTCGGTTGGCAAAAGGTAAACTCTCCTGAGAGGAGTAGGTGAGGACGCGTTCTCCGCCGAGGGAACAGTAGGCGTCAGTTCGACCTAGGGTTCCATTTAGGAGACCCGAAGTCAAAACTAAGATAGCTACAACTGTAAATACTAACTAATATTCTTGCTTTGTTTGTTTTGGAACTAACCTTGTATGCAGGGACCGAAGGAGTGTGTTTCTGCAGCTCAGAACGCCCCAAAGGAGAGGGGCAGGCAGCTGGGCTAGGCGCCCAGGAGGTCCCGAGCGTCCAAGGTCAAAGCCAAACAAGCAAAGAAGCACGGACGCTTCGAAATCAAACTGGCCTAGGCGCCCGGAAGGTCCCGGGCACCCAAGGTCAAAGCCAAAGAGGAAGTCGAAGCAAAATTAGCCACGAAGCCAGCGGACCAAGTCAAGCTGGGCGCCCAGGACGTCCCGGGCGCCCCAGTCATCTCCAGAGGCCGATTCTGAGGGGATAAGCGCTAACTGAGCTGCGAAGGAAGTTTCTCTGATCTGAAGGTACGTGTCAAGCGCCCCCAGCGAATCAGGCGCCCCCAGGAGCACTATAAAAGGAGCTCGACCCCTAGGCTTCAAGAACACAACTTTCCAACGCCTCTAAGCTTTTCGTTCAAGCGCTCTGCTCCGGCAAACTCCGATCTCGAGACTCTAGCGCCGACGACGACCCTCTGCTCTGAAGTACGATCCACACCAGGCGTCGGTAACGAAAAGTGTATTCTTTTATTTACTGCAATATTCTTGTATCAAAATCTGTAAACCTTTGCGCGATTATAGAATTGCCCGCAGTAAACGGTCAAGGACCGTGGGCCTTGGAGTAGGAGCCGACCGCGACTCCGAACCAAGTAAAAATACTTGTGTTCTTTGTGTGTTTGTTTTATTTTCGCTGCGTATTTTCTCTTATTCTTATCCGAAAAGATTTTCACGATATTCACCCCCCCCCCCTCTATCATGTTTCTCGATCCAACACGATGTCCTTGCTCAGATCTAGCGAAATCAGGGCTCACAGCCACAGAGGAAACTTGATCTCAATCGGCCTTGGATGTAAGCTCAAATGACCCTCAATCACCAAGAATTTAGAAGAGAAGACTACGACAATGCGAGGTCAAGGTTCGGCGTGAATCACTCATAGTTGCAATAGGTTGGAATGGAGAAAACCCCTCAACAATCACACTGTCAAGCACTCACCTGCACTTGGAGCCAACCCTAAGGACATCGGCTTGGACGGTGCTGCATGACCCCAAGAATCGACAGGCGAGCCCCGATCCCACCAACCACTGTGCGCACATAGGAGACTCTCAAATCCCGCGTACCGAAGGAGAGGAAAGGAAACCTCAGAACTACAAGGAGGTCAGGGATCCATCGATCAGAGAGAAGTGAGATCTAGAATCCTTGCGTAGAGGTGGCGATCGGGGAAATCGTCGGGCTCATTCGCAAACAGCTCGACTTCGTGATGGAGAGAAGGGAAGACAAGGTTTAAGAGGGTACTTTTGCACTTTAGTCCAAATAGTTTGGACATTTCACAATTTCATCCTTAGGTTTTAAGTTCCAACCCATTAGCCCCTTGTAAATTTTTGTTTTAATCCATTTAGTCCCTAAATAATAATGTGACCCCCTTTTAACTTCGGTTTAGGTCCCAGAAACCCTAACTCTTTCTCGGAAAATTTCTGGACCGAGTTAAAAGTGTCGGATTTAACAATAATATTCATTTATTAATTATTTATAGGATAATCTTTTAATTATTTCTTAATCTTTTCATAATTTTTTTTATAAAATACTCAGGTATAATCATATCAGGCTTACATTTATTTAAACTTTAAATAAGCCTAAACATATCGTACTAATAGACAACATCTGGAAAGCGCCTAAATACACAATCGATAGCACAATTTGAGTCCTTGCAACACTATAAACTCATATGCAATCGGACTTTTATAGGTCCATCAGTCGGTTTGGTCCGAAACACACTAACAAACCTAGGATATTTAGATTTCTTAATACTCGATATCACTAGGTAGGGTTGAGCTAGGGGAAGGTATTTGTGGTGTCAAAACTTAGTTCTAAGGAATATCAATGAAGTTCTCATATCGTGTAAGTTGGCACAGAATAGTGTATCATGTACTTGTTGCCTGGTTTTATCTCTCATATTTATCTCTTTATTTTCTTATCTTTATATTTTATTATCTATCTTAACTATCTTTTACATTTATAATTTATTTTAATTTCAATTATATTTATTTCTTATATTTTTAATCTATAAACTCTATTTATTTATATTTTATATTTCTTTCTTTATATTGATTCTTTATGTATTTTTATATTTTATATTAAATCTTTATATTTTCTTTATCTCTTTATATATTTCCTTAATCTTGATCTATATTTTTATTATAGGATCGGTGGTGTCGATAGAGGGAGGTGTATATTGGCTGAGAGACCCCTCTTACAGTTGAGAGTACAATCAAAATAATGATGAAGAATTACAAACTAAATGTAAATCAAACAGAAGACGACGATTCCGACCGATCTGGAACTCCGAAGTGTCATGCACTTCCTCCTAGAACCTCCTTGGTCGCAGAGCTTCATCTTAGCACTTTGCCTTTGCACAGAATGAGTGAGCGGATGTGTAAGTTGATGATCTAAACTGCTACACTCGACCTCTTTATATAGTACTTATTCAGGCGCCTGAATGGCCTTTCAAGAGCCCTCATTGCGGTCAAAACTTGATCTGAACTGGTGTACTCGGCGTAGAGATAAGGCCTGCATCCCAGGCACCTGGGAGCTATTTAGGTGCCTGAGAGCCATTCAGGCACCTGGGAGTCCTTTCCCAGGTTTCTTGTTTTCTTATGTTTGCTCTCCTATCTTACCTCCAACTCCAGGTTCCTGCAATACAAACAAACACAAGACAAAACAAATAATCCTTAGCCTTAATGATTCACAGCCAAGCTATCTGGTTCTGACTTTGGATTTCAAATGAAATCCTAGATCGAATCAACGCTACTGTTCCTTTTCTCGGGAAACGCGCCCTCGCCTATTCCAATCTGAAGAAGTTTGCCAACCGGGACCTTCGATTGGACTTTTGCTCGGCCTTCAAAATCCAAAACTCAATGACGTTCGACCTCGACCTGTCTCTACTCCTGTCCGTGATCCCTGCTTGGCAAAGTCTTCTGCTCGGTCCCCCGGACCAAGTCTTCGTGCTCGGCTTCACTTGCCATGTCTTCGTTGCCTGATCCCCGACCAGGGCTTTTGCTCGACCTTTGAGAATCCGGAACTCGATGACATTCGACCTAGACCCATCTCAACTCCTGTCCATAATCCCCGCTCGACAAAGTCTTCTACTCGGTCCCCAGGACCAAGTCTTCATGCTCAACCCTACATGTCAAGACTTCATACCCAATTCCCCAAACCAGGACTTCAGTGCCCAACCCTCGTCCAGGACTTCGTGCCTTGATAAAGACTTCTTTGCTAGTCATCTTAATCCTAACTAAACTTCTTTCTATCAAACATCAAGTTCTGTTTGACTTAGTCCAAATGTGTTTTATTACTCTGTCAAACATCAAATCCTGTTTGGCTTATCTCTTGGTCAAACTGACCAACCCTAGGTTCTCTACCAAACATCAGATCCTGTTTGACTAACCCTTATTCTAACTGATCAAACCTTGGTATTTTGTCAAACATATCAGATCTAGGTTTGATCACCTAGCTAAACATCAGGTCCTATTTGGCTAACCCTTTGGTCAACTTGATCAAGCTTGGGTTTACCCTACCAAATATCAGGTCCTGTTTGGCTTAACCTTGATCACTTTGACCAGACCTTGGTATATTGTCAAACATCGAAACACTAGAGGTTGATTGTTCATAACTGATGCTCTTTGCACCAACAATCTCCCCCTTTTTGATGTTTGACAATAATCTTAAGTTAGGTTTTGGTCTAAGGTTTTAGGTCAATACTTGGGAAAAATCCAAAAAATTTAACTTAAAGTACTCTCTCCCCCTTTGACACATATCAAAAAGAAATATATTTGCACCAACAATATAATTTTTGAAAATATTTAAGATTTTTAAGGAAAACATAATTCTCAAAAATCCTTCCCTTTTTTTATTTTATAAATCAAATAGCTTTTTCAGAAAACAATTTACAGAACACTAAGTACTTGAGTAAAATTTGAAAAAATAGGTACTTTATTGATTTGAATTTCCCTAAATCTAACACAATCCTAGAAATCTTGTTGATTACAAGAAAATTTCTTATGTGTCTTAGAGATTTTCCAATCAAGATAATATATGTCTTAGAGATTTTCCAATCAAGATAAAATACTTCCAATTTAAGTATTTAATTTTTAAAAAATAATAAATTTCTTGGTTTGAATATCTCTCCAATCTGACACAAACCTAGGAAACCTTGTTGACTACTAGGAAAAACTTTCCTATGTCTCTTGAAGATTTTGCCAAACTCAAGCAATCTTCTAAAGATTTTCAAAGATGTTCGGGAATTTTTTTTTAATGAGAAAATTATATTTTCACAAATATAGTGTTTTTTGAAAAGATAGTATTTTCTAAAAATATAGTATTTTTTGAAAACTTCTAATGGTTCTTTTAATTTGAACCTCCCCCTAAACCTGACACAGCCCTAGGAAGCTTGTTGACCACAAGTTGAGCTTTCTCTGAGTCTTAGGGTTCGATTCAAACGAAAAGAATTACATAATATATATATCTTTTAAGTTCAAAGTAACCAAAAGATGAATTGTTCTTTTGATTGAGACTCCCCCTAAGCCTGACACAATCTTAGGAATCCTTGCAGATTATAAGGAAAACTTTCTATGTGTCTTTAGAGTTTATCCAAATCACAAGAGCAATTAAAGCATTTTTAGAAAAATATAACAATTTGAATAAGTATTTTTCGAAAATTATTTTGAAAGACATAAATTTTTAAAGGAATATTTTTCGAAAAATATTTTGAAGGACATAAATTCTTAAAGTAATATTTTTGTAAAAATAATTTTTCGAATAAAAATCATTTTGAAAGAAAATAACTTTTTTGGAAAGAATTGTTTTTTAAAAATAAAATTTTCAATCGAAACATTTGAGAACGCGATAAACACTAACTCCCCCTAAACCTGACACCTTCTAGCTACCTTTATTAGCTACAAGGACCTCTACCTAAGTGTCTTAAGGGACGTTAGTGTTGACCTAAAAGGTATGTGTCTAAGTGCAAGCCAAATAACTTTCAAAAAGATATATAATTTTTGAAATATATTTACAAGTACACACAATCACACATGAAATTTATTAAAATATTATTATGTTTAGTCACTATTTTAAAAGTAGGGTTTTAAGAAAATATTCTAAGGATTTTTGAAAACCTATTTTGAAAACATTTATCAATTGATTAGTCCTTATTATCTCACCCATTCTAAGTGTTGACCTCTACCCTTGTGAGATGATTAATTAATTTTTCTCAATTTAATTTTATAGATTGTATGACCTTGAGTTAAATTCAAGTTTAACAATTAGTAACTTAAAAGTAAATTTCAATAATTAGCTTCAAGGTCTTGGCGAGACACTGGGACCTTCTTGGTTATCGGAACAATGACCCTTTCCTTAGACAAAGCCTTTTAAAGAAATGATACTTTCAATTTACATTTTGAGAAACTCTAGTCTAACTAGTCTAGGATGAGGCGATGTAGCTTCGGTTAGTTCCACTTAGCTAGGTCGACCAAGTCGAGTACTCTTTACCCTTCCTGACTTCCGAGACCAAGCTTCCCTAATGTACTATCATCTCACCTCACCCTAGTACTATGTTAGGCAAGTGTCAACTAATCTTATTCCTATCTAGCCATTCTAGATTAAGCAAGAAATAAACTAGCATAAATGACATGCAGGTATATGTAGGATCCGTGACCGTCAAGCTAGAGGGGGGTGAATAGCTTTTCTCGATTCGTTCTTCCTACTATGTTAGCGTGCGCAAGCGGAAACAATAATAACACAAATAAAACAAACGCTAACACCAACCTTTACGAGGTTCGAAGATGATGCTCCTACTCCACGGTTGTCCGTAAGGTGGACGATCCCTTGATCCTTCGGTGGATCACTCCCCGGATGCCCTCCGGCTAGCTCGTGTAGCTCCTTGTGGGTGGAGAAACCTCGCCATAATCCCAGACACACTTCTGAGAAACTAAGACTACTAATGAGCTCTAACCAAGCTCATTTCGTCAAGAGCTCTCAGCCAAAACTGAGCCCCTTTAAATAGGTCTCTTGGCTGAAAATCCCGCTACCAGTCGACTGGTCCATTACCAGTCGACTGATCCTACTCAAATTCGACCGTTACAAGTCCAATGTTCGAATTCCAGCCACACCAGTCGAGTGCTCTAGGGGCAGTCGACTGGCCACCAGTCGACTGGTCCATTACCAGTCGACTGATATTTCTATGAGTTCGAGTTCCCCTGCTGGTAGTTGACTGATCCATTCCCAATCGACTGCCCAGCTTACAATCTCACTCTCCCTCCCCCCGAAGACCCTCCTTCACGTATGCCTTTAAGTACACTCCCTTGGCTTGCCCCTTGAAGTCCTCTTCCACCAGCTATCGTCCCTCGGATGCGCATGCAAGTCCTCAGCTTGCCTCCATGCCACCCTTCACGTGTGCCCTTTGAAGTCCACTTCCTCGGCTTGCCCTTGGAGTCCTCTTTCCTCGGCTCTCGTCCCTCGGATACATCCTCCATGTGTGACTCACTAAGTCCTGCAAACTCAATCACACATATCAAATAACAAGAGTAAACCTAACTTAAACCCTTTGCCCAAACATCAAAACACATGGTCACTCCGGATCATAGATTACCCCAACAATCTCCCCCTTTTTGATGTTTGGCAATATGTTTAAGTTAAGGAAAACAAACATAAATGCAAACATGCATGGATCCTATCACAAGGCATCCCCACACCTAACCTCCCCATGAGTTTAGGAATTTTTACCAAACAGAGCTTTTTAAAACCTTCCCAAGGCTCCCCCTACATTAGACTTACAAAGGCTTTTTAAGAACTCTCTAAGGTCCCCCTTACGCCATGAATGGAGCAACAATGCTCCCCCTTTACCTAAGATCCCCCTAGACCTAGGATTTCTTACAAAGGCGTGTTTGGTTTCCTACTTAAACCCAACACTTCTCCCCCTTTGCCATACATCAAAAAGACTCCAACAATTTCCCCCTTATTGGATCTTTTAACCTCTAATGATTATACACAAAGTGTACTAGCCCCCCCCCATACACTTGGTTTACATTATTTGGATACTTTTTAATTGCTGGAAAACCAATTCAGCCTTTACCAGTCGACTGCCCCTGGGCCAGTCGACTGATACTCTGAAAAACTCAATTTCAGCATTTCTAACCCAAATTCAGAAATACACCAAAAATTTCACAAATCTCCAAAAATTTTCAAATTTTGTGGAGAGTTTTGTGGTACCCATACCTACTTGAGAAAAATACACTCAAAATATATCCATCACCATTCCCAATATTGACACAAAACCTAAAACTAGCTAAATGGTTCATTGAACCTTGACCTAAAGTCCTAGTTTTGGTCTTCTCTTGATGTCTTTGCCTATATCAACCCACAATGCATCCCTATCATTTGTTTATATGGCATTTACACATCAAAAACCAACTTTCATGCTATATGACCCCAATGTCATATTTTCATGCATGATACACAAATCCAATGTGTCAAAACCCAAGAATTGAGACTCAAGTTCGTCTCCAACTCTTTTGGCATACTTTATGATCCATCTAGACTTCCGAGAGGAACCCTCCCGGGATTCATAGACCATGGGTCCAAACTTGACTCCTAGAGCTCCCCCTTGAGCTCTTAGCCCTAGCCACCTCCCTAGGTGACTCAACAAATGCTAGACCACACCGGTGTACCCCCGGTGACTCTTGGTCAAAACCTTAACCTTCTTAACCTTGGACCCCTTGTCCTTAGTTAAGACTTTCTTTTTGCTTTTAAATGGCATCCCCTTGCCATTTTTGGACTTCTCCTCCTTGCCATAATTATATACTACCCTAGCATATTTCTTTTCATTGGCATTGGAGACCTTAGATCGGTATCCTAGACCCGATCTATCATTGTTGAGTTTTAGACCACCCAACACCATACCTAAACCCTTAGATCCAATAGTGAATCTATCTAGGGTTTTCTCTAACCTATCAAGCTTTTCCCTTAATGCTTGATTTTCCCTTTCTAGGTTCTCAAACCTAGAATCAACATGTCCTCCTTGGACATTCCTAGACCTACCCACCTTCCTAGGCATATGTCTCCCCTACTTGGGATTTGTGCCTTGATCCTTAGGTCCAAAGGTCTTGGATTTATCATGATGCATGATTTTTCTAGGATTTTGATCTACAATATTATCCCTATTTCTATCATTATATCTAAATCCATGATTGTTCTTAACAAGAATATAAGAATTTGAAATTGGATTTAATTTTAAACAAGGAATTACCTTTTCTTTTACCTTTGAAGCACCCCCTTGACTTGAGCTCCTTTTCTTTTCCAATTTCTCCCATTTCCTCAAATGTGTCATTTTCTTGATTTCACCTTTCTTTGGGCACTTAGTGTGGTAGTGTCCTAGCTCTCCACAAGTGTAGCACCTAATGTGCTTCTTTTCTTTCTTTTCCCTACAACCCACATTAGCTTTTAAATGAATGGACCCGGGTTTAGGTTTTACCTCCTTTTTACCTAGTGGACACTTGTCCTTGTAGTGCCCCTTCTTGTTGCATCCAAAGCATGTGATGTGATCCTTTGACTTTGCTTTAGTGAAGGTTGGAGCTTCTTCTTGCTCCGGTGTTGAAGTGGGTCTCTCCTCCCCCTCAATCCCTGAGGTGGAGACATCTTCTTCTTCCCTTAATGAAGTGGATGACCTTTCACTTTCTTGTGCCACTTTACTTGATGAGATGGATGAATTTTCACTTTCTTCTTTCTGTTGGTGCAGGAAGTACCATATCGAACCTTGTTTTGATATTGGCAAAGGATTCAAAGTTAAGTATTATTGGTGATCTAACGATGTTACTCAAGTATGCAGGAAAAGTCCTAGCGAAGGGCTGCTAGGCACCTGGCGAAGGACTGCCAGGAAAGAAAGTCCTAGCGAAGGGCTGCTAGGCACCTGGCGAAGGACTGCCAGGATAAAAAGTCCTAGCAAAGGACTGCTAGGCACTGGCAAAGGAATGCCAGGGTACAAAGCCCTAGCGAAGGACTGCTAGGCACTGGCGAAGGAATGCTAGGGTACAAAGCCCTAGCGAAGGACTGCTAGGCACTGGCCAAGGAATGCCAGGGTACAAAGCCCTAACGATGGACTGCTAGGCACCAGGAGAAGGACAGCTTGGGACTGAAGCCCTAGCGAAGGACTGCTAGGCATCGGGCGAAGGACAGCTCGGTATCCAAGACCTGGCAAAGGACCGCTAGGCAAAAGTCCAACCAAAGGAGCGGTTGGCATCAGGTACATTCTCCCGAGAGGAGTAGGTGAGGACGCGTTCCCCGTCGAGAGGGAACAGTAAGCGTCGGTTGGACCTAGGGCTCCATTTTGGAGGTCCAAAGTCAGAACCAAGACAGCTAAGGCTGTATAAACTAACACATTATTATTTTATGTTGTTTTGGACTAACCTTGGATGTAGGACCAAAGGAACGAGTGTCTGCAGCTCAGAGAGCCTCAAAGGAGTGAGGCAGTGGCTGAGTAGGGCGCCCGAAGTGTCCCGGGTGCCCCCAAGGTGCATACAAAACAATGTAAGTAAGGAAGGCTTCGAACAGCTGCTGGGCGGGGCGCCCCCATGCTCCCGGGTGCCCCCGCTGCTCCCGGGCACCCCCAGCGTCCCGAGCGCCGCCAATAGCAAACCACGAAGCAGCTCCCCTCGAAGCCAACGGATGAAAGTTTGACCCGGTCAATACGGGCGCCCCGAGCGCTCCGGGCGCCCCGGTCAAAGCTGATCCCGAATGTAAAGGGATCAGAAGCTGACCGAGACCGAGACGGATCGAGTGACACGTGGGGAGGCGCCCCCGACGTTCCGGGCGCCCCCAGGGCTATATAAAGGGCCCTCGACTCCAGGCTTCAGAACATCAATTCATTCAACGCTCTTCTGCTCTCGCGCCTTGCTCCGGAAACCTCCCGACTCGAGACTCAAGCGCCGACGACGTCCTGCTGCTCCGAAAATACCATCTACTCCGGACGTCAGTAATGAAGAGTTGATTTTTAATTTACTGCACGTATTCTGTAATCAATCTTTGTAAATTGCTTTTGCGCCTCATATAGAATTGCCCAAAGTAAACGATCAACGATCGTGGGCCTTGGAGTAGGAGTCGACCTAGGCTCCGAACCAAGTAAAAATCACTGTGTTTGCGTGTTTGATTTTAATCTTCCGCTGTGCAATTTCTCTATCTCAAATCCGAACGTTTTCCGATATTCACCCCCCCTCTATTGGTTCTCTCGATCCAACACTTTCTCCTTCTCTTCTTGAACAAGAACCAATTTCCTTCGGCTCTCCCAAGATTTGAGCTTGTATAGGATTCTCATGAAATGCTACCAACTTGTTCCATAGCTCATGTGCATTTTGATATTTTCCTACACCACTAATTACATTGTTAGGCAAAATATTAAGTAAAATTTCAATTACCTTCTCATTTGTCTTTGATTGACTTTGTTTCTCTTTAGTCTAATATCTAGGTCGAAGTCTTTTCCCATGCTTATCTCTTGGAATATCGAATGGCTCTTCTATGATCATCATGTTGGAAAATTTTGAATACCACTTGTATCTCCTCGGTATTTGACTTAGTCGATTTGCGACCGTCGGATCTTCCGGGAGGTTGCTTTCGGAGAAAGCAAACTGATTGGATTACGTCGAGGCTAGTGTTTGACACTATCTCTGTAAAACGATATTGCTCTGCTACTGGTGCTCACGGATAGCAGCAATTCGTTTCCAAGATACAACGACGTCGTCTCAGAATAGTAGCACTTCAAATTCCAAGACCGGCGAACCTTTTCGCAGGCTTTTTGGACTCTCGATGCAGAAGATGGAGTGCAAATGCTTTAGATTGCAATGCATTGAATGAATGAAATGATCTAGTGGAAGGATCTATTTATACTGAGTGAAGAGGTAAGTACTGTTGGATCGAGAGAAACGATAGAGGGGGGTGAATATCGTAAAACGTTCAGATTAATAAGTTAGAGAAATTACACAACGGAAATTTAAATCAAACACGCAAACACCAAGTTTTTTACTTGGTTCGGAGTCGCGGTCGGCTCCTACTCCAAGGCCCACGGTCGTTGACCGTTTTCTACGGACAATTCTATATTTTCGCAAAACCAGTTTACAAGATTGAATTACAAGTATCGTAATGTAAACATTAAAGAAAGCTCTTTGTTACCGATGTCCAGTGTAGATTGGATTTTTGATGCAGTAGGACGTCGTCGGCGCTTGTATCTCGAATCGGGAGGTTTCCGGAGTAGAGAGCGGGAGCAGAAGAGCGTGAATGCGGTTAAAGAATTGATTGTTGGAAGCCTTGGGGTCGAGGGCCTATTTATAGCCCCTGGGGGCGCCCGAAACGTCGGGGGTGCCCCCCCCCACGTGTCAGCCGATCCGATTCCCTCTCGGTCAGCTCTGATCCCTTAAAACTCGGGATCAGGCTTTGACAGGGGCGCCCGAAACGCTGGGGGCGCACGGGTTGACCGGGTCTCCTCTTATCCGTTGGCTTCTGCTTCGTTAGCTTCAACTGGGGGCGCCCGGGATGCTGGGGGCACCCGGGAGCATGGGGGGCGCCCGGGAGCACGGGGCGCCCCGCCCATGAGCTGTCGAAGCCTGCCTTTGCTTCATGTGTTTTGTGTTCACCTTGGGGGCGCCCGGGACACTCCGGGCGCCCTGGTCAGCTGCTGCCTCACTCCTTTGAGGCTCTCTGAGCTGCAGACACTCGTTCCTTCGGTCCTGCATCCAGGGTTAGTCCAAAACAACATAAAGCAGTAAGATGTTAGTTTATACAGTCTTAGCTGTCTTGGTTTTGACTTTGGGCCTCCAAAATGGAGCCCTAGGTCGAACCGACGCCTACTGTTCCCTCGACGGGGAACGCGTCCTCACCTACTCCTCTCGGGAGAATGTACCTGATGCCAACCGGCTCCTCCGGTTGGACTTTTGCCCAGCGGTCCTTTGCCAGGTCTTGGATACCAAGCTATCCTTCACCCGGTGCCTAGCATTCCTTCGCCAGGTCTTCAATCCCAAGTTGTCCTTCGCCTTGTGCCTAGCAGTCCTTCGCTAGGGCTTCAGTACCAAGCTGTCCTTCGCCTGGTGCCTAGCAGTCCTTCGCTAGGTCTTCGTCTCCTAGCAGCCCTTCACTAGGTGCCCAGCGGTCCTTCGCTAGGTCTTTGTATTCTGGCATTCCTTTGCCAGGTGCCTAGCATTCCTTCGCTAGGACTTTTCCTGCACACTTGAGTAGCATGTTAGATAAATATTATACCTTAACTTTTGAACCCTTTTGCCATTATCAAAACTCAGGTTCGACTTGAGTGCTTTCTACACCAACAATCTCCCCCTTTTTGATTTATGGCAACCCTGGTTCAAAAAGTTAAGATTATTAGACTAAGTATAATGAAATTTTGTTTCCTCCCCTGGAAGGAATCTCCCCCTAGATTTTTCAAAAGTTCGTGAGGTTTTTGAAAATAAATTTTAAGTCTAAAGATGGATTTAATTTTACTTAGAAAATTTTCAATTTAAGCTTTAAGGATATATTTTCCAAAAAAAATGATTTTCGTTGTGTACTTTGGAAAATTTATACTTGTAAAAGATTTAAGTTTTAAGTACTTAGACAAATTTGAAAACTTAAGAAGGATTTTGAAAACTTAAGTTTTGAGTACTAAGGAAATATCTTGAAGCCTTAAGTTTAACGTACTCAAAAGAAGTTTTGAAACCTTTAAGTTTGAAATCCTTAGTAAAATTTGAAAAACTTTAGTTTGAAGTACTTTTAGGAAAAAATTTTAGCTTTAAGTACTTAGGAAAAATTAAAACAAGTTTTTATTTTAAGTACTTAGGAAAATTTAAAACAAATTTTTATTTTAAGTACTTAGGAAAATTTTAAAGAACTTTCAAAAACTTAGTACTTTTGAAAATGAATTAAGTACTTTTTGAATAAAGGATAGAGTTTTAAAAAAAATTTAAAAACTCTTTCTTTTCCTATCTCTCCCCCTTTGCCATATATCAAAAATTTATAAATATAGCAAGAACCAGATAATTAAATTGCATAAAAGATAATAATAACTGCAAAGTTTGCTGTACTGAACCAATTCATGATAAGAATTAAATCAAATCAGTTTCAATTTTCTCTTTTAGGGTCCTGTCTAACCCAATTAGCTACTTACTAACTGTTATAAACAGTAATTTTTGCTAGGGTTAGTCATGTTAAGTGTTCTGTTCAAGTTAGATCTTCTAAACTTGACACTTAACTTGATTACTGTGTAAGTTGTATTTAGTGCCCCAATTACTGCAGATGCACTGATCTACATCATGAATTAAGGCAAAGACCTAAGCATCTCAACCCTTTCTAGGTTATCAATCAAAAGTACCCTAAGGTGCTTGTGAGATGCTGGCTTCTAAATCTATAGGTGCATGCAGTTCTAGGGTTAGGGCCTAGGCTAAGTCCATTTGCGAAAAAACCCTAGTTTTGAAGGGGGTAGTTTTGAAAATAAAACTAATTTGAAAACATTATTTTAACCTTTTCAAAACTGAATAAAAGCTGATTTTAAAAGCATTTAAACACTGCTTTAAAACCGATTTTAAGTGAGAAACCCAATAGCAGACTAAACCTATTCTACCAAGCATAATAAAGATCAGATACTTAAGTCAAATAAGTAGTCAAACAAAATAGGTTAACTGGTCAAATAGAGGTCCAGTAGAGTCAAACATGAGTCAAGTTTTAGTTACTTAGTACAATGCTGAAATAGTCTAACTATGAAGAAGGGCCAGGGTGGTCAGATGAGCTAGGCAGCCATGATCGAAATAGTGCCATCATCTCGTGATACTGTGCGTCTCTGGCCTCCCTCTCAGCTCTAAGGGCGCTAGTAGTCCAGATTTTTCTCCATATCTTCGGCATAATTTGCCTCCACTTCCTCTCGGAGGCTCTGGACATGTGTCTCCAGCCGTGTCACTCTCTCGTAGAGTGTCGGTGGAGGGGGCTCATCTATGTGTGCTCGAGCCTCAGCTGCCAGATCTGCAACGTCAACGTCTACCTCCTCGTTTGAGTCGATCTGAGCTCCGGCTTGCTGTCGTCTCCAAGTCAAAACCCCGGTGGTCGATACATCTATACCAGCTAAAGAGAAGTTCCTAAATTCTATCTCGTCAAAATCGATCATCTCGGTTATTTCACCTACGGTAATATCATGACCGTGGTGATGAAGGATGGAGGTGATGATGTGGCAGAAGGGGGTGCGTACCCGACCCTGAGTCGTGACACTGGAGGCATGTAAAATGTAACGACCCAGAAAATTTTCTAAATATTTTCTTTAAAATATTGATCATGTCTAGATAATTTTCCGAGGGACCTAGAGATATTCGTACGAACCTTAGCCTAGAAATCCATGACTTTCTCATTTAAATTGAGGAACTAAGTACTAATGGGTCTTATATGGGCTTTCTAGTACCATGCTTATTAGTAGATTTTAGGCAAAAATTTAATATAAATATAAATGGATTTTAATTAGGAATATTAGTAGGATTATGGGTGAGTTTTAGCATGATTTTTCTATTTAAATTGAGAAGTTAAGTACTATTGGGCCTTATATGGGCTCCAAAAATGGGTTTTAATTAGGTAGAATTTAATATAAATATAAAAGAATTGTAATTAGGAATTTTAGAATGATTATGGGTGAATTTTAGGGAATTTTCAAAAATAAAGAAAAATGAAATAAAAAGAAAATAAAAATAAAGTGCATGCACCAAGGATTGAACCTTGGACCTAGTCTACAACCATGCATGCTCTAACCAATTCACCAAGCAAGGGAGTGCTAGTAGGGAATGAAGTGAATTTTGGTTAAGGCTTAAGGAAAATGAAGAGTCATCCACCATGACTCTTCACTTACCTCCTTAAAGTGGTATAAAGAGAGGGCATGGGGGGTTACTTTTCTTCTTCCACCAAGTCCACCCTTCTCCCTCTTCCTTCCTCATCTTAGCCGAAACCTCAAGGAGAGGTTTCCCTTTGGAAAAGCTTCACAAGAGGGTCTCTCTTCCAAGATCCAAGGTTTTTACAAGGTTGCAAAGGCTAGGGGTGGTCAAGAGACAACAAGGTCTTCATCCTCCTCCCTATCTAAGGTCTAAAATCAAGGTAAACCAAGGTAAGACCCCCTCACCTGTGGTGTAATGGTTTTTCTTGATATGGATACGATCTAAGCTTTTTGTTTGAGATCTAAGATGAAAATCCATGAAGAAGGACTTAGGGTTTCGGCCACCTTCAAGTTTTATGGCTAGGATTAGTTTTTAACTTTCAAATGATGGTCCTTAAGTCTTCTTATGATGTAAGTGATGTTAGTAGTGATTCATATAAAATTTTACATGATTAATAGCCCTTATGAATTTTGGCCAAGAACCCTAATCCATGGTTGGACCTTGATCTAACCATTCAACATGTTAATTTTGGTTCCCCTATGACATGATGAATAGAAATTGTGTTTTTAAGAATTTTTCATGAATTTTAGGGACCCCTTTGAGTTTCGGCCAAGAGCAAATCTAGGGTTAAAGGATTAGGGTTAACCTTAATTATGGGATCAAATGTTTTCTATGGCAATGTTTGTTTGTATAAGATGATATAGGTGATTCATATGAAGTTTTCCATGGACCTAGGTTTTCCTTAGGGTTTCGGCCAAGGCCATAACCTAGGGCTAGGGTTGAGTTAAGACCACAAGGATGTTTGTTTATAGGGTACTATGATGTATGTATATGCTTAAGTATGTTGGAAGAATTTTATGCCAATGAAAACCCTAGCCTATGGGTCATGAATTGTATGTTAAGTCACTTGTTATAATGATTCATAAATGTTTAGACCATGTGCCATGAACCTAAGGAAATGTATCATGTATGAAAGGATCTAGGCATGTTTTTCCATGTACCTTGGCCATGCATGTTTTTATGAATTAAGATGCTAATTATGTAGGTATGCCATGAGATATGAATGATATGTATGTATGCCATGATTTATGAATGATATGTATGCAAGTCATGTTATGAATGAAAAATGATGAATGAAGTTAAAGTTCATGCCTTCAAGGCATAATGATGATATGGAATGAAACGATGAATGAAGAAAAGATTCATGCCTATAAGGCATAATGATGATGTTAAGCATTAAGAATGAATGAATATGCTATGAATGTTGTATGAATGAAGAAGCATGTGAAAGTATTTTATATTTAAGAATGGGCTTGTACCGGACCTGAATAAGGTCCACGGTTCTGGACTACCGATAAAGCTGTCCGCGGTTCGGGACTACCGATGAAGCTGTCCTTACGGTTCGGGACTACCGATGAAGCTATCCTTACCCTAGTAGGTCGAGATTAGCTACCTCGTATTTACTTAGGGATGCGCGCATATGATGAATGAATGTGGTACAAGCCAGGGCCCCAATGAATGTTATGATTATGTTTAAGTATTTAAAAAGTATAATTTTAAACTAAGCATCCTTATGATATATGCATTTGCCCATGCATCTATCCATGTTATGCATTATGTTTATGAAAAGTATGTTTATGCAAGGTATGTTGATGCAAAGTATGATAATGCCAAGTATGTTCATGCTAGATATAATGTCATGATTATATTTATGTTCATGTTAATTATGATGCCATCATTATATTTATGTTCATGTTAATCATGATGTCATGATTATATTTATGTTCATGTTAATTATGATGTCATGATTATATTTATGTTTATGTTAATTATGATGCCATGATTATGTTTATGTTCATGTTAATTATGATGCCATGATTATGTTTATGTTCATGTTAATTATGATGCCATGATTATGTTTATGTTCATGTTAGTTATGCTGCTATGATTGTGTTTATGTTCATGCTAAGTTATGATGCCATGATTTCATTTATGTTCATGCTAAAGTATGATGCCACGATATCCATGTTCATGCTAAATTCGGATGCCATGATTTTATCTATGTTTATGCTAAAACGATGATGTCATGATTGTGTAAATGTTCATGATAAGAAGTATGCTATGATATGTAGGATTGAAGCATTATGTTCATGTTTATACGACGTATGGATTTTGTGAGTAGGAAAAGGGTTTTACTAAGCCTCCGTGCTTATAGTTTTATTTTTCTTATACCGCAGATCAAGCATGAAATTACTAAGGGAAGCAGCAGGAGAGGCAAGAATATGTGTGTGTGATAGTGACATGGCCAAGAATCCCTCTCATTTCACTTATCGCATGTTTTGTGATCTGACAATGTTTACTTTGGTTTTAGGCTCGACTTGTGATAGTTATGCCTAGGAAACAATTTACTATTCGTGAAGTTTATGGATAAACTACTTACTACCTGAAATGCTTATGAATAAGTTATGGAAAGTCGATATCATAATGCTACGCATGCTGGTAAAATGTTACCTGAAATGCTTATTAATAAGTTATGGAAAGTTGATATCATGATGCTAGGTAAGCTGATAATATGTTAAATATAATGTCACCATGTCCCTGAATGATAACCCAGACATGTGTATATGATTTAAGTACTAGTTGCATGGTTAAAAGCATGTGTAAAAGAATTTACTATTCCGCTGCATTAAGATGTGTTATATGTACATGTATGGTTAGCGTAACGCCGCTTTTTGAGGGGAAAAAAAAAGCGGGCGTTACAGGTTGGTATCAAAGCGGTTACCATCTCACTACACACACATCAAGCCTCCTTCCTGCCGCTTCCAAGTAAGTACCTCTATGCATGCTTTATGTTTTCTTGTATGAATTCTAGCATATACAAGTATGAATGATACCTCATGATAAGATGATGGAAAGTATTTGTGAAAATATGTGTATATGAACGATATTCTCTATTGTTTTATTTATAAAAAATCAAATAATTAGGAATTCAATATGGGGTAGGGATAACAATAACACGTATTAACCATACTTGTCCTTTATGAAGGAAAGCATGGCTAGAAGACAGAGTAACCGACTTAATGAGACTACCCCCTCTCCTGATCTGGTGCAATTAGTGACCCAACTTCAGTGTCAGGTGACGGAGCAGCAGCAAACCATTAATACCCTAGTGAACCAACAAGAAAATTCTACTACTCCACCAGCGAATCAGACTGTTATACCCGTGGCGCCTACGGTTACACAAACCCCTCTGACAGGCTCGACCACTGTGGCCCGACAAGAGGCGTACCTGATCTAGTGGTTGAGGCTGAAACCGGAAAATTTCTCGGGTGTTGGCGAACCATGGGACGCCCAGGCGTGGTTCAAGACGGTGGAAAGTACACTGGAGCTGCTAGACTGGCCTGAGCATGAGAAGATCAAGTGTGCATCATTCTGCCTTTCTGGGGATGCCAGAATGTGGTGGGAAAGGGTCAAGGCCAAGAGACAGGTGAACCAGATGGCGTGGTCAGACTTCGAATCAGAATTCTTTGAAGAATTCTTCAACATGCGTGTCACAAACAAACACTACGACAAGTTCACGGAATTCCGGCAGGGCAATCTCTCGGTCAATGAAGCCATGAAGAAATTTAATCGACTAGCTCGTCTGTGCCCTGAGCTGGTCAGCACGGAGAAAGAGAGGGTCCGACTTATGCTGAAGATGTTGCGGCCCGAAATAGCCCTGAACGTGGCTGGCGGAGTTAACAGACCCCAGACCGCCGAGGAACTTTTTAGTAGTGCCCTACTCACTGAGCACTATCTGAATAATATCAATCAGCAAAGGAAGGCAATGAATGAAAGAGGTCAAAAGTCCCAGAGCACCCCCGCTAATTGGAAGGGAGATCAAAGTGGTAAACGAAAGCCATGGAACAACTCTCAAGGGGGCCCAGCAAATAAACAGACCAAGCCTTCCCCATGCGCGACATGCGGGAAAAACCACTCCGGGGAATGCCGCAAGGGTACGAACCGGTGTTTCATCTGTGGTGTGGAAGGGCATATGGCGGCTTACTGTCTTACCAAGAGCCAGGCACCTTCCCAACAACTCGTCCAGTACCAAGGTGCCCCAGCGAAACTACACTATATGCAAGCTGAGCTGGAAGGTACCCCGATGCTGGAGGCTCAACCGACTATGATGAATGCCAGGGTTTTCTCGGTTACCAAGGAGGATGCTGCGGAAGCTTCTACAGTGGTCACAGGTCAGATACTTATTTTCAGTCAGTACGCTACTGCATTATTTGATACCGGGGCAACACACTCGTTTATTTCTGTGTCATATACCAAGAAGATAGATATGCTTCCGCAAGTGTTAGATTGCAAGTTCTTAACAACCCTGCCTTCGGGGGAAATAATGACATCCACTCATGTGCTGCGTGCGGTGCCGGTCGGAATCGCAGACAGAGAACTCTACTGCGATCTGATAGTACTCGACATGCAAGATTACGATGTTATAATGGGAATGGATTTTCTGGGTAAGTACGGTGCTTCTATTGAGTGCCGTAAGCGAAAGGTGGTCTTTCGACCTGAGGCAGGTTCTATGTTTGAATTCGTTGGGGAGCCAAGGAAAAGAACCAGGAAATGCTTATCAACTCTCCAAGCTCAGAAGATGTTAGACAAAGGATGTACTGGATTTCTAGCATATGTGGTTGATACCAGTCAAATGAAGAACCGGAAGCTGGAGAATGTCAGGGTTGTATGTGATTACTCAGAGGTATTCCCAAACGAATTACCAGGATTAGCTCCTGATAGAGAGGTGGAATTCGAGATCGAATTGGTTCCTGGTACTAACCCGATCTCCAAGGCACCTTATCGTATGGCGCCGGTTGAACTAAAGGAGCTTCAAGAACAGCTACAAGAGCTACTGGATAAGGGATTTATTCGCCCTAGTCATTCCCCGTGGGGAGCTCCGGTACTGTTTGTGAAAAAGAAGGACGGATCTATGCGAATGTGTATAGATTATTGAGCGCTGAACAACGTAACGATCAAGAACAGGTATCCCCTCCCGAGGATAGATGACCTGTTTGACCAATTAAAGGGAGCCACTGTTTTCTCGAAAATCGATCTGAGGTCTGGTTATCATCAAGTTAGAGTAAAACAGGAGGATATTCCGAAGACGGCTTTCCGAACAAGGTATGGGCACTTTGAGTTCGTTGTTATGCCCTTCAGCGTGACAAATGCTCCTGCTATGTTTATGGACCTTATGAATCGGGTATTCTTGCCGTTCCTTGACAAATTTGTGATCGTCTTCATCGATGATATCCTTATTTATTCGAGGACTCAAGAAGAGCACGCCGAGCACCTGAGGATGGTCTTGCAGATACTTCGGGAAAAGCAACTGTACGCAAAATTTTCCAAATGAGATTTCTGGCTCGACCAAGTAGGCTTTTTGGGCCATATCATTTCCAAGGATGGGGTTATGGTAGATCCAACAAAGATTGAAGCTGTGAATAACTGGAACCGGCCAAAGAACGCCAGCGAAATCAGAAGTTTCCTTGGGCTGGCAGGCTATTATCGAAAATTTGTGGAGGACTACTCGAGGATTGCAACCCCTTTAACGGCTCTCACCCGGAAGGATAAGAAGTATGAATGGACGGAAAACTGTGAAAGGAGTTTCTTAGAACTAAAAAGGAGACTTACAAGCGCTCCAATCCTTACCCTTCCGGAATGTAATCAGAGCTTTAACATATATAGCGATGCCTCCAAACTGAGACTTGGAGCGGTACTTATGCAGAATGGAAAGGTTATTGCCTACGCCTCTAGACAACTTAAGGAACATGAACAGAATTACCCCACTCATGATCTGGAACTGGCCGCGGTGGTCTTCGCTCTTAAGATATGGAGGCATTATCTGTATGGGGTGCAGTGTAGGATTTACACAGACCACCAGAGTCTGTGATATTTCTTCACTCAGAAGGACCTCAATATGAGACAACGCCGATGGCTTGAGTTGGTGAAGGACTATGATTGTGAGATCTTCTATCATCCAGGGAAGGCAAACAAGGTGGCTGATGCACTCAGCCGTAAGGCAAGTGCCACCTTGATGTCCCTATCTATATTACCCCGACCACTCGAAAGAGAGATTGTGAATTTTGGGGTCAAGGTCATCTCCGGACAGCTTTCTACCATGACAATATCACCGACGCTGTTCAATGATATATTGGAAAAACAAAATGGGGATCCGAGTCTTCAGAGAATCAGGCAGGAGATCCTAGAAGGAAAGGGCGATGGTTTTCGTATCGCCGACGGGGGAGTACTCTACCTCGGGGATCGCCTATGTATCCCTAATGATCCGAAGCTACGGAGAGAAATATTGGCAGAAGCTCATGGAACCCCTTATTCGATGCATCCAGGATCCACCAAAATGTATCAAGACCTGAAGGAGAAATTCTGGTGGTCCGGTATGAAGAGAGATGTGGCTCAGCATGTTGGCACTTGCCTGACCTGCCAACGAGTGAAGGCGGAACATCAACGACCCGGAGGAGTTCTGCAGCCACTTCCAATTCCGGAGTGGAAATGGGAAGATATTTCTATGGATTTCATTTCAGGACTTCCCAAGACTACAAACGGATATGATGCAATATGGGTGATTGTGGACAGATTGACGAAGCCGACTCACTTCCTAGCCATCAGGATAACATATTCTATTGAGCAACTGGCTCAATTATATGTTAAGGAGATAATCAGGCTTCATGGGGTTCCCAAGACCATCATCTCAGATAGGGATGGTCGCTTTACTTCACATTTTTGGGAGTGTGTTCAGAAGTCTCTCGGCACTAAACTATGATTCAGTACCGCCTTTCACCCTCAGACGGACGGGCAAACTGAACGAGTGAATCAAGTGTTGGAGGACATGTTACGAGCTTGTGCCTTGGATTTCAAGGGGAGCTGGTGCTGATACCTATGTTTAGCGGAATTCGCTTACAATAATAGCTACCAAGCTACTATCGGAATGGCACCTTATGAAGCTTTGTACGGGAGGAGATGTAGGTCTCCGATCTGTTGGTACGAAGGTGGTGAAAAGAAGGAGATGGGGCTCACCACGAAGGTCATCGACAGCACCACCCGAGCTATACAGAACATTCGACAATGGATAGAAGCTGCTCAGAGCCGGCAGAAGAGTTATGCAGATGTCCGGCATAGACCACTGGAATTCAATGTTGGAGATTTGGTGTTCCTCAAAGTGGCTCCTATGAAAGGTGTGACAAGATTTGCGAAAAGAGGAAAACTGAGTCCGCGATATATGGGACCGTATCTGATCCTGAAGCGAGTTGGCAAGGTAGCATATGAGCTAGAGCTGCCTCAGGAGATGTCAGTCATTCATAACGTGTTCCATGTGTCAATGCTTAAGAAGTGTATTCCAGATATAGATCAAGTGATTGAACCGCAGACAGTGCAAGTTCAAGAGGACCTAAGTTATGAAAGCAGACCAATCCAGATCTTGGATCAGGAAGTCAAGAAGTTGAGGAGTAAGGAAGTACCCTTAGTCAAGGTTTTATGGCAAAGTCAACGGTTCGAGGAAGCTACCTGGGAACGCGAGGATAAGATGAGGCGCAAGTACCCGGAGTTATTCTAAGTTCGAGGACGAACTTTCACGAGGTATGGGGAATTGTAACGATCCGAAAAATTTTCTAAATATTTTCTTTAAAATATTGATCATGTCTAGATAATTTTCCGAGGGACCTAGAAATATTAGTACGAACCTTAGCCTAGAAATCCATGACTTTCTCATTTAAATTGAGGAACTAAGTACTAATGGGTCTTATATGGGCTTTCTAGTACCATTCTTATCGGTAGATTTTAGGCAAAAATTTAATATAAATATAAATGGATTTTAATTAGGAATATTAGTAGGATTATGGGTGAGTTTTAGCATGATTTTCCTATTTAAATTGAGAAGTTAAGTACTAATGGGCTTTATATGGGCTCCAAAAATGGTTTTAATTAGGTAGAATTTATATAAATATANAATAAAGTGCATGCACCAAGGATTGAACCTTGGACCTAGTCTACAACCATGCATGCACTAACCAATTCACCTAGCAAGGGAGTGCTAGTAGGGAATGAAGTGGATTTTAGTTAAGGCTTAAGGAAAATGAAGAGTCATCCACCATGACTCTTCACTTGCCTCCTTAAAGTGGTATAAAGAGAGGGCATGGGGGGTTACTTCTCTTCTTCCACCAAGTCCACCCTTCTCCCTCTTCCTTCTTCATTCTAGCCAAAACTTCAAGGGGGAGTTTCCCTTTGGAAAGCTTCACAAGAAGGTCCCTCTTCTAAGATCCAAGGCTTTTTACAATGGTGCAAAGGCTAAGAGTGGTCAAGAGACAACAAGGTCTTCAACCTCCTCCCCATCTAAGGTCTATAACCAAGATAGTCTAAGGTAAGACTCCCTCACCTGTAGTGTAATGGTTTTCCTTGATATGGTTATGATCTAAGTTTTTGGTTGAGATCTGTGTTGAGAAATCCATGAAAGAGGACTTCTAGGGTTCGACCACTTCATGTTTCCATGGCTAGGACTAGTGTTAACTCTCTAATACTGATTCTTATGTCTCCTTATGATGTAAGTGATGTTAGTGGTGATTCATGTGAATTTTTACATGTGCAATGGCTCCTCTAAGTTTCGGCCAAGACCTTTAACTCATGGATGGAACTTGATCTAACCATTCAACATGTTTAATTTGTTTCCCTATGACATGATGGATAGTAATTGGGTTTTATAAAGATTTTTCTATGAATTTCATGGGCCTTTAGGTTTCGGCCAAGGGCTAATCTAGGGCTAAAGGAATAGGGTTAGCCTTAATTATGGGATCAAATGTTTTTCTATGGCATTTTATGTTTGTATGGGATGTTATTGGTGGTCTACATGAATTTTTCCATGGACCTATGGCTCCTTAGGGTTTCGGCCAAGGCCATATCCTAGGGCTAGGATTGGGTTAAGACCACAAGGATGCATGTTTATAGTGTACTAAGATGTATGTATATGGTTAAGTATGTTGGAAGAATTTTATGTCAACCAAAACCCTAGCTTATGGGTCATGACTTGTATGATAGGCCATTTGTTATGATGATTCATAAATGCTTAGACCATGTGCCATGAACCTAAGGAAATGTATCATGTATGAAATGACCTAGGCATGTTTTCCTATGTACCATGACCATGCATGTTTTTATGAATTAAGATGCTAGTTATGTAGGTATGCCATGATTTATGAATAGTAGGTATGTATGCTATGATTTATGAATGATATGTATGTATGTCATGTTCATGGATGAAAATGATGAATGAAGTTAAGTTTCATGCCTTCGAGGCAAAATGATGATATGGAATGAAAATGATGAATGAAGATAAGGTGTATGCCTTCAAGGCATAATGATGATGTTAAGCATAAAGAATGAATGATTATGCTATGTATGTTTATGAATGAAGAAGCATGTGAAAGTATTTTATTTTATGAATGGGCTTGTACCGGACCTAAGTAAGGTCCACGGTTCTGGACTACCGATGAAGCTGTCCACGGTTCTGGACTACCGATGAAGCTGTCCACGGTTCTAGACTACCGATGAAGCTATCCACGGTTCGGGGACTACCAATGAAGTTGTCCTTACCCTAGTAGGCCGAGATTAGCTACCTCGTATTTACTTAGGGATGCGCACATATGATGTATGAATGTGGTACAAGCCAGGGCCCCTATGATGTTATGATTATGTTTAAGTATCTAAAAGTATGATTTTAAACTAAGCATCCTTATGATATATGCATTTGCCCATGCATCTATCCATGTTATGCATTATGTTTATGATAAGTATGCTTATGCAAAGTAAGTGTATGCAAGGTACGTTAATGCAAAGTATGTTTATGCAAATGATTTTATTTATGTTTATGTATGTTCATGCTAAATTATGATGCCATGATTCTATTTATGTGCATGCTAAATTATGATGTCATGATTTTATTTATATTCATGCTAAATTATGATGCCATGATTTTATTTATGTTCATGCTAAATTATAATGCCATGATTTTATTTATATTCATGCTAAATTATGATGTCATGATTTTATTTATGTGCATGCTAAATTATGATGCCATGATTTTATTTATGTTCATGCTAAATTATGATGCCATGATTTTATTTATGTTCATGCTAAATTATGATGCCATGATTTTTATTTATGTTCATGCCAAATTATGATGTCATAATTTTATTTATGTTCATGCTAGACTATGATGCCATGACGATATCTATGTTCATGCTAAATTCTGATGCCATGATTTTATTTATGTTTATGCTAAAACGATGATGTCATGATTGTGTAGATGATCATGATAAGAAGTATGCTATGATATGTAGGATTGAAGCATTATGTTCATGTTTATACGACGTATGGATTTTTGTGAGTAGGAAAAGAGTCTTACTAAGCCTCCGTGCTTATAGTCTTATTTTCTTATACCGCAGATCAAGCAAGAGATTTCTAAGGGAAGCAGCAGGAGAGGCAAGAACATGGGTGTGTAGTAGTGACATGACCAAGAAACCCTCTCATTTCACTTATTGAATGTTTTGTGATCTGACAATGCTTATTTTGGTTTATGCTCGACTTATGATAGTTATGCCTAAGAAACAACCTACTATTCGTGAAGTTATGGATAAACTACTTGCTACCTGAAATGCTTATGAATAAGTCATGAAAAGTTGATATCATGATGTTATGCATGCTGGTAATATGTTACCTGAAATGCTTATGAATAAGTTATGGAAAGTTGATATCATGATGCTAGGTATGCTGGTAGTATGTTAAGTACAATGTCACCATGTCCATGAATGATAACCCAGACATGTGTATATGATTTAAGTACTAGTTATTCCGCTGCATTAAGATGTTTTATATGCACATGTATGTTTAGCGTAACGCCGCTTTATGAAAAGAAAAAAAAAAGCGGGCGTTACAGATCAAAGCACTACTTATCAGTTCTTCGGAGGTTTGCGGCCTCTTAACACCGCTGGCCACATTTAACGTTATCTCAGGCCTTAACATCTTGAGCTTTAGCCTGACTCTCTCTTTTTCTGTGCTAACTAGCTCTGGGCACAGACGAGCTAACCGCTTAAACTACTTCACTGCTTCATCCACGGATAAGTCTCCTTGTCTGAACTCCGTGAATTCGTCGTAATGCTTGTTGGTTGCTCGCATGTGAAAATATTCCTCAAAGAACTGAGTCTCAAAGTCGGCCCATATCATCTGGCTGACATTTCTCTTGGCCTTGACTCTCTCCCACCACATTCTAGCATCTCTAGTAAGGCAGAAGGAGACGCACTTTATCTTCTCTATCTCAGGCCAGTGTAGTAGCTCTACTATGCTTTCCAAAGTTTTGAATCATGCTTGAGCATCCCATGGTTCGCTTGTGCTTGGGAAGTTCCCTGGCTTCGGTTTCTGCCACTGGATGAGTTATACTTCTTGCCTTACCCCCCTTGTCGGGACTACATATGTAACCGATGGATCTTCGGTCACAATTGGTATCATTACATTCTCCACTGACGGGGTAATGGGAGCAGCCTGCTGGTTAGCCATCATGGTGGCAATAACTTGCTGCTGTTCTGCTACTTGCCTTTGTAACTGAGCCACCACCTCTAAAAGATTTGGTGGTGGTACTGCCTTTGTTGTCTCTTGCCCTCTAGGAGCTTGTTCCTCATTTTGGACCTTCCTAGGGCGTCCTCTTGGCATTCTCTTACTCTATATCTTAATAAGGGTAATGGCATTACTTCGATAAGGACATTTCATCAATACGGGCATTTCATTACTTCACTATCATCCTACTCTTATCATCATACTCATATGGCATATGTCATATCATCATACTATCATCATACTCATCATCATACTATCATCATAGACATATCATCATAGTCATATCATCATACTCATATAGCATATGTCATATTATCATACTATCATCATACTCATCATCATACTATCATCATACTCATATTAGATAGCATATACTGATCATGCACATAATAGCATATGTTAAGACTAACAGTCAAATAAAGACATGTATGGAAAAAAAACTACAATATACACTTTCTTACTTGGTAGGAGGCAGGATTGATGCTTGATGTCAGTGTGGCGGAAGGGCGAAAACTTGCTCTGATACCAAACCTGTAACGACCCTCTCTTGCTAACTTTGACCTTATAGGGTCGTTACGTTGACTTTACTGCTGGGCCAGCCAAAATAAAAAAAACTTTAATTTTATTGGCTTTGCTAGGATTTGACTACTAGACCTCTTAGTTGCAAGACTGAACCACTAACCATCTGCCCTACAACACTTTTTATTTTACATTGGCACCAGTCGACTGATATCCTACCAGTCGACTGGTATAGTTGACTGCACCTGGGATTCACTCTCCCAAATGTTTCTGTTCCCTCAACCAGTCGACCGATACCTGCATCAGTCGACTGATACACCTGGAACTGTAGTTTTCAGGTTTCAAAAACACTGTTCAAGTATATATATACATTCTACTTCAACTACACAACAAGATTATAGACTCACAAACATAATAACCATAATCATACTCCATTTGCATGCATTTCAAACTCCAAATTAACTACTCAAACCTAAAGTCTTTGCAGAAGTAAACTACTAACATAAACTCAAAAGAAAATACTCATAAAGTTCTATTGTTTAGAGTTTTAAACATTAATCAAAACTCATCCCGTAGGATCCTACTCCACGGTTCCGGCGCCACTAACATGCATCATCCATCCTTGAGCCTCCTTGCCTACATCTTCCCTTTACCTTTATCTGCAGTAAAAGGATGCAACTATAAGAAAATAGCTTAGTAAGTAGATACCTATCTCACAAAAACATGCAATCGATATCAAACATGCTCTTGGTCAAGAATGCTTGCTTTTAAACATATGTACTGAAAATGCTATGCTTAAAATGAATAAGCTCATGAATACACTTGTAGCAAATGTTTGCATTTGGAAACTTTGCTTGAAATGAAAAATGTGTAACATGCTTGAAATCATTTCTTGCTTTTGAAAAACTTGAAACTCATACACTTATACTTCTTATACTTCAAAATAATAAACATCCTCCTTTGGGCCCGACATAGTACCAATATGCGCATCCCTAATAGGTTCTGGGTAGCTAGCCACCGAATCCTAATAAAGCGTCTACTAGCTTGCCTAGTTTTAAGGGCCTTGTGCCCGGTACATGCCACTTAGAAAGTAATATATTTAACTTGTACTCATGCTTATACTTAACTTGCTTAACTTAGCACATATCTTGCAGATAGGAAGTAGGGTTCCCAAAACTTGCTTTTGGGACTTCTTAAAGCCTTGGACTTGTACTCCTCAAAGCACCTTGCGTGTCATGATCCCAAAACTTGCTTTTGGGCAATTCAAGACCTTGGTTTTCACCCTATACATTCCATCGAACACCTTGCGTGCCAAAATCCCAAAATCTGCTTTTGGGCAAACCAAGACCTTGGTCTTGCTATACTAGGATCACATCATACAAAAGACTTGAAAATCATGTTTAAAACTCATTAGAGAACTACTTTTACTGCAAGTGAGAGATCTACTTACATCCTTACGCTTAGAACTCACTATACCGACATAGGATCTAGCGTGGTACTCCTCGTTCACTTCTTTCACACGATCCGGATCTTGGGAGCAAGAAAAGAAGAGGAGAAACCCTAATTCGTTTCTAGTTTTCGGCAAGGAAGGAGAAGAATGAGAAACTCTTGGTTTTCTCTTCTTCTATTCTTATATATACTAGTGGAAGTTGAAGCATCACTCATAAAAGATGCTTACCATTATTCATCTAATATTGATTCTATATTCCAATAGCTTGATAACTAGCTCAATTGGAAACTCACAACCAACCCTTATCTTAGGTTATAGTTTCGAGTCCCTACTCCATCTCCTTTATAAGAAATTTGTAATTTCTTTTTGTTGATTTTGGAAAAATCCTGAAAATTTAGGTGTTACAAATAGGGTCTTTACGCAAATAGACTTAGCTTAGGTCTTAACCTTAGAACTACATGCACCTATAGTTATAGATGCCAACATCTCATAAGCACCTTAGGGTAATTTGATTGATAACCTAGACTGGGTTGAGATGCTTAAGTCTATGCCTTGATTCAAGATGCTATAAGTCAGTGCATCTGTAGTAATTAAGGTAATAAATACAAATTGAATAGCAATCAAGTTAAGTGTTCAAGTTTAGCAAATCTAACTTGATCAGATCACTTAACCTGACTAACCCTAGTGAAAACTACTATTTTATAACAGTTAGTAAGTAGCTAACTGGGTTAGACAGGACCCGAAAAAGTTCAGATTAATTGGTTTGGTCCTTTTTCTTGCTTAAATTCACTAGAGTTGGTTCAATACGGATTTACAATTTCTTTTTCTAATTCGAAATTGACTTGCAATGCTTATTTTTGATATATGGCAAAGGGGGAGAGAAAAGAAGGAAAAATTTTTTGAAATTTTTTTCAAAAAGTAAAGTAAAATTTCTAAGTGCTTCAAAAAATCTCTAAGTGTCTAAGTGCTTTCAAATTTTTCTAAGTAAGTTCAAATTTTTTCTAAGTAAGTTCAAAATGTTTTCTAAGTAAGTTCAAAATTTGTCTTAGTTCAAAATTTTTCTATGTAAGATCAAAATTTTTCTAAGTAAGTTCAAAATGTTTCTAAGTAAGATGAAATTATTTCTAAGTAAGTTCAAAATTTTTCTAAGTAACTTCAAAAATTTCTAAATGTTTTTTTTCAAGTGCATCTTTTTGCAAATATTCCTTAGTAAACAAAATTTGTCTGAGTAAAAAAATTTTGGAATTTTTTTGGCAAATGTTTCTAACGGAAGTTTTTCTTAGTGAACAAATTTTTTTGCAAAAACATATTAAAGATTTTTCCAAGTAAAAATGTTTTTGTGCATAAAACATTTTCCAGGCAAATTTTTCTAAGTATGCAAAAATTGAAACTTTTTAAGGGAAATTTTGGCTAAGTAAATTTTTTTTCTTGCAAAGCCATTTTAAGCAAAAAGTTTTTTTTTCAAAATTTAGGCTTGCAAAACTTTTCTAAAATGATGAATAGTCTAAATATAAGAAGTTTTTCTGAGTACAAATACTTTTGCTCTAGTTTGAAAAACACTTAGTCAAAAACTTAAAGCACGTAGAAATTTTACAAAAATTATATATCATTGAAAGTTTTAGGGGGAGAATATTTATTTCAGGAGGAGCAAATTAACTATGTTTATTCAAGTATTTCTTAATCTTGTGTGTTGGATGTGCTTAAAATGCTTGTTAACTTAACTTTTTGAACCATGTTGCCATTAATCAAAAAGGAGGAGATTATTGGTGCCAGAAGCACCAAAGTCAAACATGTGTTTTGATAATGGCAAAGGGTTCAGAAGTTAAGGTTTTGTTGTTATCTAACAAGGCTAATCAAGTGTCCTAGGTACACTAGGCACTAAGTCCTGGTTCTAAGAATTGGGCACTAAGTCCTGGCTGCGGGCTGGGCAACTATGTCCTGACATAAGGTTGGGCACTATGACCTGGTGAGTGAAGCTGGGCACTAAGTCCTGGTCGTGGACTGGGCACCGAAGACCTGATGAGTGAAGCTAGGCGCTAAGACCTGGCGAGTGAAGCTGGGCGCTAAGACCTGATCCGAAGGATTGGGCAAAACTCCAATCGGAGGAGCCGGATGGCAAACAGATAAAATCTCCTAAGAGGAGTAGCTGAGGATGCGTTCCCCGTGGAGGGAACATTAGGCGTCAGTTTGACCTAGGGTTCTATTTGGGAAGCCCAAAGTCAGAACCAAGACAGCTTAGGCTATAAATCATGATTAAATCTATCTTATTTGTATGTTTCTTATGTTTTAGAACTAACCCTGGTTGCCGGAACAAAGGGATGGAGGTTTCTGCTCCCAGGCGCCTCAATGGAGTGAGGCGCCCTACTGGGCTAGGCGCTTGTGTTGAGACAGGCGCCCCAGACAAAGGGTGAATTCCAGCCACTTCGAACCAAGGCCTCAAGACCACAACAGAGGCACTTGTGTTAACACAGGCACCCCAGTTAGCTCAGGCGCCCTGGTTGAGGGGATAAGCGCTGACCAAGTCTATGGATTGAGGTTCGCACAGAGAAGGCCACGTGTCAGGCGCCCCCTTCAACACAGGCGCCCCAGCTACGACTGTATAAATGGGTTCATCCCTTTGGCTTCAACAACAATTGCTTTCTATGCATTCAATCAAGTGCTCCGCTCCGACAAGCTCCGTGCTCAAGATTCAAGCGCCAACGACGACCTGCGGCTCCAACATTCCAAAATCTTCCAGTCGTCGATATAAATTCTTTTTTGTTAAAGTGTTGTAATTATTTTTAATTCTATATTCGGAACTCCAACTTGTAATCATTTTACGAAAATATAGAATTGCCCATCATAAACGGTCAAGGACCATGGGCCTTGGAGTAGGAGCCGACTGCGACTCTGAACCAAGTATAAACAAAAGTGTTAGCGATTGATTTTACTTTTACGCTGTAAAATTTCTCAAAGTATTCCGAAAAATTTAACGATCGATATTCACCCCCCTCTATCGATTCAATCCGATCCCACACTTTAGTCGAGTGGGTATCGTGAACAGATGTAGAGATGGGTCGAGGTCGGACATCTCGAGATTCGGGTTCTTGGAGGCTAAGCGAAAGTCCAACCTGAGGTTCCGGTTGGTAAATACAACTTCTCTAGTGTGGAGTACGTGAGGACGCGTTCCCCAGGAAAGGGAACATTAGGCGTCGGTTCGACCTAGGGTTTCACGTGAAATCCAATGTCAGAACCAATCTTTAAGGCTAAGATTATTTGCATATTTGTCTTTTGTTTGTTGTCTTGCAGGTACCTGGGGTTGGAGGCAAGATTGGAAAGCAAATGCAAGAGAAAAATCTGCCTGGGAAGATCATCCAGGGCGCCTGTGTTGATACAGGCGGCCCAAGCTTCAGGATGCCCTCAAGGTTCAGGCACCCTACATCCCAGTCTCCTGGGAAGGTCCAAGGCACCTGGGATGGCAGTCTATCCCTGCGCTAAGACCATGATTGCGGATCAGGTTTTGACCGCCTATGAGGCGCCTCAGAGGCCTCTAGGGCGCCTTGGACATTGCTATATAAAGGGGCTCAGCCCCTCAACTCAGAACATGAATTCCATCATCTACTATGTCATTATTGTTAGGATGTATACTAAAAGTCTTACCTTTTCTGTATGGGCATCCACATTTTGAAAGAGAAACTCATCTACACTGATGCATGTTTATATTAGTATGTGCATAACCGTCTGATACTTTGCATTGTAGATAACATGGTGTGTGGTGACGCACAGAAGATCATGTTATCAGTCCCTTGCATAGTATAAGTAGAGGCTCACAACTGAGATGGAGTTGGACAATCCATCACCATGGTTGTAGTGTAATTAGGTGTGGTTTATCTTAGCCATAGAATTACACTAGCACACATTGTGTGTATTGAGCAGGACCAAAATAGAGGTGATCCAATTTATACTGACTTTATAATTGGATCAGACCTCGGTTTATTATGGAGTACAATCTCTAAATCTCGATATAATAATATTATTTAATGGAGATATGGGGGTTGGTGAGGTAATTCAATGGAGATCTTAAGGATCGGAGGGTAATCGTTGGCACGAATACCCAATTCTTAGAGGTAGACTATATGAGGAACCACAGGCCCATGAGTATAAAATTATTCTTGAGGAATTAAAGAGGGGACACTCTGACCTTAGTACCAACTGTACAAGAGGAAATACCACAAGTCACTACACCGCGTGTCATAGAAGATACACAGGTGGTACCTCATCGTAGTAGGAGGGTTGTTAGTCAACCTAAGGATTCATGTTCTTGGGAGAGTCATCGGACTTGGTCTCTGACGACCATGAATCATGATCCCTCGACCTATGACGAGGAACATCCGCTTTGATGAGATATTCCAGTCATATGGATTTGTTCAAAGGACGGATGAGATTTGTGTATATTAGAAATGTGACGGAAACGTAGTGGTATTCTTGTACTATACGTAGATAATATTTTGTTGATTGGCAACAATAACAAAGTATTATTAGATGTAAGGGTATGGTTGTCC
>JAGFNQ010005040.1:0-117919 GCA_024364735.1 Boesenbergia rotunda | reverse complement strand
TAATCATCAATGTTATCATCCCTAGATAATTTCAATTGATCAATTTCTAATTGCAATGCTTTAACCTTATTTTTTGACTTCTTAAGCATACTAGTTAAACATGCAATTGCTCTATAACACTTTTCAAGTTCGGGAGAAGTTACCTCTTCATCATCCGAAGATGATAAAGTCGTGTTTGATGAGTTGGAAGATTCATCACTGCTCTCTTGATCTCCCAATGCCATGAGTGTCACATGCCTTGTGCTCTTCTCCTCCTTCTCTTCATCGGATGAGCTTGAGGATGACTCATCCCAAGTGGCCTTCAAGGCATTCTTCTTCTTCTTGAATTTTTCTTCTTTCTTTTTGGATTTCTCCTCTTTCTTCTTTAGCTTCGGGCATTCATTCTTGAAATGCACATTCCTACCACACTCAAAGCATGAAGCATTAGTCTTATCAAGTTTAGCTTCACTAGAGTTACCTCTACTCTTGAAGCATCGACCCCTTCTCATCATCCTTCTCACAAAGTTAGCCATCTCGGAGGATGAGGAGCCGCTGCCATCTTCCTCGGAATCGGACTCGGATTCGGAAGAGGATGAAGATGAAGAGACCTTCTTCTCCTTCTTCTTCTCCTTCTTCTTCTCCTTCTTCTTCTTATTGGATCGATCCCCTGCAACTAAGGCAATCCCCTTCTCCTTGGGGCCTTTGTTAGCCATTTCATGTAATTCCATTTCACAAAATAAATCATCTAACTTAACAATGGATAAATCCTTGGATACTTTGTAGGCATCCACCATAGATGACCACAAAGCATTCCTTGAAAATGCTTTTAGTACATACCTCACAAGGTCGCGATTCTCGACCTTTTCATCAATCGAATGAAGCTCATTGAGGACTTCCTTGAACCGACTATGGAGCTCACTTACCGTTTTATTCTCCTTCATGGAGAGATTTTGGAGTTGGTTGAGGAACAAATCCCTCTTTGCGATTCTTGAATCTCGGGTGCCCTCGTGGAGCTCGATGAGCTTGTTCCACAAGTCCTTTGCACTTGTGAAACGACCAACCTTAATGAGTTGGTCTTTGTTCATGCCGCATTGTAGAGTGACAACTGCCTTCGCGTCGGCTTCACTCTTTCGAGTTTGTTCGGCAGTCCATCTCCACGACTCAAGTTCTTTGCCTTCATCATCCTTAGGAGGAGTGAATCCCTCCTTCACCGCGAACCAAGTGTTGATGTCCATCTTTAAGTAATATTCCATCTTCGATCTCCAATATTGGAAATCAGCGCCATCGAAGAATGGAGGTCGGGTGGTGGAGAAGCCTTCCCTCAATGCCATGGATGTAGCTCAGTTGTTAATCCGCAAAAATAGAGCCCCAAGCTCTGATACCACTTGTTGGAACCCGGATGGCTAGAGAGGGGGGGTGAATATAGCCAAACACTTTGACCTTTAGCACTTATCAAATTTCTGCACTCAACCTTATCAGTAGCACAGCGGAAGAAACAAAGGAAGCAAAGCAGTGCAGAAAACAGAAACAAAAAACGAAGGCAAACACACAACTAGCAAGATCGCTAACAAGGAGGGTTTACAAGGTTCGGGGATAACTTGCCCCTACTCCTTGGCGTGCCCTTAAGGTGGGTGATCCCTTGATCGTCGGCAGATCAAGCCCCGGTTATCACCGGATAGAAAGCAACCTCCTTCTCGGTGGAGAACCTCTCCACAGCGTTTCAATCACAGATATATGTTTAAGCACAATGAAACAACAAGAAAAATCTTACTTAGCACTTAGCAAAGACAAGAACACAGCAAGCTCCCTCAGAGCTCCACCCAGCGACGATCTCACGCAAGAGCCCTCTCCTCGTGTCTTCTCGCTGTTGGACTCGGAGCTTCTTGTTCTCTCCTTCAAGCACACAAGTAATGAATGGTTGCTTCACAGATTATAGTTGCTTACACAAGATGATGGAACTTCAGAACACGCAAGCAAGATGTGGAGAACACAAAGGCGCAGCAAGAACTTAGTTCGCGAACACTAGAACTCTGCTTCAACAAAGCCTTCTTCCGCCCTTTTGTTTCTCCACTCAGCACCAGGTGACAGCATCTCCTGCAGCCTCCAGCTGCTTCCCTACCAATGCCAGCTACCACTGAGCCCTCCCTGGACTTCCTTAGCTCCCCTCAGCCAAGCTCCAGTCGGCAGCTCCAGTCTGCAGCTCCAGCCGTTGCAACCTGAGATGGAAAACGGACAAACCTGCTCCAAGGAAAGCCTCCATTGACTTCTCCTTGAGTGTTTGAATCCTTCCCTGTCACCTGCAGCTTAATCAAAGTGTTAGAGCAGCATATCAAACAGCAAATCATATATCAGATGTTAAGCGCAGAGAATCGGATACGTTCAGATGCGATCAGAGTGTCTGACAGTGCATTTTGAATTAAAGTGATCGGTCACCAGACCGATCAGAGAGCCTCCTGATCGGTCACCAGACCGATCAGGCGGGGTCCAGACCGATCAGGCTCCGTCCTAATCAGTCCCCAATGCTCAATTAGAAATCGCAATTTCTTTGGGACTCTCCTGGATCGATCACCAGACCGATCCCAGGTTGTAGATCGATCACCCGACCGATCCACCCCTTTATCGGGCAATTTCTGAGGTTCGCAGTCTAGACTTCCTGATCGATCACCGGACCGATCAGGAAACCTCCTGATCGGTCACCAGACCGATCAGGTCGTGACCAGACCGATCAGGCTTCATCCTGATCGATCATAGAGAGGAACCTGCGATGCTGGATCGTTCTCCAGAACGATCTGCACAGTGATCCTGATCGGTCACCAGACCAATCAGGAGCAGTTCAGCAAGGGAACTCAACCTCACTGTTTGCTCCCTGATCGGTCACCAGACTGATCAGGAGCAAAGCAATGGGTAAAACGCATACTCCCTGATCAGTCACCAGACCGATCAGTCATCGCTAGATCGGTCACCAGACTGATCCACGAAGGAGCACCGTGCCAACTCCCTGATCGGTCACCAGACCGATCCAGGGGCTCCAACCTAGCCCTCCAAGCTAGGGTTTCATCCACCTTAGCCCTCCAAGCTAAGGATTTTTCACTAACCCTCCAAGTTGGGAATTTGCACCTAACCCTCCAAGTTAGGACTTTTCACCTAGCCCTCCAAGCTAGGACTTTTTACCCAACTCTTCCGGATTAGGACTTTCCAAACCTAGCCCTCCAAGCTAGGACCTGACCCTCCAAGCCAGGACTTTTTCACCTAACTCTCCAAGATGGGACTTTTTACCTAACCCTCCAAGTTAGGACTTTTCACCTAGCCCTCCAAGATAGGACTTTTCACCCACCTCTTTCGAATTAGGACTTTTCACACACCTAGCCCTCCAAGCTAGGATTTTCAACACCTAACCCTCCAGGTTAGGATTTTCCAACACCTAGCCCTCCAAGCTAGGGTTTCATCCATACCAAGCCTGATCCCCGACCAGGACTTAATCATAATCATCATAATCAACCTAAACTAAAATCGATGTCAACACCAAAACAACAATCAAGGTCGGACTGCATCAACAGACACGGGGATAAGGTTTGACCGAGTTTATCGGGGCACCCCCGACGTCCAGGGCGCCCCCAAGAGTGCTATAAAAGGGGCTTCGACCCCTCTGCTTCAGACACAACTGCCAAGTGTCATTCTGATCACTCTGACCGACAACAACGCGCTAAAGACGAGGCTCTACGACTGGGAGGCTCCAGGAGGAAGTGCGCGGCACTTCGGAGGTCCAGATCGGCCGAGTTTCAGATCTTATTTGTTCAGTTTGATTTTATTATTCCACATTCAATTTGTTTATCTTTTGATTGGAATCTTGCACTGTAAGTCGGGTTTCTCCGCCTCCGGAAAGTCCGGGAAGGAGACCAATAGTGGACGGGCGTTCCCGTGCATAGGCCTTGGATGTACTGACCCTGGGGGGTCGGGAACCAATTAAAAATCCCGCTATGTCCTTGTGTATTGTTTTTCTTTTTCTGTTTTACTTTTCCACTGTGCTACTAACTCTGAACTTAGAATGTTTGAAAGATTTACGAAGTTTACCGAAAGATTTTCATGGTCGATATTCATCCCCCCTCTATCGACGGCATCGATCCTACAATTGGTATCAGAGCTGAGCCGCTCTTCACCGGACTAACCGCCGACGGAGCAATGACGCCAGGAGTTGAGGGGAGCCCAGGGGTGAATCAGGTATATTTTATTTAAATGTCTGTATTTAAATTTCATATTACGTGCTTCACATGCAGGGAGAGAGGGCACTATAAAAATCAGTGCCCTACTCGTAAGACTCGGTTTACACCACCGGCGGCAAAGGGGGCACCAGCGCCAGGAGTCCGGAAAAACAAAGATCACGTACAATGCTTCAAGTGCGGAAAATATGGACACTACAAGAACAAATGTCCGACAAAGGTACGGAAAATTTACGTTCCGAAAAGTTGCAAAATTCCTGCACTGTCTTTTGATAACTTAGTTAATTTTTCTGATAAATTAGATTTTCTGCATAGTAAAATTAATGTTTTGCATGTCAAATTAGAAAATGCAGATATGACTAAAATATCAGAAATTAATTATTTAATCCAGAACATCAATTCAGTAATTTCTAAAATAAATTATCATAACTTTAATTCTAATAATTGTAATTTTGATCATTTTAATTTAGATAAATCTGATAATTTTAATTCAGACAAATTTAATCCTAAGGATAAATCTGAATTCAAAAATCCTAAGAATAAATTTGAATTCAAAAATCCTAAGGATAAATCTGAATTCAAAAATCTTAAGGATAATCCTAAATTTGAAAATCCTTTAGATAATTATGAATTCAAATTTGAAAATCCGTTATATAACTCTAAATTTGAATTTGGAAATTCTAAAAATAATCCAGAAGTTAATTCTGAAGATATTATCTCTGAAGATAATTTTGAAGATGAAATTCTCCTAGATAATAACTTAACTATAGATAATCTTGAAAGTTATTACAAAACCTTAACTAGTGGCCCAAATTACTCCTCCTACTTTAAGGATACCAAAAGATATAATTTTGAGGATAAGGAGGATATGGAACTATCAAAGATCAAAGCCATAATTAATAAAAATTACAAAGGTTCAAATAAATCTGAATTGCTAGAAAAATTTGAACAGATAGATAAAGATGAAGCAGAAATTTTTGAAATAATGAAAATAATCAACTTAAATCCACAATTATTAATAAAACAAATTAATTCAAATAAATTCAATTAATTCAAATAAATTCAATTAATTCAAATAAATTCAATTAATTTAAATAAATTCAAATAAATTCAATTAATTCAATTAATTCAAATAAATTCAATTAATTCAAAATAAATTCAACTAAATTCAATTAAATTCAAATTAAATCTTAATTAAATTCAAATTAAATCTTAATTAAATTCAAATTAAATTCAAATTAATTCTTAATTAAATTCAAATTAAATCTTAATTAAATTCATATTAAATCTTAATTAAATTCAAATTAAATCTTAATTAAATTCAAATTAATTATTAATTAAATTCAAATTAAATTCAAATTAAATCTTAATTAAATTCAAATTAAATTCAATTAAATTCAAATTAAATTCAAATTAAATCTTAATTAAATTCAATTTAATCCAAGTAAATCTAAATTAATTTAAACCTGAATTAATTCGAACTTAAATTAATTCAACCTTAATTATTTTCTAATTAATTCAACTTCAATTAACTTGAATCCAACTAAATCTTGATGAACTTAAACTCGAACTAAAATAAAATCCTACCCAAACTGCAACAATTAATTTAATAAAATTAAATATGTCAAAATGGGTTGACATATTCATGGGTTCACACGACATGTATCAAATCAGGAATTTGATACATTTTTAGAAACTTAAATAAAATGATTTGAATTGTTTGATTCATGTATAATTGTCATGTCATGCATTTGCTACTTCTTTTTATATGACATGTCATTCATATTTAAATTTTATGCATATATTAGAACGACTATAGGAAAAAGAATAATTGAAACTTGATCAACCTAGTATTGGGTGGCGGTGAGATGATAGTACGTTAGGGAAGCCTCTTCTAATAAGGTCAAGTATACACTACTTGGTCTCTTTAGACTGGTGAAACTAGCCGAAGCTACCGATTCAAGACCCAAACTAGTTAGACCAGAATTTTTCAAAAAGTAATTTTGAAAATGAAATTTCATTAAAAGACTTTGTCAAGGAAAGGGTTGATGATCCAATAAGGCTACGGCCAAAGAAGGCCTAGTGCCTTGCCAAGACCTGGAAGCCAATTTTTGAAATTCAAATTCAAGTTACTTCGTGTCAAATTCAAATCTAACACAAGCTTCAATTAAATCTTAGAGTTAATAATAAATTAAGAAAAATGATTCAAGCATCTCACAATACACCTATAAGGCAACCATGCTTGTTGTATTGATACATCTAAAATGGGTGAGATGTTAAGGACTAATGAATTGAAAAATATTTTTCAAAATTATTTTTAAAAATTGTTAGAATATTTTCCTAAAACTATATTTTCAAAATAGTGCTTCAACATAATAATGTTTTTATGGAATTCATGCTTGTCTGATTGATTATACATATTATACATTTTTCAAAAGTATATCTTTTCAAAAATTATTTGACTCACTCAATTAGACACAAGCCTCTTAGGACAACACTAAAGTTCCTTAAGGCACTTAGATAGAGTCAAACGATGTTGGGTACAGGGGGAGTGGTTTATTCTTTTTCAAAAATTGTCCTTGAAAAACCACTGTCTTTTAAAACGGTTTTCAAAAACTGGGCTTTAAACACTATTACTTGTTTTTCGAAAACTATGTCGGATAAATTACCTTAATTTCAAAATATGTTTCGAAATTTCAAAATACATTCCAAGAGTGTGCTTTGTCTTGTTTGATTTTGATAAACCCTAATGACACAGAGGAAGGTCCACTTCATAATCTAAAAGGACTCCTAGGATGTGTCAGATTTAGGGGGAGTCTAAATCAAACTTCTGAAAAAGTTTTTTGTGTAATTAATTGTTTTGAAATTATTAGATAATTCCTTAGATTTGAATCAAACCTTAAGACTCAGAGGAAGAGTACTTGTGGTCAACAAGCTTCCCAGGACTGGGTCAAGTTTAGGGGGAGGTCAAATTAAAAGAATTATTGAATATTTCAAATGTTTTCATGCACGGTATTTTCAAATCATGCTAAAAACATAAGTATTCTTTCGAAATACTATCATTTCTTAAAAAAAATACCAGTATTTTCAGAAATTCATTTGGTTTTGATCAATTTAAAAAAAAATGTTTATCTTGAGGTTGGAAAATCTTCCAGGACACTTAGGAAAATGTCCTTATAGTCAACAAGATTTCCTATGATTGTGTTAGACTGGAAGATAAACCAAATCAAGTATTATGACTTCAAAAAATTTATACATTTTTCAAAATATACTTACATCCTATTATTCTATTTTTCAGAAGTTATGTGACTTATGAAATTATTTTTATATTTACTTGAGTTTGAAAAATTTTCCAGGACACTTAGGAAAATGTCCTTGTAGTTAACAAGGTTTCCTAGGATTGTGTCAGACTGGAAAAGAAACTTAGTCAAGTAAAATATTATGTTTTCAAAATGCATAATACTTTTCAAAAATTACTTATATTTTTCAAAGTCTCATCTTTTTCAAAAATAGTTAGTACATACAAAATATGTATAATATTTTTCAGGAAAACTTATATTTTTAAAAATATCTTTCAAAAATGCATCATATCTTTCAAAGTACTTGCACCTTTCAAAACTCACATTATTCTTTCAAAAATACGGTATTTTCTCAAAAAAAATGCAATATTGTTTAAGTTTTCTAAAGATCAAAATACGTAAATACTTAGTTTTATGCTATGCCTTCAAAAATTTATACCAAGTATTTTCAAAAAGAACCAAATATTCTCATTGTTGGCGCAAGTATTTCTGATGATTTTTTTTAATGTATGACAAAGGGGGAGAGGTGTGCTTAAGTTAGAATTTTTTTTCGGTTTCTCTCTTACCAAAGGATCAATTAATCAAAATGTCTTTCAAAATGGGAGAAAGTGAAAGTTAGAAATTTTGTCTTATTTTTTTCAGAGGATCAAAAATATATTTTCAAAACTAAGATCATTTTTTAGTTTGATCCCAAGGAGAGTAAGTTAGCCCCTTCAACCAATCTAACTTAAGTTATTGTCAAACATCAAAAAGGGGAGATTGTTGGTGCAAGTTGCATCAATGATGTTCTCCTCTAAGTGTTTTAATGTTTGACAATTCACTTAAGTCAGTGACACATTGAACAGACAAAGGGGAGTTAAGAGAGGAGTAACCAAAGTGGAAGGAAGTCCTAGTAAACCTAGGCAATAAGTCCTGGTTCAGGGAATTGGGCACTAAGTCCTGATCGAGGATTGGGCACTATGTCCTGGCAAAGGGCTGGGCACCGAAGACCTGCTCGGAGGGTTGGGCACCGAAGACCTGGTTCGGGGAATTGGGCACGAAGACCTGACCTGGGCACCTAAGTCCTGGACCTAGGGTTTGGGCACGGAGTCTTGGTCTGAGAGACTGAGCAACTTAGCTAAGCGATGACTAAGAACAGAAGTAGAGACGGGTCAGGGTTTGGGCGTCTCGAGGTCCGAAAGTATCGGAAGCTAAGCAAAAGTCCACCCGAAGGACTGGGTGGCAACCGGCTCCTGAAAGGAGTAGGTGGAAGGCGCATTCTCGGGGGTGAGAACCTGCGTCAGTTTGACCTAGGGTTTCATGGAAATTCGAAGTCAGAACCAAGTCCTTAAGGTTAAGAATGTGTGTATATTTTCTTTGTATATATGTATCTTGCAGGTACCAAGATTGGAAGATAAAGCAGACAAAACAGGGCTGGAGGCTTTGAAGCTGGGCGCCCCCATCAGTGGAGGCGCCCCCATGCATCTAGGGCGCCCCCATCAGTGGGGGCGCCCAAGCCAAAGGAGAAAAATGCAGTTTAAGTGAAGCAGGCAGAATAGGCTTCAAGCAGGGCGCCCGGGAGGTCCGGGGCGCCCGGGTTCAAAGCTGTATTTGCTGTTTCGAGTCCGAAACACAGATAAGCCTTCATGAGGGCGCCTGGGAGGTCCGGGGCGCCCTGGTCAAAGGTTTTATCAGCTGCGGCAAGGTCGACGCGGGGATAAGGTTTGACCGAGTTTATCGGGGCGTCCCCGACGTCCAGGGCGCCCCTAGGAGTGCTATAAAAGGGACTTCGACCCCTCTGCTTCAGACACAACTGCCAAGTGCCATTCTGATCACTCTGACCGACGACAATGCGCTAAAGACGAGGCTCTACGACTGGGAGGCTCCAGGAGGAAGTGCGCGGCACTTCGAAGGTCCAGATCGGCCGAGTTTCAGATCTTGTTTGTTCGATTTGATTTTATTATTCCGCATTCAATTTATTTATCTTTTGATTGTAATCTTGCACTGTAAGTCGGGTTTCTCCGCCTCTGGAAAGTCCGGGAAGGAGACCAATAGTGGACGGGCGTTCCCGTGCATAGGCCTTGGATGTACTAACCCTGGGGGGTCGGGAACTAAGTAAAAATCCCGCTGTGTCCTTGTGTATTGTTTTTCTTTTTCTGTTTTACTTTTCCGCTGTGCTACTAACTTTGATCTTAGAACGTTCAAATGATTTACGAAGTTTATCAAAAGATTTTCATGGTCGATATTCACCCCCCCCCCTCTATCGATGGCACCGATCCTACACTTCTCACATTTGTACTAATGTGCAGGGCCTTCAAAGAGCTAGATCATTGACCAAGGGCGAAGTGGACCTACGAGTAGGCAACGGAGCAAGAGTTGCTGCTATTGCTGTAGGAACATATTTCTTGTCTTTGCCCACTGGGCTTATCCTAGAACTAGAAGAGTGCTTTTATGTACCTGCATTAACTAAGAACATTATTTCAGTATCTTGTTTGGACAAGAAAGGGTTTTCATTTACCATAAAGAACAAATGTTGTTCTATAATGCTAAATGATATGTTCTATTGTAATGCACCATTGATAAATAGACTCTATCTTCTAGATCTAGATAACCCAATCTATAACATAAATACTAAAGGGTTCAAACCAAATGATTTGAACCAAGCATATCTCTGGCATTGTCGCTTAGGACATATAAATGAGTCGCATATCCCAGCTCCATAAGGATGGATTACTGGACTCATTTGATTTTGAATCATATGAGACATGTGAATCTTGTCTTATAGGCAAGATGACCAAGACTCCATTTAGTGGACACGGCGAAAGAGCGACAGAGTTGTTAGGACTCATACATACTGATGTATGTGGCCCTTTCAATGTCGCAGCTAGAGGAGGCTATCAGTATTTCATCACTTTCACTAATGATATCAGTAGGTATGGCTATATGTATCTCATGAAACATAAGTCAGAATCCTTTGAAAAGTTCAAAGAATTCAAGAGTGAAGTACAAAATCAACTTGGCAAAAGTATTAAGATGCTTCGATCAGATCGAGGTGGTGAATACCTTAGCTAAGAGTTTCGTGACCATCTAGCAGAGTGTGGGATCATATCCCAACTCACTCCACCTGGAACACCATAGTGGAATGGTGTGTCCGAGCGGAAAAATCGTACTCTATTAGATATGGTACGATCGATGATGAGTCAGACGGATCTTCCTACTTCCTTCTGGGGTTTCGCTCTAGAGACAACTCTTTTCACACTTAACCGAGCTCCATCAAAGGTTGTTATAAAGACACCATATACGATATGGACTGGGAAGAGTCCCACGATGTCTTTTATGAGAATTTGGGGTTGTGAGGCTTACGTTCGACGTCAAGTCTCAGATAAACTAGGACTCAAATCTGATAAGTGCTACTTTGTAGGATATCCGAAGGAAACAAAGGGATATTACTTTTACAATCCCACATAAGGCAAAGTGTTTGTCGCTAGAAATGGTGTTTTTCTAGAAAAGGAGTTTATTTCTAGAAGGACTAGTGGGAGTGAAATCCATCTTGAAGAACTTCAAGATGCAGATAGTACTGAGACCTTAATGGACATTGAACAGGCACCACAAGATGTTGTGGATCATGAGGTTATTACACAAGAAGTTGTGGAACAACAGGATGTTCAAGTAGACCAACCTCCTCGCAGATCTGATAAGATACGTCGTCAGCCTGAGAGATACTCTTTTCTCTTGTCTGACCATGATGATGTGACGCTCATTGAGTTGAATTAGCCTACATCCTATCAAGAAGCTGTGATAAGCCCAGATTCTAAAAAATGGCTAAAAGTCATGAGGTCCGAAATGGAATCCATGTACACTAACCAAGTATGGACTTTGGTTGATCCACCTGAGGGGATTAAACCCATTGGGTGTAAGTGGGTCTTTAGAAGAAAGACTGACATGGATGGACTCATGCATACCTACAAAGGGCGATTGGTAGCTAAAGGTTTCAAGCAGATTCATGGTATCGACTATGATGAAACCTTTTCCCCAGTTGCGATGCTTAAGTCTATTCGGATCCTGCTTGCTATTGCAGCTTACCATGATTTCGAGATCTGGCAGATGGATGTCAAAACTGCATTCCTAAATGGGAATCTACTCGAGGATGTGTACATGACACAACCTGAGGGTTTTGTAGATCCAGAGCATGCTGGAAAGGTATGTAAGTTGCAAAGGTCCATTTATGGGCTAAAGCAAGCTTCTCGAAGCTGGAATCTTCGATTCGATAATGCAATCAAAGCGTTTGGTTTCATCAAGAATGAAGATGAACCCTATGTCTACAAGAGGGTTAGTGGGAGCACAGTTATCTTCCTGATCTTGTATGCAGATGACATACTCCTCATTGGGAATGATATCCCTTCACTACAGTCTGTGAAGATGTGGCTTGGGAATTTCTTCTCAATGAAAGACTTAGGTGAAGCAGCCTATATCCTAGGCATTAAGATCTATAGAGATAAATCTAAGAGATTGATTGGCTTAAGTCAGAGTACATATATTGACAAGGTGCTTAATCGTTTTGCCATGCAGAATTCCAAGAAGGGATTTCTACCAATGTCACATGGTGTGAGTCTTTCGAAGACTCAATGTCCCTCTTCTAAGGAGGAGAGAGACCGTATGGATCAGATCCCTTATGCATCCGCTATAGGGTCTATCATGTAAGTCATGCTATGTACTCGTCCAGATGTTTCGTATGCTTTGAGCATGATGAGCAGGTACCAGTCAGATCCAGGTGAATGTCACTGGACAGCTGTCAAGAATATTCTTAAGTACTTACGAAGGACGAAAGAATATTTCTTGATATTTGGAGGCGATGAGGAGCTAGTTGTAAAGGGTTACAATGACGCAAGCTTCCAAACAGACAGGGATGACTATAGATCGCAGTCAGGGTATGTATTTTGCCTAAATGGTGGCGCTGTGAGCTGGAAGAGTTCGAAGCAGGACACAGTCGCAGATTTTACAACAGAGGCCGAGTATATTGTCGCGCCAGAGGCGGCAAAAGAGGTTGTTTGGATCCGGAAGTTCATTACAGAGCTTGGTGTGGTTCCTAGCATAGCAGACCCGATAGACCTCTATTGTGACAACAATGGGGCTATTACGTAGGCTAAGGAACATCGCTCCCATCAGCGGACCAAACACATACTACGATACTTCCATCTCATTCGAGAGATCATCGATAGAGGAGATGTGAGGATATGCAGAGTACATACTAATTCTAACATCGCAGATCCTTTGACCAAGGCTTTGGCACAAAAGAAGCATGATGGTCATACCAGGTCACTCGGTATTAGATACTACAGTGATTGGCACTAGTGCTAGTGGGAGATTGTTAGTAGGAGCCCTAGAGCCAATTATATGATGATTGACTAGGGACATTTTGTATCATATTCTATTATTAATAAAGGCATGTTTGGTTATTATACTTACTTTGTATTTGTGCTAAATAACTAAGTATAATAATGTCCTTGGGTAGTAGGTTCTTATCTACATTATATCGATTGGTTGAATCGATAGTGAGATGATGTAGAGAACACTACTCTAAACCATTCCTAGTCAAGTATTAATATTCAAGGACAATATTAATACATGGAGACTAGCATGTAGGTCAACTGATGACTTGAGCTCACAAGTCATGGATATGTGATATCAAGTTGACACATGGGTATACATTGGAGAATGTGTACTGAATGACCTGCCATGAGAAAGTTTCATAGATTGTCATATGAGTGTCATAAACTTTCTCATGTGACTATTAGTATGAATAGTCCTTAGACCTGAAGTCACTACGGTTCCCTACATAAGGAGTTATGTACTTTGGTATCGTCAAATGTCACCCGTAACAAGGTGGACTATAAAGGCGATCACTGGGTATGTAATGAATTATGCGGAGGGATGTGAGTGATGTAGATGGGATCTATCCCTCCCATATGACGGGAGTGATATCTGTGGGCCCCTTGATCGAGCAGGACTGCTAAAACGCATGGTCATGCTCGAATGAGTCAATATGAGATATTGAGCTCAATTATTTGAGTGAGTCTACTCGGGGATCAAGAAACACCAGATTGATTGAGGATGACACGGTCTATGCCTCATTTGTCAATCTAGATATCAAGGATAGAAGGAGAAGGTCATACATTGTCATAGTCACGGAGGTTAAGTCGGATCTCGACTTTCTTGTTACTTGGGTAGCATTGATGCATTGCTAGATGCCGCTCATTGCTTTTGTGTCTAAATTGGTTTAGACACATTGCCAACGTTACAAGAGCATATTGGGGTTATTCAAAATTATTCTTTTGATCTTAATAAACCCTAAAGACACAGAGGAAGGTCCACTTCATGATCTACAAGGACTCCTAGGATGTGTCAAATTTAGGGGGAGTTTGAGTCAAAAGAAGAATTTCTGAAATATTTTTTTGGTAATTATTTATTTTGAAGTTATTAGATAATTCCTATAATTTAAATCAAACCCTAAAACTCAGAGGAAGATCGCTTGTAGTCAACAAGCTTCCTAGGGGCAGATTAAATTAAAAGAATTATTTAACATTTTTTCAAAATTATATGTTTTCATGCACTGCAAGTTTAAAATCCTTTTGAAAACTTAAATAATTTTGGTTCCAAAATACTATTATTTTATTTTTCAAAATTCTTGTGACTTATGAAGTTACTTTTATAATATTTACTTGGATTGAAAATTTTCTAGGACAGTTAGGAAAATGTCCTTGTAGTTAACAAGGTTTCCTAGGATTGTGTCAGACTGGAAAAGAAACCAAGTCAAGTATTATGTTTTCAAAATAAAATTAATTTAAAAAAAATAAAAAAAATTGCATATTATGTTCAAAAGTACTTATATGTTTCAAAAATGCATAATCTTCAAAAGTACTTATATTGTCAAAAATGCATAATATCATTCAAAAGTACTTCTATTTTTCAAAGTATAATGTTTTCAAAAGTACTAATACTTGTCAAGACAATAGTGTTCTAAGTGCGTGAAGTTTCTAAAAGACGTGCCTACACATACAAAATATTTTTCTTAAGTGGAGTTTTGTTGGTGCAATTTAAAGTTTTTTGCTATGCTTTCAAGAATTATGTTAAGTATTTTTATGTTTTCAAAACTCATAGGCTCTGATACACAAATTTTCTCTCTTAAAATCTCTTTCAAAATATATTTTTCAATTCTTTATTGATATATGGCCAAGGGGGAGAGTAGAAAAAGTGAAATTAAATTCTTCCTTAAACCTTTTCCCCTTTTTTAATGAAAGTTTATCTTAGACATGGTCTAAAACATAAGGAGAAGAGTTTCACATTAAGGGGGAGAGAAAGAAAGAGAAAAAGGATTTTTTTTGGTAAAACAAAAATTTCTAAGTATCTAAGTGTTTTAAATTTTTTAAGTGAAATTTTCCTTAGTAAACAAGATTTTTCTGAGCAAAATTTTTTGAAAATTTTGGCAAATATTTCTAAGTAAAGTTTTCTTTGGGGAAAAACTTGCCTAGAAATTTCTTAAGAATTATGTTTTTCAAAATGCACAAAGTGTTTCCAAGCAAATTCGTCTAAATGTGCAAAATTTTCTTTAGTAAACAAATTTTTTTCCTAACTCTAAAAGTTGAATTTTTTTTGGAAATTTGGCTTCAAAAATGGAAATTTTGCCTAAGTAAATTTTTTTTGCCTTATAAGTAAAAGTTTTTTTCAAAATTTAGGCCTGCAAAACTTCTCATAATGGAAAATTATCTAAGTGTAACAAGTTTTGCTAATGAAAATACATTTACTCTATTTTTGAAAAACACTTTGTCAAAAACATGAAGCACTCAGAAAAACTTAAAAATCCCTGTTAGATACCTTGTTCACCCATGTTTGTTTTTGATATATGTCAAAGGGGGAGGAAAGGTCAAAGTTAAGAGTTAAGTTAATTATTGTTTTATAAAACAATTATTCAGGGGGAGTATGAGTATGAGAAATTTTTCAGGGGGAGGAAAGGTCAAAGTTAAGAGTTAAGTTAATTATTGTTTTATAAAACAATTATTCAGGGGGAGTATGAGTATGAGAAATTTTTTCAAAATTACATTGGTTTTAGACTTTATACTATTCAGAATTGCTATGTGTTATTGGTCTTAACCTTCTTGCTTAACTGTTGTAATTTTTACTTAACTTTGAATTGTGTTGCCATAAATCAAAAGAGGGAAATTGTTGGTGCAGGAAGCACCATATGGAACCTTGTTTTGATATTGGCAAAGGGTTCAAAGTTAAGTATTATTGGTGATCTAACAAAGTTACTTGAGTGTGCAGAAAGAAGTCCTAGCGAAGGGCTGCTAGGCACCTGGCGAAGGACTGCCAGGAAACAAAGTCCTAACAAAGGGCTGCTAAGCACCTGGCGAAGGACTGCCAGGAAACAAAGTCCTAGCGAAGGGATGCTAGGCACCTGGCGAAGGACTGCCAGGATACAAAGCCCTAGCGAAGGGCTGCTAGGCACCTGGCGAAGGACTACCAGAATACAAAGCCCTAGCGAAGGACTGCTAGGCACCTGGCAAAGGACCAGGATACAAAACCAGGCACCTGGCAAAGGACTGCCAGGATACAAAGCCCTAGCGAAGGACTGCTAGGCACCAGGCAAAGGACTGCTTGGAACTGAAGACCTGACGAAGGACTGCTGGGCACTAGGCGAAGGACTGCTTGGTACTGAAGACCTGACGAAGGACAACTGGGCACCTGGCGAAGGACTGTCGGGCAAAAGTCTAACCGGAGGAGCCGGTTGGCATCAGGTAAATTCTCTTGAGAGGAGTAGGTGAGGACGCGTTCCCCGTCGAGGGAACAGTAGGCGTCGGTTCGACCTAGGGTTCCATTTTGGAGACCCAAAGTCAGAACCAAGACAGTTAAGGTTGTATAAACCTAATACTCTATTGCTTCATATTGTTTTGGACTAACCCTGGATGCAGGACCGAAGGAACGTGTGTCTGCAGCTCAGAATGCCCAAAGGAGAGAGGCAAGTAGCTGAGCAGGGTGCCCCCAGTGTCCCGGGCACCCCCAAGGCCAATACAAAATAAGTGAAGCAAAGAAGCGCTTCGGTTGCTTACTGGGCGGGGCGCCCCCATGCTCCCGGGTGCCCCCTGCATCCCGGGCACCCCCAGTGCCCAGGGCGCCCCGCGCTTAAGCCAGTGAAGTGGATAAACCTCATCCAGCCAGAAGCTCGCTGATAGGGTCAACCAGGGTGCCCCCAGCGTCCCGGGTGCCCCCAGCGTCCCGGGCGCCCCCAGAGTCAATCCTCAGCCCTATTCAAGTGGGATAAGGGCTGACCGAGGTAATTCCGGATCAGTTGACACGTGGGGGTGCCCCCAACGTTCAGGGCGCCCCCAAGTGCTATAAATAGCACCCAACCCCAAGGCTTCTGTACAAGAACTTCTTCCAACGCTTTCACGCTCTTCTACTCGAGGCGCTCTGCTACAGAAACCTCCCAACTCGAGATACAAGCACCGACGATGCCCCTCTGCTCCGAGATACATTCCACACTGAACGTCAGTAACAAAGAGCTGTGTTTTTTTACTGCACTATCATTGTAATCATCCTTTTGTAAACTGTTTTGCGCGATTATAGACCGTGGGCCTTGGAGTAGGAGCCGACCGCGACTCCGAACCAAGTAAAACCTTGGTGTTTGCGTTTGTTTGTTTTAATTTCCGCTGTACATTCTCTATTTCCTAATCCGAAATGAGTAACGATATTCACCCCCCCCCCTCTATCATTTTCTCTCGATCCAACACTAACATGATATTTTGTATATGTTTTCTTTGGTATATTCTCTTTTGGGGGGTATCTTGGTATGCATGCATATGTTTGGTATCTTAGGGTTGTGTCTAAGAGATCTAGGGTTGAAGGTTCATCCCGTCCAGGTCCGCAAGCTCCACAAGAGGCCATATTTAGGAGCTTAGAATGTAAAAAGAGGTTTGAAGAGAATGAGTTTGTCCCAATGCATTGTCGATACTTAAACAAAGCCTATTTCCAAGAAAAAGCACCGCAGATTATAGAGATGGTCACTCACTTTGGCATAGAACAACTGGTATACTGTCAACATGATGTCAATATTGATTTATGCAAGGAGTTCTACGCCAATCTGACGTGTATTGACTCAGAAAACAATGTTTATGAATCTAGAGTGGCCGGTGTTACCATCCCCTTCACATCCATGATCGTGGCTAGTTTTCTAGAGTGTCGGGCTTCAAACAATGTTAATACTTATTTTCCCAACGTTGTTGAGCCGCTTGAGTTTCCAGATGTAACCATTGATCAGATTCACTTGCACTATTTTAGAAGACATAGGCATGAATCTAAGCGTACCTTTAATGCTAAACCATGAGTCCATTTAGTCATGTTCTGTACAAGATTGTTATAGAGTGTCTCCTGCCCATTGTTACTAAGGGGAGGGCAAGGATTCGATTGCCTCACCTAGTAATGATGTATGCTCTTGAGCGGAGGTTGGACATTGATGTGTCTCTTCATGTATTTACCTCCATTTGCCACTTTTCCCAAAGCGTTAATGGGAAAATTTGTATGCCTTTCTGTCATATGTTGACTGAGTTTTTCCAGTTGCGATTCGGTATTCGTGTCACCAGTGGTCAGGTCAAGCACCTGTCCAAGGACTATGACCAGATTGGCACACGCCAATTGTCCTTGGCAGGTATTGAGAGTAGGCAGGGGACATTTATCTGGTGGGAGCATCCAGAGTCATCGAGCTCAGATGAGGAGCCTGGCGAGCTAGTTACACGTGTAGAGTTCACCCAGCTTTGATCCGATGTTCACCAGCTTCAGGAGGATGTTCATGTCATCCGTGAGGACATTCACGGACTTCAGCAGACAGAGCAGAGGATTGAGACGGCAGTTCATGGGATCACCAGCCGTCAAGAGGACATGTACGAGATGCTGCGACAGATGCATCTCGCTTATCAGGCCCCTCCTCCTCCTCCTCCTCCAGGCGGTGACGATCATATGTTCTTCTGACCAGATGATGCAGTTTTGGGGAGTTGTTCAGTGTTGAGAGCATTATCATTATTCGATGTATTTTATACCTCTCAAACACTTTCCATTCTGATGATTGTAACTATTTGGATGACTTCAGGGCTTTGGCCCTAGCTACTCTTCTAGGTCTTATGTCATGACTATTTCTGTGTTTCATGTATGAAACATTTATGTATTACTTTATTATGTAGATTTATGTCATGTGATCTTGACTTGCTTTATTTTTTTTATGATACATGATTTAAGTTGTTGTGTGAAGACAAGTTGTGTTATATGTTTTGGGTTACAATCTATCTATGTCTCCATGTATGATTTATTTTCTCTACTCTTATTTATTGAAAATTTTGTCATAACCTAATGATGTTTTGAATGTTGCTTGATAGTTCGTTAAGTGTCTAACCTATGGTTTTTAAATTATGGTCTTTCCATATTTTTTTTATGGTTTGCAATCCTATATTGGTTATATTGTTTACTATATATGGGTTGCAAAGTTACATAATGAAACATCTATAGTAAAGGGCATGGGAAAGTCTTATGTTTATATTCGTTTAGACTTAAGAGAAAGAGGGGGAGTTTTTGTCAAAATGAAAATATCTATATGAAAAAGGGAAGTTTGGGAATCATTCTATATATCAAATAGAGGTGAATGAAAGTGGCAAACATAGGAAATCATGATTGGATTTCAACCTTGATACAAAGTTGACACTAATTGAGTTTTTTTGGGTTTGTACCAAAAGTCAAGCACGGATGACATTTTTCATGAATCAATATTTTTCTAGGGTAGGAAATACCTTAACATGCGTGTTTGCAAAGTTTCACATTTTTCCGGATTTTCTGAAATTTTTTACGTGTTTCTGAATTTCGGCTGGAAATTCTGAAAACTGCGTATCAGTCGACTGCCCTACTGGCAGTCGACTGGTAGTGTGGACAGAATGATATTTTGTGAGTTCTGAGGGTTTTTTTGGAAATTTGGTTAGGTTCTATTTGGCACCAAGGGTAGGGTTGCTTGGGGCGATCTTTCGATGGTGTCAAAGGGGGAGAAATTGGGTGTTAAGTTAGGTTTGGGTTGAAACTTAACCTTGATTGATTTGTGAGTGTCAAGTTTGTTTGGGTTGAAACTTAACCTTGATTGATTTGTGAAACCTTGGAGTTAAGTTGGGAAAACTTAACTTGGAATTAGCAATAAGGATTGAAAATTGGGAGAAGACATAGGTTAAGGGGGATGTTACCTCTTGTGTGTTATGCTTTGATTTTCAATTGCTATTGCTTTTATTATTGCCTTTTGTTATTATTGTTGTCATATGTTTACCTAACTTAACATATTGTCACACATCAAAAAGGGGGAGATTGTTGGGGCAATCGGCCCTAAAATGATCTGGAGGATCATAGGGTTTTGATGTGTGTGGGCAATATGGTTAAGTTAGGGTTTATTGTGTTCTCATATGTGTACATGAGTGTGCAGGTGTACAGGTACACATGGACTTGGTTGATGTCTTCGGGTAAAGGATGGCATGGAGGCAAGCTGGAGGCTTGCGTGCGCATCCGAGGGACTGTTGATAGCAGGGACGATGAGCCGAGGGACGCGGACTTCAAGGCATACGTGAAGGGTGGCATGGAGGCAAACTGGAGGTTTGCGTCGCATCCGAGGGACGAGGGCCGAAGATGAAGAAGGCATGAAAGCAACAGTTGAGACTGCTGGTAAAGAGTCAACCGGGTTGTGAGGGTCTGAGTATGAGTGATTGTACTCAGGGGCTAAGCCGGGAGGGTTTGAGTGCGGAAAGACTTGTACTCGGGAGTAAAACCCTAGGCTTAGGTTGGACCAGTCGACTGGCCCAGGGGCAGTCGACTGGTGTGAGCTAGAACAGGCTGGCAGATTCGAACGTTGTACTGTAACGGTCGAATCTGAGTGGGACCAGTCGACTGGTAGCGCCTGTTTCAGATTCGAGCCCTATTTAAAGGGGCTCATTTCAGACTACTATCTCTTAACGAAACTCGCTTGGGTAAAGTGAGTTAGTAGTCTTTTGTACCCAGATCTTGTCAAAGTGATTGTGGTGAGGTTTCTCCACCCACAAGGAGAGACGAGGGCTAGCCGGAGGTTATCCGGGGATTGATCCATCGACGGATTCTTGGATTAGTCACCCATCCGGGGTGGATACCAAGTAAACCTGGTTTGTTAGCATTGTTATTTATTATTAGTTTATTTTTATTTGTATTTCCGCTGCGCAACTAACAACCTTGTAAAGATTCAACCAAAAAAGTGCTATTCACCCCCCCCCCCTCTAGCACGTCGATCGATCTATCAATCTGTGTGATCGAGTAGGTAGGGATGTGACAACTGTACGCACTCCAACAAATACCACTAATACACGTGGTTGAGTAGACAAGATACTGGGGAGCCAACTGCTCCAAACCCCGGAATAAAGGGGGAGCTATCAATAACTCTAATATTCCTCTAAAACAAAGGTGCAATGATACAATCATCCAAGAATCAAAAATCAACGATTATGCACTACACAACTAGGTAGGATATTTCTAATGCCAAATAAACCTAATTGTGTTTAATGAACCTCTAAATACTCGCATACAAGCGATACTTTACAGAACAGAAATTTAACAGAAGACTGTACGGATACGAAATTTCTAATAGCTCGAAGATCAATGAAGAAAAGTATCAACGGCGACAATAAACAATCAACGATAAAGAACAAGGTCAAGCAACCTATTTAGACATAAAACAACCATGCTTTAAGATAAAAGAACTACACGAGTACAAAGGAGAAGTACCCGCCTTTATCGTAGACCATTCAGAAAAGACCCCACCTCCAGAGTCTTGTATCAAATCAGAATCTTATATTCAGGATTAAGTTATAAACAAATTTACTCAAATAACAAACTACATATAAAATGTATTAGGATAAAACCTAATTACCTCCTTCACTTGCTAAATACAACTAAATGACTAACTCCTAATTATTTCAAATTATCATTATTAAGTTTATGTAAGATTTCCATTCCTCGGATTGATCCTCCTACCAGAATTGATTGTCCCCAACCCAAATCTACACAATTATCAAGAAGAGTAAATTCAAATAGATAACATATCAACATCTGTCACCCTAAATAATGAGCAGTTTAACCCAACTTAATCTAAGCTATATTCTTACATCAAGCTCATCCAATGACTAGGTAGAAAATCCAAACACAACTAACAGTAGAAGATTCACATGCACTGTGGATCAAGCAAACCAAAAACCAATTCCTATCTCTCACAACAAAATTAAACACAGAATATCAAACTCCCAACACAACCAACACCACATTCCAAAATTCATAGCAACATTTAGAACCTAGGTATTAATTATAACCTATCTCATACCCACAAAGCTTGCCTGAGAAAGGAACCACACGAAGAGGGGTTTTGTGGCGACGGCAAGTTTGCAAAGAGGAGGAGGCTTCGGTGGAGATGATAGGCGTCGGCGTGCTCATGGCTGTGAGGGAATCACTCGCACAAGCAAAGGGCTTCGGCGTCGACTTGCTTGCGTGAGGCAACGACGTCTCCTTCGTGTGCACCGAAGAAGAAGAAGGAGAAGGAGAGGCTAGGGCTTGCGGCGGTGGCGACGAGGAACCGCTCGTGTCGCTTGCTTGCGGCGTCGGGAGAAAGAAAAGGAAGTGGATCGAGGAAAGAAAAGGGAAGGGTTTTTAATATTGTTTTGGCTTTTTGCAATAAAGCCACCAAGTTTAGAAAAATACAACTAAGCCCTTATATTTAGAATTTTTTCGATTTAGCCCCCTAAAACTCGATATTTAACACTAGTAACAGGGATAGTTATTATTTTCTAGGTTTGTACTAAGAAGTTCTCATTTTCTAGACTTATTTGATATATATACTTGTTTATACAATTGGATTTTATGTTGCTTATGCTAATATGGAAGTTTGACTTTCCATCATGGTCCTTATCATTGCAATCCTTAATGATGGTAAGGAAATTTTTTCTCTTCATTATATTGCATAAGAGCAACATACATTTTATTATTATTTTCTTTAGATTATTGTTCCACTTCATGAAACATCTTCTTTTTCTTTTCAATGTTACCAGTAGCATAATGACCATTTCGAAGGATAGGGTCAAGTCATCTCCTCCTCCCCTTCTCCCTGACAGTTGGAAGTTTGCTGAGATTTTCACAACAAGAAATGTACTTGGTAGTTACCTAGCAATAATGATGATCATTTTCTTTTGGGTCGACATTGTCTTCTTCTATATAAACTATTATATTTATTGCTTGTGATTTTCTTTCCATGTAAACTATTATATTTATTGCTTATGGTTTTCTTTCAAGCAAACTATGACTTGGTTTTGGTTTTTTGTCTTCTAGATTTTCTTGTTTTTGTTAACCATGCTATTGATGGATAATCAATTAGAGAGTATTTAAAGTTGAAAACGTTGAGAAAACAACAGTTGTTGATATTGATATGAATTTAATGATTTGAGATTTATTTTATTAAAATAATATTATTTAAAAAATTATTTTATAAAAAATTTATTAATTTTGCGACAAATTTAGCGATGAATATTTTTTCATTGCCAAATTATCGGAATAATAGTGTATCGAAAAATACGACGAATTTTGGAATTGTTGCAAAGTTGTCATAATTTTTGTGACAAATTTTAAAATTTATCAGTAAAGTTATCGCAAAATCTACGACAAATATATATCATTGTCACAAAAATTTGCGACAAATTTATAAATTTGTTTCAAAATTTGCAATGAATTTTTAAATTTGTCGCAGAATTTTGCAACAAATTTTGAATTAGTCGCAAAATTTGTGATGAATTTAAGCTTTTATCTCAGATATTTTGTGACAAATTTTTTATTCGTCGCAAAATCTGCGACAAATTTTTATTCGTCGCTAAATCTGCGACAAATTTGTAATTTTGTCACAAAAATTCTGTGATGAATTATTAAATTCATTGTAGAATTTGCGATGAATTTTTAAATTTGTGGTAGATATTTTGCGACGAATAAAAAATTTATTGCAGATTCTGCAACAAATTTATGTTTTTGTCCGAGAAAATCTAGGACAAATTCTGAAATTTATCGCAAAATCTGTGATAAATTTTTAAATTCTTCTCAAAAAATCTGCGATGAATTATTAAATTTGTCGCAAAATTTGCTACAAATTTTTAAATAAGATATTTTGTGACGAATTTCAGAATTTGTTGCAAATTCTATAACAAATTTATGTTTTCGTCCCAGAAAATCTACGATAAATTCTAAAATTCATCGCAAAATATACGATAATTTTTAATTCGTCTCAAAAAATCTGTGACAAATTTGAAAATTAATCACAAATTCTACGACAAATTTAATAATTTGTCGTAGATTTTTTGCGACGAATTTAAAACATCATCGCAGAATTTGCAATGAGTTTCACAATTTATCGCAGATTCTGTGATGAATTTCTCAATTTGTCACAAATTTTGTGACAAATTTTATATTCGTCGCAAAAATTGCGACAAATTTGAATTCATTGCAAAAAAATTTATGACAAATTTGGCAATGAAAATTGAATTTGTCACAAAATTTTGCAACAAATTCAATTTTTTTGTCACAAAAATTTGGGACGGCTATTTAGCGATGAATTATTTTTCATCGCAAAAATTTTTTCGACAAATTTTTTTTAAAATTCTTCACAAATTTCGTCGTAAAATCGAGTTTTTTCTGATGATGACATGTCGTCCCATGTAGCTTTTAGGTTCTTGTGCATGTACTTCTTTGGTCCTTGCTTCTTCAACTTTGAGTAGTTTTCTTTTATATGTCCTTATTCACCATAGTTGTAGCATCTAACTTTCCGTCTTTTCGGAAAACATTTCTTGCCATGCATCTTATTTAATTTATTAGTTTTAAAATATTTAGTCGACTTTCTTACCATGTAGGTTGTGTCCTCTTCGTCGGCTAAAGACTCTGTATCTCGTTCGACCTTCCTCGTATTCAAGGCAATATTGTCAATCTTTTTTATTCTTTCTGCGTACCATGACTCGTGAAGTTCTAGTGTAGAAAATAATTCCTCTAAAGTACTTACCTCGGGGTTTTTATAGATGTAGTACGAGTCTACTATGGACATCCACTCTAGTATTCTTGGAATCACGTTTAGAGTATATCTTACCGAATCTCGATTTGTTATCGTTTCTCCAAGATTCGTGAGTCCGATGCTCAGTTCCTTGATCCTCGTGTGAAATTGGGTCACCATCTCTTCTTCTTTCATTCGGAGACCCGTTAGTTGGCTTCTGAGTAGATCCCGATGTGCTAGCTTTGCTTTCGAGGTCCCTTCACGTAGTTCCAAGAACATCTCCCAAAGTTCTTTTACAGATCCATAGAAGTCGACCCGATTGACTTTTTACGATGGTAGTACGGTCAGTAGATAAAATTTTACTTTTTTATTGGCTACGAAGTCTGCTTACTCCTTTAACCAGAGGTGTTCCTCTTTATCTTCTGGTGCTACAAAATTACTTTTTATTATAATAATAACTCAAAGTCGGTTTTAAAGAAAACATCCATCCGGTGTTTCGACATTGCAAACTCCCCATCAAACTTTGGTGGGTGGATAGTCAGTTCGACCATGGTTATGTTGCTTTATCAAGCGGTTACTCCTTTAAAAGCGAGTCTTGCTCTAATATCAATTATAGGTCCCGTACAGGCCAGCTAGAGAAAGGTGAATAGCCCTGCAAATAAAAACTTGATCTTTTGCTATTCTTTAACAAAGATGATTAATTAGTAAGTAATTAAAATAACAAATAGCATAACAACAATAAAAAAACGAGGCTATAAATTACTTGGTTGCAACCGAGGTGGTTGCTAATCCAAGACAGTGAAAGCATACTAAAATTATATCCATTGTGGAAGGCGGAGAAGCCTATTATAATCTTGGAAAGCTCAGAAATAGAGTAGGTAAATGTATCAATTGTTATTTTTTAGTCCTAGCTTTAGGGGTTATTTATAACCAGAAAATAGGTGTTATCGTTGTGCTGACATAGCTTAGAGGTGTTGGTTGTTGACTTGTATCTCCTCGGTATTTGACTTAGTCGATTTACGACCGTCGGATCTTCCGGGAGGTTGCTTTTGGAAGAAGCAAACTGATTGGTTTACGTCGAGGCTAGTGTTCGACACTATATCCGTAAAATGATATTGCTCCGCTACTAGTGCTCACAGATAGCAACAATTCGTTTCCAAGATACAACAACGTTGTCTCGGAATAGTAGCACTTCAAATTCCAAGACCGGCGAACCTTTCCGTAGGCTTTTTGGACTCTCGATGTAAAAGATGGATGAGTGCAAATGCTTTTAGATTGCAATACATGAATGAATGAAATAATCAAGTGGAGGGATCTATTTATATTGAGTGAAGAGGTAAGTACCCTTTGGTTCGGACAGATCTAGACCGTTCATAACGAAAGGGTATAACCCTTTAATGGTCTTTTAATCTCGTCCCTTGATCTCAAGAGTTATAACTCTTCAGATCCCATCTTGATCTCAGCCGTCAGATTAGAACATTTAATCTGACGCCTCAGATCCATCCTCCCTCTTAACAGTCAGATTCAAATCTGACGCTCCAGATCGCACCTGCCTGCGATCTGTCCAGATCTTTGATTCGACGGCCACCATTATTCGCCCAATCCAGTCATCGTTCTCTACACAGTCACGTGCCACATAGGCACTGCCTCGTCACCGACATGCCACGTAGCGCCACCTGATCATGACACATTACACCAACATGCCATGTAGCGTCACCTGATCACGACACGTCATCGCCATGTGGAGCATAAATTAAAGCTCCTCAATGCTCCTCGCGACGATGCGTACGTGTGAAGTGCAAAGCGCTCATTGCGCATGTGCGCGCGTGGTGGGTGGTGGGCTCGCAGGTGCGAGCACCTACTCGCCAAGGGTAGAGACCTCCTGTGTTTTTGTATTAATAACATTAGCACAAGAACACATATAAGGAAACACTGGCTCTCGCCGGTTAGCAATGTGGGACTAAAAGTCTCATCTTTTTCCTTAATGTTCATTTAAGCGTATCTTGAACAATTAATTTCTCATTCACCTTTAATCGGTTTTGAGCAAATAAAAAGTCTAGATTTATCTTCGCGAAACATAGATATCGATTTTGAAGTCAAACTTGACTTTCAACAATCAATGGCATCAAAATTTTACTTTCCAAAATCGTATCCAATAATCCCCCACATGAATGGAAATTAATGCATGTATTGCATGTATGCATGCTGACACTTTACAAGAGTCGAATCAATAAGTCAATGCATTGGGAAAGGTAGCTTATGGCTTTGAACCTTCTGTAGTGGAATGCTATCGAGCATACTAGGTTGCGCAGTGAACGTGATGTCTTAAATTGCTCAACTGTTGGTGTATACTAAGACAATAACACCCACACAGAGACTAATTATCTCACCCACTTTTGGTTCTCATGGTTGGTTCCGTTTCGGCCATGGGCACCATCTTGGATTCATGAGTGTTTCATTGAAGCGACTTGTCTTCATACTCACATAGGTGACACTTCTATCAAGAGTATCCTACCATACTCCACCTTAAAGGTATAGAAGTAATTAAAAGCATAAGCTTATCCTCACTACATGTGGTAGGACAACACCAAATCATCCTAGGATTGGGATAATAGAGATAATTATTTCTCTTGTGTTGTTACACAACTTCTGTAACTTCGTTTCCCATTGAACCAAGATCTTAGGATCTTCAGTCAACAAGGTTGGGTTACCCCTATAGTCGTTTTTAGTTGTAGATTTTCAATCACATTCCTCTTGATGAGCAGTATACTTGATCTCAATTTAGCCCCTTCGTTAGGGGATCTGCCAAATTATCATTAGATTTGACATAATCGATTGCAATCACTCCGTTCGAGATCGACTGCCTAATGGTATTATGTCGACGATATACATGTCGTGACTTACCATTATACATACTACTCTGTGCCCTTTCAATTGTCGATTGTCTATTATTAGATCGATGTCGGTTGCTAGAGGGGGTGAATAGCAATTTTCGGCTTTCTTTACCTACGTTGTTAGTTGCGCAAGCGAAATACAAACAAAACAATAAACAATAAGAAAGCAATGCTAACAAGAACGATTTACTTGGTATCCACCCCTAAGGGTGACTAATCCAAGAATCCTTCGGTGGATCACTCCCCGGATAAACTCCGACTAGCCCTTGTCGCTCCTTATGGGTGGAGAAACCTCACCACAACACCACGACAATATCCGAGCACTTAGACTACTATATGGCTCTTACCCAAAGTCAAATTCGTCAAACCTTTCAGCCAATACCAAGTCCTCTTAAATAAAACTAAGGTTGAAAACCCTCGCCACTAGTCGACTGCTCCCAGGGCAGTCGACTGGTCCCACTGAAAATCGACCGTTGCAACCCCAACGTTCGATTTTCAGCCAACTCACTAGCCGCTACCAGTCGACTGCTCCCAGGGCAGTCGACTGGTCCAGAGCTGGCTGCCTTTGTGAGTTTTATCAGTCGACTGCCCCAAGGGCAGTCGACTGGTCCACTCACACACCTAAAATTTTCCTTCCCGAGTACACTTCTCTCAGCACTCGAACCCTAGGATTTCCCGAGTACAATCACACAGCACTCGTACCCTCCCGACTCAACTAACTCCTCATCAGCAGCCTCGACTATTGCCTTCACGCCCTCTTCATCTTCGGCCCTCGTCCCTCGGATGCACACAAGCCTCCAGCTTGTCTCCATGCCATCCTTCACGTACGCCTCGAAGTCCGCCCCTCAGCTCATCGTCCCTGCTATACCAAGGTCCCTCGGGTGCACACAAGCCTCCAGCATATCTCCGTGCCACCCTTCACGATACCGAAGCCGTCCAGCCAAGTCAATATGTGTAAACCTGCGCACCCTGCACGCTCAATATACACATATTAGAACACAAGGGAAACCTAACTTAAACCCTTTGCCCAAACATCAAAATACATGGTCACTCCGGACCATATATTGCCCCAACAACTATCACAGTGGATAAGTACGGCGGGCACAGGTTTTGTCCAGCTTAAAATATCTTTCAAGAAATTCGCAGCCAATCAGCTTCTTCAGCTGCTTTGTCAAGTGTTATAAACTCGGATTCCATTGTTGACTGAGATATGCATGTCTGCTTAGTGGATTTCCAAGATACTGCTCCCCACCGATCGTGAATACATATCCACTAGTGGATTTGGAGTCTTTTGTATCGGAGATCCAATTAGCATCACAATATCCCTCCAAGACTGCGGGATACCTTCCGTAATATAATCCATAGTTTATAGTATATTTTAAATATCTAAGAACTCACATCAGTATTTTTCAATGGGTGTCGTTTGGATTGCTCATAAAATAACTCAGTTTGTTGACCACACAGGCAATATCCGGACGAGTACAGTTTGTGAGATACATCAAATTACCAATTATTCGGGAATATTCCAATTACGATATGGGTTCACCATGGTTTTTCGCTAAGTGTTGACTTAGATCCATAGGTGTTTTTACAGTAGAGAGATCGTATGTATTGAATCTTTTCAATATTGACTCTACATAATGGGATTGTGTTAAAACTATCCTATCAGACGTCCTGAGAATTTTAATTCCTAATATGACATCTACTAGACCCATATCTTTCATGTCGAAACTATTGGTCAACATTGTCTTAGTACTCATGATGATATCATGATTACTTCCCATTATGAGCATGTCGTCTATGTATAGACAGACGATTACATAACTCTCAGGTGTGCTTTTGACATAAATGCATTTCTCACATTCATTTATTCTGAATTCGTTTGACAGCATTATTTTGTCAAATTTTTTGTGTCATTGCTTTGGCGCTTGTTTAAGTCCGTACAACGACTTAACAAGTCGACACACATTTCCCTAAGTTCCAAGAGCTATGAACACCTCGGGTTGCTCCATGTAGATTTCTTCTTCCAACTCACCATTTAAGAATGCAGTCTTAACATCCATTTGGTGTATTTCAAGGTCATACAATGCTGCAATGGCTATCAGCACTCGTATGGACGTAATCCTTGTCACCGGTGAGTAGGTATCGAAGTAATCAAGGTCTTCCTGTTGCATGTACCCTGTAGCTACAAGTCTGGCCTTATACTTGTCAACCGATCCATCAGCTTTATACTTGCGTTTTAGTATCTACTTACAACCTAATGGTTTAGTACCAGAAGGAAGGTCTACTAATTCCCAAGTATGGTTATTCATGATGGACTCGATTTCACTATTGACAGCTTCTTTCCACAATAGGGTATCGGGACTAGAGAGAGCTTCACTTAGGCTGCATTTGGTAGGGTATAATCCACTCTGTAATGTAATCAAGATTACATTGCAAATTGGATTCCTTTGTTTAGAATAACTTTAAAGTTGTAATGTAATGTAATCTCGATTACAAAAGAGGTTGATGATTTGTAATCTAGATTACAAACAAACTCCGTAATCTGGATTACATTACAGCTTGTAAAGTCGTCGGCCGGGCGGCGACGGTCGTCGGTCGCAAGCGGTTCGCCGATCGCCAGCCGCCGGCGGTCGCCAGTCGCCGGCGGTCGCCGGTCGCCGATCGTCGGTCGTCGGTCGCCGACCGCCAGCGGTCGCCGGTCGTCGGTCGCCGGTCGCCGGCGGTCGCCGGTCGTCGGTCGTCGGTCGTCGGTCGTCAGCGATCGCCGGCCGGTCGATGGTCACCGGCCGGCCGGCGGCGGTCGTCAGTCGTCAATCTTGATTACATTACAGGATGAATTACCACTCACCAAACAAAGGAATCCAACTTGTAATGGTTATCAAAGATTACATACAACTCATTACCAAACATAACAATGTAATCAAGATTACATTACATTACATTACAAACTTGATTACATTACAGACTCGATTACATTATCCCCTACCGAACGTAACCTTAGTGTTCTTGGGTTCATTTCTGACATGAATGTCATGAAATCTGGCCCGAACGATTTCTCAACTCTAGCCCGTTTGCTCCGATGTAGCTCTTCGCTTTAATCGTCAATAGCCCTTTTATGACAACTAAGTTCTGGAGCATTATTTTTGTTAAAACTTTCGTTGTCATTATTTTGAACGTTTTCCTTCTTATTTGGGAACACGTCTTCAAAAAATATTGTATTCCGAGATTCTATGGTTGTACCCACATCAATATCAGTAATGTCTGACTTATGAACTATGAAGCGATATGCACTACTGTTTTGGGCATATCCGACAAATATTGCATCGAACGTTTTAGGTCTGATCTTAACTTGCTTTGTCTTAGGTACTTCGACCTTTGCTAAGCACCCCCACACTTTCAAGTATTTGTATGATGGCTCGTAGCCTTTCCATTGTTCATATGGTGTTTTATCATTTTTCTTGTGAGGGATTTTGTTGAGAATGTGGTTTGTTGATAATATGGCTTCCCCCCACAAGTTCTGAGGTAAGCCTGAATTTATCAACAAGGCATTCATCATTTCCTTTAGTGTCGATTTTTACGTTCGGCAACACCATTCGATTGAGGTGTGTAAGGTGTCGTTGTCTGATGGATAATTCCATATTCTGAATAGAATTCATCAAATGATGCATCATATTCTCCACCTCTATCGCTACGAATTATTTTAATTCGTTTTTCAAGTTGATTTTCAACTTCCGTTTTATAGGTTCTGAAAGCTTCTAGGGCTTCGTTTTTACTTCTTAAAAGAAAGACATAACAGAACCTCGTGCAGTCATCGATAAAAGTAATGAAGTACTTTTTACCTCCTCTAGTTTGCACGAATTTCAAGTCACATAGATCACTATGTATTAATTCTATAGGAGTCGTTGACCTTTCCACCGAATGAAAAGGTAGTCTCGTCATTTTCGCCTCCACGCACACTTCGCATTTGTGTGTTTCGTCAACATCGATGTTCGGTAATAAATTTAGTTTGACGAGACGTTTCAGAGTATTATTATTGACATGCCCAAGTCGATCATGCCATAAATTAAAACACTTAACAACATAGCTGGAAGCTTTTAATTAATTACATCAAAATTACGGTGTACAGTCATTACAACCATCTTGAACAAATTTTACTCTAAATACCCCTTTCCTACGAAGACACCGTTCTTCGTAAGCACAAAGTTGTTGGATTGGAACACTAGTTTGAATCCGGCTTTAACAAGTGTCGATCCAGAAACTAAGTTCTTCCTGATGTCAGGAACATGGAGCACATCAATGAGAGTTAGCTCCTTCTCATACGTCATTTTTAGAACAACTGTCCCGAGTCCAACAATTGAGGACGTCGTGGAGTTGCCCATATAGAGCTTTCTTCCACTTATCGGGGTGTACTTGGAGAACATTGCCTTGTCCGAACAGACATGGCGGGTTGCTCCAGTATCGATCCACCACTGCTTCTAGTTGTCCACCAAGTTGGCTTCGAACACGACCGCAGTGAGATCCAAAGCGCTGAGATCTATGTCAGCGGAGGTTGCGACTTGGTTCGCAACATTCTTCTGGCTCTTGGTTGTCTTCTTCAGGCGTTTACAGTCTTTGGACATGTGTCCTGACTTTCCACAATTGTAGCACGTGCCCTTGAACCTTTTGCCTTGAGCCTTCTGGTTCGGTTGCTTCGGCTTCTTGGCTTTTGGTTCCGTCAGGTTGGACATCTCGTCGACTGCCCACTTTGTTCCTCTAGAGTTGGATAATTTTCGATTATCCTCCTCTATTCGCAGCCGCAGGATGAGGTCTTCAAGTCTCATCTCCTTCTGCTTGTGCTTTAGGTCATTTTTGAAATCCTTCCATGACGGAGGGAGTTTCTCGATTACCGCAGCAACTTTGAATGACTCGTTTAGCGACATTCCTTCGGCGTCCAGATCATTCATTATCAGTTGCATGTCTTGGACCTGAGACGTGACGCTCTTGGAATCCACCATTTTGAAATCCAGAAATCGGCCGACGATGAATTTCTTCAGTCCGGTGTTTTCGGTTTTGTATTTCTTCTCCAGCGATTCCCACAGTGACTTGACCGTCTCCATCATGCAATATACGTTATATAGCGCATTGTCCAGCGCATTAAGAATGTAATTGCAGCACAGGAAGTCTCCGTGTGACCACGCATCGCGAGCATCCTGGCTCCCGAATTATTTTCCGTAGTGGCTGGCAGGTCTTCACTCAGGAACCGTACAAAGTTCAGTGTGATCAGGTCGAACAACATCTTCTGCTGTCATCTTTTGAAGTCGCTCCATTGAATTTCTCCGGCTTCTCGGCGTGAGGGACGGCGGTTGGTACATTGAAGTCGGCTCCGTTGAATTTCTCCGGCTTCTCGGCGTGAGGAACGGTGGTTGGTACGTCGTTGATTCCGGCCATATCAGTTTGTCGAATATCATTTTACGATTGTTGGTTGCTGACTTGTATCTCCTCGGTATTTGACTTAGTTGATTTATAACCGTCGGATCTTCCGGAAGGTTGCTTTTGGAAGAACCAAACTGATTGGTTTACGTCGAGACTAGTATTCGACACTATCTCCGTAAAACGATATTGCTCCGCTACTGGTGCTCACAGATAGCAGCAATTCGTTTCCAAGATACAACGACGTTGTCTCGGAATAGTAGCACTTCAAATTCCGAGACTGGCGAACCTTTCCGTAGGCTTTTTGGACTCTCGATGCAGAAGACGGATGAGTGCAAATGGTTTTAGATTGCAATGCTTGAATGAATGAAATGATCAAGTGGAGGAATCTATTTATATTGAGTGAAGAGGTAAGTTCTCTTTGGTTCGAACAGATCTGACCGTTCATAACAAAAGGGTATAACCCTTTAAAGGTCTTTTAATCTCGTCCCTTGATCTGAAGAGTTATAACTCTTCAGATCCATCTTGATCTCAGCCGTCAGATTAGAACATTTAATCCAACGCCTCAGATCCATCCTCCCTCTTCACAGTCAGTTTCGAATCCCACGCTCCAGATCGCACCTGCCTGCAATCTGTCCAAATATTTGATCCGACGCTCCAGATTGCACCTTCCTGCGATTGTCCAGATCTTTGATCCGACGGCCACCATCTGTTCGCCCAATCCAGTCATCATTCTCTACACAGTCACGTGCCACATAGGTACTGCCTCATCACCGACATGTCTCGTGGCGCCACCTGATCTTGACACGTCACACCGACATGCCATGTGGCGTCACCTGATCACGACACGTCATCGCCACGTGGAGCATAAATTAAAGCTCCTCGCGACGATGCGAAATGCAAAGTGTGCCAACAAAGCGCCCATTGCGCGCGTGGCGGGTGGCGAGCTCGCAGGTGCTAGCACCTACTCGCCCAAGAGTAGAGACTTCCTGTGCTTTTGTATTAACAACATTAGCACAAGAATACATATAAGGAAACACTGGCTCTCACCGGTTAGCAATGTGGGACTAAAAGCTCCATCTTTTTCCTTAATGTTCATTTGAGCGTATCTTGAACAATTAATTTCTCATTCATCCTTAATCGGTTTTAAGCAAATAAATAGTTCAAATTTATCTACGTGAAACGTAGATATCGATTTTGAAGTCAAACTTGACTTTTAACGATCGATGACATCAAAATTTTACTTTGCAAAATCGTATCCAACAAGAGGTGCCTCAATTGTGATCTAAGGCACCTCCGATGGATAGAATTTTAGCCACGTAAATAACGGTCACTCAATGATAAAGTTTGATTTGAGGTGTCTTAGGTTTCAACTGAGGTGTCTCAGTTCTGTTTTAGCACAGAACTTATCCGAGGAAATTGAGGCACCTTCAGAGGCAACTAAGGTGTCTCAATTGACCTTTTGGTAAAGTCAACATTAGCGTTGACTTTTTCACCTTTCGACCGCATAGGTGATTTTCAGCCATCCAGAGTTAAGCTCACTCGAATCCAATTCCGATCTTCTCCTCGAACGGGCTTCCTCCTAGGCTTCTCGTCCCTCAAACGTCGTGCACACCCTTCTTATCCACCGGTGTACTCTTCCGCAGCCTCTGTGTCTCTCAGATGCACCAAACCCATCAGCTCCCTTCCCCATGTCATCCTTCTCGACTGCTGCATCTTCATTCGACTTCTTATGCTCCTAAACTTCTACACACTTAGACATAAGGATCAAACCGCAATAAGACTTAACCTGACTTGGTTGATCACATCAAAACTAACTCGGAATACTTACAAATAGCTCCTTTGTGTCATTACTTGGCATATCAGAAATACCATAACTTAAAGGGTTATTAGTTAACATATTTGAGAATTGTGATTCAGAAGTAATCGACATTTAAATTCTCCAACGTGGATGTGTCATTCAAAACAAAAGATATAACATTGTTACTTGGAATCTCAGATAGATACATACATGTCCGGATAGGTTATAATGTTGCTTTTGATGAATTATTTGAAAGATTTTTTTTCAATTAAAGAACTTAATCGGTCCCAATTGAAAAATCTACTAAGGATATATTATGTTATTGGTGAATTCAAATAAGGATGTTTTATTATTTAATAAATTATATTTTTCTTGTATTTTGTTTGCTTCTAGTATATATAAGTTACCTTTAGAACTTATAGATATTGTTAATAATTTTGATAATTTAGAAAGTTATAATTGGGTTAAAGAATATATATAATTATATGACTTCTCAACTCTCAATATTTGAAAAAAAAAATCATTGAATACTCCTAGCCCTACCCTCTCATTGCCTTCCATGGATAATCTACTTGTTGTATGTTTTGATTAAAGAGTTGATTTCTATCATATAGGCAATAATATTTGACCGTTGAATTATGACATAGGCTTGGTTTTTAAACATGTCTTGTTCAATAACCAAGTACGAGTTGGTAAAAAATGATTCGCTCATCTTGAGCGCCCTAGTTAACCCATCAGAAATAGTAGCATCAAGAATAAGTAACTGGATGTTTACTTTTATATAAATAAAGTAAGCGCCAAGTCACAAGGAGTCTCACCTTGCAAGTAACTATTATATGTGTTACAACTATTGCTCAATTTATCTTATATAGTGTAAGATTTTTAATTAACTATGTATCTTTATTGATTTTATAGATTATTATTGATATTCCCATTATATGAGGAAGCTAGTTAATTTACATAGGACTCTTCTCTCTTCATTTTAAGTCTAAGCTACGATAGGCCGAGACCAATTGTATAATTTAATATAAAATCACAAAAAGCAAAAGCTGAATGTCCAGATTGCATTGAAAAGAAAAAAATAATTCAAATATTTACCTTCTAGAATTCAAAGTTAGTTAAACTAAATAAAGAAATAATTGTTATTCTGAAAAAGGAGGATCTATTATCCAATTAGCCACCCTATAAAAGATCGTCATCCTAAGATATTTTAATTAATGTGATGACAATGAGAGAATATGATAGAAGTCATTATAACCTCAAAGTCACTCCAAAAAATATATCACCTAAACGAGTAGGAAAAAGACATGAGGGAATTAACAGAGACTGAGGGGATAACTTGAAAATAAAATCAGTTGAGAGATTAAAAAAAAAAGATATTAGAGCTAAAGATTTTGAGATGCAATAAGAAGAAGAGATAAGACAATTTCAATTTCTGACAAGATTGACGAAGAAGATGAGGCTAAAAAAATACAAGCAATGGATAATATATGAGATCGAAAGCGATTAAAATAACTTGATGTTTATGCATTAATATTTATGTTTGAGATTAATTATGTTTTTATTGATTTCACTTTTTTTATTAGATGCATATCTTTATTCGTGGTATCTCAAAGTAATATTTAAAGAAATAAAGAAGAAAATATAGAAGCAGTTGTGGCCTAGATGATTAATGCTTCAAAATTTGAAGTGAGATACATCCATCATTGCTGTTATTTATGTTTGTGAAAAATATTTATTTATTTTTTATTGGAGTTTGTATTCCAAATGTTATTGAAACTTTGATAATAATATTTGTTCGTATTTGTTCTTGCAAACCTACTCTTGAGTTTGTATGGAAAGAACACTACTATTCATTGATAACAAATGACTTCATTTCCTATGTCTTAGACAATATCTATATAGACAGAGAAATAATCGTATACATTTCAATACTCTTAAGAGAAATATTCTCATTGGGTACGCCATGTGAGCATATATTTCTCATTCGGATTCGTGATAAAAAATTAAAAATTTTACTTCGTACCATGCCGAGCATTAGTTGACTCAATTGCTCATGCTAAGTTAAGTATACCTTAGGAAGCTATAACTCCAACACTCAATTTTTGTCATAAAATTAAGTTGGTTTGATTAGCTCGAAAAAATTCAATTTTGATTAATTTAATTTAATTTGATTTTAATCCAATACTAAACCATACTCATCCGGATTCATTATAAAAATTTTATTAAATATAATTTTTATTATGTTTGAGATATTATTATATTAATTTACGATTATATTTCATATCCTATAGTCTTATGAAAATCACTTCTGGTCTGTGTCATTCTTCTCTATGCCACACATGACTGACGTCATACCAGTCAATAAATCAATATTGTGTCTTTCACCCAGGTTACCTGGTCCAATATTTTAATTTGATATACACAAAAATGAATTTGAAGAGGTTAATTGTAATTTAATAATTAAGTTAGTGATCATTAGTTCACCTTCAACGGAAGTTCTCATTAAAAGATTGTCTATGCAAGCTGTTAATCGATATTGAGTTCTAATCTCATAAAAAAAATGTTTATTATTAAATCGTTGAATATTTTAGCAATGACAATCCAAGTTTTATTTTAGTCCACGAAATATTTTAATTTCTCAAAAAAAAAATTATAACGAACAATTAGTCCGAGAGGTTGACGGCAGTGCTGTCAACCCTTATTCGCATGTGGTGGTTGGTATGTGCCAATCCACCCACTTGGTTGGGAAAACTCTAATCCAATTCAGTCCCATCCAACGTTGGTTGCGTCTTGTGAGATTAGACTTGCCATTCCATGAGTTGCTAAAATTTTTTTAAAAAAATTATATAAAAAAGATAGAAATTTTTAAATTTGAATCGTGAACAGTGGGAGTCAAATGCGCGTGCTGAGTTTTGCATTTTAATTTTAAATGTTAGAAGAATTTTTTTCCCAACCCACTGATTAATAAAGCCCACTATGGGTCACCTGTGGAGCGCGGGCCAGACTGATCAGCCCAACCGAACCACCTTAAAATTTGTTAATAAAATTTTAATCTAATTCATTTAAATTGTTTGACTGGAGGGCAAACTCAACGGAATCAAACCGAATTAACGATTCTAGTGGACGACCCGACCTCATAGATCGGCCATCAGACAAATCCGAAAACGCGAGCAACTTCTCGGCCAATAGCCAACATCTCAAATTTTTTATTCCATAAAAAAATACCTAAAATGAGATTTAAATCATGAATATTTTAAAAAACTGCTTGAGTGTTTTGTTATTGCACTCCTAAAAGAAAAAAAAAAGATAATTAACATGGTTAGGTAAAATCGAACCTGAAATGACTGGTACAGTCCTATAGAAATTTTTCATCAATCATCAGGATAAATTAAAAAGCATTCGTGAGGAGCGGTCCAAAAGTCCAACATCCCATACTTATACTTCCGCTAATGCTTGGGATCAATTCCTACAAAATTTACTATAGCTAGGGATCACACCACGGATACTTGGGAGATAACTAATTATCCTTCTGTTGCACCATAACCCCAAAGACTTGTTGCACTCTTAAAAGAAAAAAAATGATTAGTTGGGTAATGTTGAACCTGAGGCGACCGACCCGACCCTATGCAAATTTCCACCATCAACCAGGGTAAATCGGGAAGCGCTCGCGATGAACGGTACAAAAGTCTAACATCCTATGGTTACACTCCTAAAAAAATGATTAACGAGGTTTTTTAAACTAGAGCGTCTGGCCCGATCCCATGAAAGTTTCCCACCGACCGTCAGGGTAAATCGGGAAGTGCTCGCGGGGGCGGTCAAAATACCCAACGTCCCAAGGTTCGCGCCCCATTTGGAGAAAAATTTATGCAAAATACGCCGTAGCTAGGGATCGAACCGCGGATGCCTGGGAAAAAATGATTACAATCCCTGCCAGAGTAAATGATTACAATTGAACCGCGGAACCGCGGATGCCTTCCGTTGTACCATAGTCTCGAGGGGGATTACAATTCTAAAAGAAAAAAAATGATTAATGAGGTTTTCTAATCTCGGACGACTGACCCGACCCCACGGAAGTTTTCCATTGGCTGTCAGAGTAAATCGAGAGGTGCTCATGGTGAGTGGTTTAAAAGTTCAGCGTTCTAGAGTTCGAACCTCATTTGAAGAAAAACTTTTCGTAAAATACGCCATAGTTGGTTACACTCCTAAAAGAAAAAAAATGAACCAGACAGCAGACAAATTGAACCTGGGGTAACCGGCCCGGCCCGCCCGACGGAAGTTTCCATCGGTCACCAGGGAAACTTAGTTGACGATTGATGTTTATTATCAGCAATAATTCCATTAGTTATAGGTCTACCTCCTCCAACATTATTAGTTAATGTATTATTATATGGGATATGTACTCTTCATGTCTCAAACTTGATACTAAATTGATTATTCTGATACTAAATTTTGAAAAGACTTTTATAGTCTTAAAGTTGGGCGTTTGTCTTTTTTTTAGTCATAAATTTTAAAAATAAAAATTTTAATATCATACAATGGGAGGTGCCTCAAGTTCTTGTTGTTCAAAAATAAATTATGATTGAACAATATAACCTAATTGGAAGGTGAACCCTAGGAGTTTTCGATTTTTAATTTTTTTTTTTAGCTCGAACACTATAACCCAATTGGGACTTAGGAATTTTCGATTTTTAATTTTTTTTAACTTGAACACTATAATCCAATTGGGAAGGTGAACCTTAGGGTTTTTGATTTTTAATTTTTTTTAGGTTGAACAATATAATCCAATTGGGAAGGTGAATCCTAGGGTTTCCGATTTTTAATTTTTTTTTTATCTTGAACACTATAATTCAATTGGAAAAGTGAACCTTAAACTAAAATAAAAATAAAGTGTTACTTTGGAACTAAAAAAGTCTTTAATATCAAATTTGATACCAAAATATCTTTTCCTTTTTTTTTTTAAGTAAAAGGCGAAAGAATAATTCGCTCTATGTTCACAACGCAGCTATCCAAAATATCTTTTCCTTATTATTATATTATTTGACCATTCATTCATTTTTGGCTAAAAAATTATTTACAAAGTTTAAATTATTATTAGTTTATTAAAATTATTTATAACTGATTAATATTTATTAATTTGTATTATAAATACATGATATTTAATATGATTTTGTTTCTTTTTGGGAATCCAATTGATTAAAGGATTGTAGAGTTATTATAAGAGCAAAATATCCTGAGGGCAAATTTATCGATATCCGGGGAAATTTTTTTAAACTCCTCAATCCTAAAATTTTCTTTGCATGCAATCCCCATTAAATTTTTTTTTATATGTAGTTCCTGATGGGATTGACAAGACAGTTTTGTTAGTATTATTTGAAGAAAGTTGAGTATAAAAGTTAGAAATTTGAGTATATAAGATTGCATCCACCATATCAATAAACTGTGTACTCAATTTTCACTCTTTTATACTCAATCCATCAGGGAGTGAATGCAAAGAAAAACTCAAATGAGGAGTGTATGCAAAGATCAAATGGGGATTGAGGAGTTTTCACAAATTTACCGATATCCTGAACTCCTTTATAATAAATCCAATTTTCTCTAGAAAAAATTATTTTCATTCCTTATATATGTAAAGTTTTATTTGTTAAACTCTCTAATACATACCAATTTATCTAATTATCCTTTTTTTTAGTACAAAAAGTCTAATATAAGATATAATTTTTCTAAATTTAGTATCATTTTAATTAGAATCTAGTATATTTTATATCAAATTGAGTATAACCTAATCGATTCATCCTGACCTAATTGATTCATTCTAAGCTAATCGATTGATATGAACTCTCAATTATGTATAAAAAGACTTGTACTCAATTTGATAGAAAATATACTAAATTCTAATTTAAATATGTTAAATTTAGAAGAATTATATTTACTTTTAGACTTTTATACTTATAAAAAATAATATTTATGTTCTCTCGTAAGAAATTCAACTGATCAATTACCGATCGATTCCTAATCGATCAACACTCTCAATCGATTGCCCAACTCCAATTGGTTGTGGGTAGTTTCTATCAATTCTCGATCAACTATGTTTGAAAACGAGTCATACTCAATTTGATAAAAATATACTAGATTCTAATTAAATAATACTAAATTTAAAATGAATTATATTAATTTTAAATTTTTTTACTTAAAAAAGGATAATTAAGTAAATCAGTTTGTATGATGAATCGAAGTAAATAAAATTTTATATGCAGAGAGTGAAAATAATTTTTTTTTGACATAGAGAGTAACGGTAAAGTTTAAGAAGTAATTGAGAATTAAAGGTAATTTACCGTGATTATAATAGGTCATAGATTAATTTTGGAGGGATACATGTTTTTGAAAAAAAAAATACTCTTTCTATCTTTAGCTATTTGACGATCGATTATAAACTGACTTCGTAATTTACTTTTTTATATAATTTGGAAGAATTATCGGAAACACATGAGGGTGAAGGTAATCACTCTGGCTACAATTCGTATGATTTTGTTTCTGATGTTTTTCTCACAATTAGTTACTTCAGACTAATCCAGTATGGCTTCGTTCGAACGCTATTGGTGATGCTGGCACATAATATTCGACAGACAGTTTCGTTTTACTTAAGAATTAAAAATATTTTCCGATAAACTCTGCACTAATGTGTCCTCGCCGAGTTGGTTGGCTAAGCGGTGGTTGATCAACCACTTGATCACCAAGGTTCGATCCTCTACGGATGACCGCTGAGCGGGGTCAATTCTGATTGGCTTGGAAAACAAAATAAAAATTTTAACTCCCGAATAATCCGAAAACCCTATTCAAAATGTTTTTTTTCACTATTTCCCCTATAATTTTTCATTTTTATCTCAATACTCTATCATAAAAATATCTTAATTTTCGAAATAAAATATGATTTAACCTTAAAAAATCCACTAAACATTAAATTCGGGTCGACCCGAACCCAACTCGAAAATTTTTAACCCGAAACCTTCCAACCCGAATCTGACCCGAACCCAAAAATTTTTAACTCGAACCTGATTTTTTTCGGGTCGGTTCAGATTGGATCGTCGGATCGTGTTGATTTTTGACACCCGTACGATGATGAGATGTGAGTGTGAATAAAAGGGTCTTTCACAACCTTCTGATTCCGGATTATTTACAAATCACATCTGAGCTCAGTTCAGTTTTTTTTAAAGAATATTATTAAAAATCACATCTGATCTAAGTTCAATTTTTAAAGAATATTATTAAAAATCACATATCATAAACATCACTTGTACTAACCTTCTGAGTCAGGATGATACAAATCACATCAGTGCTCGTTGTTTTCTAAAGAATATTAAAAATCACAGTATCATAAACATCACTTGTACTAATTTTTTTGCACTTGTATTAAGTTAAATAAATAATGCCGTAATTTAGCTTTAAGTAAAAAATTTCAGCATTGAGGTTGATTTGAGTTGATGATAATATATGTCTACTCAGATATATGGTTTAAATCAATTTTTAATAAATGCATAAAGTGTTCATGAATTTGAAACACTGGCCCCGAGCATTGTAGTTAGAAATTGGACGGCTCTGCTTTTATATATATATATATATATATATATATATATATATATATATATATATATATATATATATATATATATATATATATATAGAAATTGACGGCTCTGCTTTTTATGTATATATATATATAGTTAGAAATGACCTCTGTTTATATATATATATATATATATATAGTCTTCTTTATTTTTCACTTATCATTTGTGAGTGAATACTTGACAACTACCCCCACTCTTTAACCACAACATGATTCTCATGACTATGATATTAGATAATGCTAATTGGATTAAATAATTGAGATTTTATACTAATCCCAGCCTAGCTCATATGTAGTTCGGTCGGTCAGCCTGACACCACATCAGGATCGGGTCGGGACCAGGGGTCCTTGGTGTTGGGGCAATCGGCCCTGAGATGATCTGGAGGATCATGGAGTTTTGATGTGTGCGGTCAATATAGTTAAGTTAGGGTTTATTGTGGACTAATATGTGTACATAAGTGTGCAGGTATACAGGTACACATAGATTTGGTTGATGTCTTCAGGTGAAGGGTCGCATGGAGGCAAGTTGGAGGCTTGCGTGCGCATCCGAGGAACCATTGGATAGCAGGGACGATGAGCCGAGGGACGCGGACTTCGAGGCGTACGTGAAGGGTGGCATAGAGGCAAGCTGGAGACTTGCATGCGCATCCGAGGGACGAGGACCGAAGATAAAGAGGGCGTGAAGGCAACAGTCGAGGCTGCTGGTGAAGAGTTAACCGGGTTGTGAGGGTCTGAGTATGAGTGTTTGTACTCAGGGGCTAAGCCGGGAGGGTTCGAGTGCGGAGTGAAATGTACTCGGGAGTGTAACCCTAGGCTTAGGACTCGGACCAGTCGACTCCCCATGAGGTAGTCGACTAGTGTAGGATGGAACAGGCTGGCAGATTCGAGCGTTGTACGACAACGGTCGAATCTGAGTTGGACCAGTCGACTGCCCCCAGTCGACTGCTCCAGGGGCAGTCGACTGGTAGCGACTGTTTCAAAATTCGAGCCCTATTTAAAGGGGCTCGTTTCATGCTTTGCTTCTTGTCGAAACTTGCTTAGGTAATGTGAGTTAGTAGTCTTTTGTGCTCAGAGGCTTGCTTGGTGATTGTGGCGAGGTTTCTCCACCCACAAGGAGCGACAGGAGCTAGTCGGAGGTTATCCGAGGATTGATCCACCGACGGATCCTTGGATTAGTCACCCGTCCGGGGTGGATACCAAGTTAATCAGGTTGTTAGCGTTGTTCTTCATTGTTAGTTTTGTTTTATTATATATTCTGTTGTGCAACTAACCGTGTAGGAAGAAAGGGGTTCGAAAAATTACTATTCACCCCCACTCTCTAGCAAACACAATCGATCGTTCAATTGGTATCAGAGCGAAGGACCGCTCTTGATCGGACTAATCGCCGAGAGAGCACATGCTAGAGGGAAAAGAAAATGGAAGATAAGCTAGGGGACGATATCAACTCACCACCACCATACTAGCATGAGGATTTTGATTATTAGAAGCTAGAATGAAGATGTGGCTCGGCATAGATTGGGAGTGCGTAATGGTGCTAGAAGAGTCATTCTAGACCCCTAAGGACAAGCATGGAAAGAAGCTCCGACCTAGGTATTGGACCAAGGAGCAACAAGAACAAGCAAGGGTCAATGAGAAGACAATCAATATTTTGGTTAATATTTTGTCTACTAATATTTTGAGTGATGTAGGGAATTATAAGAATGCATATGAGTTGTGGAATAAATTGGAAGAAATTCATAAGAGCCCTACACAAGCTCAAGTAGTAGAGGAGCCCGAAGAAGCAAGGTCAATAATCTAAGAAGACCAAGAGGAGGAAGAAGTGTCAACTTCTTCAATTGTAGAGGAGGAATTAAGTGAAAGATCATCAACATCCTCAAGAGAAGAAGAGGAAGAGGTCACCACCTCAAGGATTGACGGGGAGGAGAGACCCTCAACCATACAAGGATAAGAGGAAGCATCCACTTCATCCGAGGTTGAAGAAGAAGTCAACCTAGCCTCCACCTCCACCAAAGCAAAGAAAAAGCAACATATTATATGCTTTGGTTGCAACGAAAATGGGGCACTATAAGGACAAGTGCCCGAAAGGTAAAAAGGAGGTGCACTCTAAACCTATTTCAATTAAATTAAATTCTAACATAAAGTGTAGGATTGGAGAAACCCAAGAGAAGAAGAGGAGGATTCGATGCTTCACGTGTGGTGAGCTAGGACACTACCACACCAAGTGTCCAAGGAAAGGAGAGTTGAAAAAGATGGAGCACCTTAGAAAATGGGAGAAAAAAGAAAGGAAGAAAAGGAGCTCACATCAAGGGGGAGCTACAAAGGTAAGGGAGGTAATCCCTAACTCTACTAATGTTCAAAATGTTTCAATGAATGCTAGAAATGTAAACAATTGTTTGGCTAGACGTAATTTTGGTTTTAAATATTATGATAGGAATAGAAACACTATTGTGTGCCAAAACACAAAACATTCCATGTTTCATGATAAACCTAGGACCACAGAACCTAAGGACCAAGACATAAACCCTAAGAAAGGTGGCACGATTTATTTTTGATAGTCTATATAAAATTTTTATGAAACTAGATTAGTCGTCCTAAATTCAATTATTACCTAATTAATTATTTTTTAATGATAAATTAAATACCGTCGTCGGTGTAGTGACATGATATCTTTTTAATTTTTTAGATACATAAGAATCAAATCTTAATTTTGATAAATTGACAAATGAATTTACCTTCATAAACGATTGATCTATGAATATTAGGTTGATTGATTATCTATTATGAGCGTATTTTGATTTATTTTGATGGTTCGTGGAAAATTTCTAATAGACTGGATCGATCAACCAATAATTAATCGACATACATTGAATAATTGATGTGCCAATTAAAAACAAGAGTAAACTAAATGCCTCCATTGGCATAATCGAGTTAGTACTCTGATTATAAATTGTGAGAAGAAAATAAGGATCAAATCTTAAGGAATTATTGTTAGAGTAATCTATGGTCCGGAGTGACCATGTGTTTTGATGTTTGAGCAAAAGGTTTAAGTTAGGTTCACCCTTATGATTGATGTGTGTATTTGAGTGTGCAGGTTTGCAGGATACACATGAACTTAGCTGGACGGCTTCGGGTCCGGTGAAAGATGACATGAGGAGACAAGCCGTGGGCTTGTATGCATCCGAGGGACCGTGGACAAAGTAGGAACGATGAGCCGAGGGAAGCGAACTTCGAGGCATACGCGATGGATGGCATAAGAACGAGCCGCGGGTTCGTATGCATCAGAGGGACAAGAGCCAAAGTCGAAGAAGGCTTGAAGGCAATAGGTCGAGACTGCTGGATGGAGGGTCTATGGACAAAGCAGGAACAATGAGCCAAGGGAAGCAAACTTTGAGGCATACGCGAAGGATGGCATGAGAACGAGTCGCGGGTTCGTATGCATCCAAGGGACGAGAGTCAAAGGCGAAGAAGGCTTGAAGGCAACAGGTCGAGGCTGCTGGAAGGGTCAGCTAAGTCGTGAGGGTCCGAGTGCTGAGAGAAATGTACTCGGGAAAGGAAACCCTAGGTTTAGGGGTAGAGCAGTCGACTGGTGCTTGGATCAGTCGACTGATCTTAGGTGCAGTCAATTGGTGTCGGCTGGAATTCGAACGTTGGGTTGTAATGTTCGAATCCAAGGTGGACCAGTCGACTGGTGCTTGGATCAGTCGATTAGTAATGACTATTTTCAGCTGTGAGCTCTATTTAAGAGAGTTAGACTTGACTGAGCAAAGGTTGACGAAATAAACTTGGTTAGAGCTTATTAGTAGTCTCCTAGTGTTCAGGTGTTGTCGAGAGTTTGTGGTGAGGTTTCTCCATCTACAAGGAGCGACAAGAGCTAGCCGGAGGTTTTCCGGGGACTCATCCACCGACGGATCAGGATCGTCCACCTTACGGATAGGGATAACAATGGGTCGGGTTCGGGTCGGATTCTATATCCTCCGTACCCATACCCATCGGGTATCGGATATCCATCGGGTATACCCATACCCATTGAAGGATCGGATATCTTGTATACTAATAATTTTTTTTCTTTCTATCCAACTATATCATTGAACAAAAGTACATTATAATTAACATTAAAGTTAAAAAAATATATATCTATAATTTTAAAAATAGATTAAGCATATATATAATCTATTTCTAACATTAATACAAATTATTAGTAGGTTTTGGGAGGGGAATCTTTAATGTATATATGTATTTTTTATTTAATCGGGTATTCGGGTCGGATATCGGGTATTGGTAGTCCCTCCATATCCTCCTCCATTCGGGTCGGATGTCGGATTCTCCGTCGGATTCGGGTGAAATTGCCATCCCTACTTACGGACAGTCGTGGAGTAGGAGTCTTGTCTCCGAACCACGTAAATCGGTTTGTCTTCTTAGTTGTTAGGTTTATTATTTGTTATTCCGCTTGCGCACTAATAATGTGTAGGAAGAAAACCGCGATCGAAGTGGGTGAATAACTATTCACCCCCTCTAGCCGTACGTCAAGGTCCCAACAATTATTAATTTCTTAATGACTAAATTCTCTTGTATGTCGTTAGTCAATTGTTCCTTAGAGGTGGCAAATGATGATTCACTCGTTTTCAGTGTCTCCGTTAATCCATCTCAAAATTAATATAGAGGAGATAAATTATGAGGACTATTAACTCGGATGTTGTATCGTGGAGCATAAGAATGTTAAGATAGCACACTATCTTTTAGTAAAGAGTAAATTAAAAAAAATTTAAAAGTTAATAATTTGGATGATTTTTTATGAATATTTTTTAATTTATATCGATGATCAATAATGATTTTTATAGAGTCAAATCAATCACATTCACAATTAAAAAACTCAAGGAGCCGGATATTAAATTAAAATTAAAAAATTAAAGGGATTAGTTTATGTTATCATCAAACAATGAATCAAGAACCCTAATTCTAATTCTCCCTCACAAACGTTGGTTCTCCGCCCGTCCACGTGGAATTCTCTTCCCACTGAGTTTGAAGAGAATCTGACCAGCCATTAATGGCGACAGCTCTGCTTCTCTCTGTTTTCTTCCCTGTATATATATATCTGAAGCTCTGCAGCGCTTATCCCTCATCCATTAAAAGCAGAGCAGAGGAGAGCAGACAAAAGGAACCGCTCACTTTCACTCGATTCTGTGCGATCAATTCTCCTCTGTTGTTCATCTTGTTGTCGGTGTTTGTTTTTGGGGCAAAATTAAAAGATGGGGGCGGAGAAGTACGACCGGCAACCTGCTTTCGCTCCCATGGATGTCGTCGCGCTGGAGCACGGCAACGGCGGCAGCAAGTGCTACGACGACGACGGGCGGCTCAAGAGGACCGGTGAGGAGACTGCCGCTGCGGCGTCCTTTTGCCTGTCCTTGGACCAAAATTCGAGCTTTTTATATTTGTCGGTTTCAGGGACGACGTGGACGGCGACCGCGCACATCGTGACGGCGGTGATCGGCTCCGGCGTGCTGTCGCTGGCGTGGGCCATCGGGCAGCTGGGCTGGGTCGCCGGCCCCATCGTGATGCTCCTCTTCTCCTTCGTCACCTACTACACCTCCGTTCTGCTGGCCGACTGCTACCGCTCCGGCGATCCCATCGACGGCAAGCGCAACTACAGCTACATGGACGCCGTCCACGCCTACCTCGGTGAGTTCGCCGCCTCCCCTTCGACCACCCATTAGACGAACTTCGCTCATGTCTTCCCGTTCCGCAGGCGGAGTCAAGGTCAAGCTCTGCGGGTTCATCCAGTACGCCAACCTCTTCGCGACTGCTACCGCTCCGGCGATCGTGATGCTCCTCTTGTCCTTCGTCACCTACTTAGGCTTGGTTCGGGACCTACTCGCCCGATCAAATAATCTAAAACCCTAATACCCTACGTTTCAACCGACGCCCGGGGTACTTAGGCTTGGTACGGACCTACGCGTCCGGCCAAGTAATCTAAAACCCTAATACTCTATGGTCTAGCCGACACTCGGGGTACTTAGGCTTGGTTCGGGACCTACACACCCAGCCAAGTAATCTAAAACTCTAATACCCTGCGGTCCATCCGACGCCCGAGGAACTTAGGCTTGGTTCGGGACCTACGCGCCCGACCAAGTAATCTAAAACCCTAATACCCTGCGGTCCAGCCGACACCCGCGGTATTTAGGCGTGGTTCGGGACCTACGTGCTCGGCCAAATAATATAAAATCTTATTACTCTGCGGTCCAGCCGACGCCCGGGGTACTTAGGCTTGGTTCGGGACCTACGTGCCCGGCCAAGTAATCTAAAACCCTAATACCCTGCGGTCCAGCCGACGCCCGGGGTACTTATGCTTGGTTCGGGACCTACGCGCCCGGCCAAGTAATCTAAAACCTTAATACTCTGCGGTCCAGTCGACGCCCGGGGTACTTAGGCATGATTCAGGACCTACGCACCCGTCCAAGTAATCTAAAACCCTAATACCCTGCGGTCCAGCCGACGCCCGGGGTACTTAGACTTGGCTCGGGACTTACGCACCCAACCAAGTAATGTAAAACTCTAATACCCTGCGGTCCAGCCGACGCTCGGGGTACTTAGGCTTAGTTCGGGACTTACGCGCCCGGTTAAGTAATCTAAAACCCTAATACCCTGCGGTCCAGCCGACGCCCGGGTTACTTAGGCTTGGTTTGGGACCTACGCACCCGGCCAAGTAATCTAAAACCCTAATATCCTACGGTCCGACCAAGTAATCTAAAACCCTAATACTCTATGGTCCAGCCGATGCCTGGGGTATTTAGGCTTGGTTCGGGACCTACGCGCCCGACCAAGTAATCTAAACCCTAATACCCTGCGGTCCAGCCGACGCCCGGGGTACTTAGGCTTGGTTCGGGACCTACGTGCCCGACCAAGTAATCTAAAACCCTAATACCCTGCGGTCCAGCCGACGCCCGGGGTACTTAGCCGTGGTTCGGGACCTACGCGCCCTGCCAAGTAATCTAAAACCCTAATCCCTTGCGGTCCAGCCGACGCCCGAGGTACTTAGGCTTGGTTCGGGACCTACGCGCCTGGCCAAGTAATCTAAAACCCTAATACCCTGCGGTCCAGCCAACGCCCGGGGTATTTAGGAGTGGTTCGGGACCTACGCGCCCGACCAAGTAATCTAAAACCCTAATACCCTGTGATCCAGTCGACGCCCGGGGTGCTTAGGCTTGGTTCGGGACCTACGCGCCCGGCCAAGTAATCTAAAATGCTAATACCCTGCGGTCCAACCGCCGCCCGGGGTACTTAGGCTTGGTTCGGGACCTACGCGCCCGGCCAAGTAATCTATAACCCTAATACCCTGCGGTCCAGCCGACGCTCGGGGTACTTAGGCGTGGTTCAGGACCTACGCGCCCGGCCAAGTAATTTAAAACCCTAATACCCTGCGGTCCAGCCGACGCCTGGGGTACTTAGGCGTGGTTCAGGACCTACGCTCCCGGCCAAGTAATCTAAAACCCTAATACCCTGCGGTCCAGCCGATGCCCGGGGTACTTAGGCGTGGTCTTGGACATACGTGCTCGACCAAGTAACCCCAGACTCTACTGCCCCGCCGCATGAGGTACATATCCAGTTCAGGAGCCTAGGCAATACTCAACTGCGGAAGAACTAGCAAAGCATCAAAATATCGACATAGGACAGTTATACACTCATAAAAGGTATTCGAAAGAGTTGTTTATTTTATTGGCATGAAGAAGTACAACAAGATATACATCTAGAAATATTATTAAAATGCACGTCGAGTATCAGGCAGAAAAAAGCATCTTTCTGTTCGGGTACTCCCTCCAAGTAATCCGGGATGCATTTGGATGCCTAAGGTAACACATGAGTAGTTCAGGTACTCCCTCCAAATAGTCCGGGACGAAGATGGACGTCTGAGAGGCAAAAAAAAAGAGGAGGGGAAGGAGCTGTTGCAATTTCTCTCTGAAGCACGGAAGGACACAACTCCAGGTCGCAGTAGCCACAATTCTCCCCAGGTCGAGAAAAAACACAAGGGAGAATCGCCTTAACAATGGAGGGGACCAGCAACCAGATGGAAATATTCTCAACGAAGAACCAGTGGCTGAAGCCCCTCCCCTCTTGGGGACGACATACCCCATAGACACCTTCATCCGCCCGAAGCTTGGAGGAAACGAGTAGTTGATGGCGCATGGGGTACGTCGCTATCGGCCGACCAGGGGTTTGGTGATCAGCAGGAGGGATCATCTCCCCCATGCCTCCTGGCGGACCACATAAGGTCTTTTCTGAACTCTCAGATAACCCGGGAATCTCACATCCCCGAGAATCTTCAAAGAGACCCCGAACATCATCTCCACCATGCTCCCCGGCGATGGTCACAATACAGATACTTACACCTCTCAAGGGTCCCTCGGCCAAGAGCACTATGGTATCTCTAGGGTTGGGCATGGAAGATACTAGCGAGGAGGAAAGAAGCAAGCAAGCAGAAGAGATGGAGGAGAAGCCGCACCCTCCTCCCCCTATTTATGGGGATGGTTGCCTATCCCAACAGTTAATGTAGGCAGTTAATACAGGGAGGATACAACCGCGCCAGCAGGTGCTGAAGCGTCGTTTCGACTGGCGCGCCCATGCTATGCCTAGGAACCTGCAACTCTTAATGTGTCTAGTCAATAAGATCGCGGATAATACGGAGAGGACGGTTCAAAAACCATCCACTCACTTCAATAGGAAAAATTCGGCGAGGACCCGTCGCAGACGTAAATGCGGGGTACGAGGGAATGACTTAAAGAATTACCAAACATCAAAATCAACCTTGAAGACAATCGGCGGTTGCTTAAAGTGCGAAGCCACATCACACAATGGCGCATATGCAAAGAAAATGATTACATTAAGGCAAAGTCAATACAATTGGACTTGTCGCTCAGGCAAATGTCGGGCCGCGTAGGGCCTTGAGAGAAGATCTATGCTTAGCTCCGAGGGCGTCTACAACCTTGGGTCAACATTATAAGGCAGGAGCTACTCTTTTTCAGCTTATCGATGGCCCCATAGAAGCCCTGATATAGGCATCCCATCACCTGGCCAGCGATAAGGGCGCGGAACTCCTCTGACTCCAGAAACCTGGCTTTGAAGCCCAGCTCGGCCTCCTTAAGGTCAGAAGCTTTGGTTGCCTGAAGGGTCAGGAGCTCGGCCTTGGCAGCTTCGTAAGAACGCCTTAGCCATGTCAACTCGGCAACCATCTCTGATTGCTCGGACAGAGCTTCTCTGAGCCTCTCTGAGGTGGCCCGCTCATCTGACCGAGCCTGGATCAGATCATCCTCCAAGACAGAGGCACGGTCAGTGGCCATTAGGAGACCAGACTCCACTTGGCCCAATAATTGTTTCTCTCTCTCCTGGAGCTGATCTCTCTCCCTCGTCACCCGGAGAAGGTCCTCAGTAGTTGACATAGCCTTCTCGGACGCCAGGCATTCTCTGTGCCGGGAATTCAGAAGAGTTTGCTCCTGGTCTTGCAAGAGTTTCCGCAGGCGCTCGACTTCTTCGCGAAGAGCTCTGCTGACGCCTGACTGGTGCTCCAGATTAGCTGTCGCTTCCGCCCGCAAGGCTCGATAGAGCAAGGCCTCCACTTGGGGCCCGGAATATAGGCCCCGACCGACTGCTATGCAATCCTCCGCTTCCTGCCATCGCACCGAAAGGTCATTAGACAGACAGAAGAACATCTAAAATAATAGCAATGCGCACCTTTAAGAGTGTCTCCCGAAGACTGGCGAGCAGTCCAGCCGAGGCTCGCACGACTACTCCTTCGAAGGGGCCGGGGATGTCGCCTCGCCCCTCAGATGGCGGCGGACACAGTCGGAGAGGAAGTCGTTGGACGTCGGAGGCCTCGGGTGGCAGGGTAGAGGTATCAGAGGCATCCCCTTCAGAACTAGAAGTCTCCTCCGGTAGAACCCCCTCAGGCGGAGTCTCCTTTACATGCACCAGAGGTGAAGAACGCAAGGAGGCCTCCAGCACTGCATCCAACCTCTCCCTTAGTCGATTTAATTTCATCCGGTATTGAGGGCACAGTGTCTTCTTACCCTAGGGAGAGGTGGCTAGGTCGACGGAGCTGGTAGGGGGCACTGGGACAACTACTTCTGGAACGGAGGCCGACGGAGCAGGGGGAGGAGCTACTACCTCGGCTGGTATAGTTGCTTCCTCGGGCACCAAGGAAGCGGAGAAGAGCGTGCAGGATGTTTTTTTCATGAAGGGCACAAGCTATTGGGGAGCCGCCGCTTCTGCCGACCGAATGATCGGGCCGCCAAAGGAGTAACTGAGGGGGCAGACTCTTCGTCCATCCTGCCAGGGCGGACTGCACTCGATGAGGAGCCACCCCCGGGAGGAGGATCCACCACTTGGTCATCTTGTTGAGCCAGAGGCCCTTGGCCCTCGACTGGCGGGGATGTAACAGTAACCTCAACCCTCTCAGGTGAGGCGACCCCACGAGGCGAGACAGCAGGCCCCTCAGAGGACTCGGCGGGAGCAGGTGGAGCGTCAGGAACGACCGGAGGAGGGTTCAGGGCCTCCTTGTTAGCCTCCTCCCACCTGATGAGCCGACTCATTACCTTGGCATACATGACCTCCTCTGCATAAGCCAGACAGAGGGAGCATCAGTCAGAACCAATGTGCGTAGAAGAAAAAGACGCGCATACCTAGGGTGAGGCTGATCCGCGTTACTTTACCTGCTCGATACAGAAGCTCTTCGCTCTGCACCAGCCCTAGGCCGTTGAATTCCATACCCGAAAGTACCTCCCTAGCATGCTGGTACACCAGGCTGCGGAGAAAGCTCTCTAGGAGGGGAGGAGTCGGCAAATCCGCTATCCAACAGAGGGGACTGAAAGGTAATGATGGCAGTCGGACGAAGAAGAATTTCTCCTTCCACCCCTTATCCGAGGAAGGAAACCCGCCTAGAAACCTATGGCCGGGATGGGCTGCGATACTAAAGACCCCTCGCGACCCTAACAGGACGAAGAAGGAATGGAAGAGATGCGGGGTTAAGGGAAGATTGAAAAGCTTAAAGATGATATATGCTCCTCCCATTTGGGCGAAGACATTGGGAGCCATCTGGTGAAGAGGAATATCAAAATAAGAAGCTATGTTCGTGAAAAAAGGAGGAATAGGGAAACGAAGCCCTAACTCCATCTGCCCTAAGAAAAAGGTTAGCATGCCGGCAGGAGGTTCCACGGGTGTCTGACCCACTTTAGGGATGACCATTACCATTTCGGTCGGGACGCCATAGGCCTCGGTGGCCGCTTGCAAGACTTCAGGTTTTATTCACGAGGAAAGGGACTCATACCACTCCGCGTGGCAGCTTTCCATAATCCCTAAGGAAGAAGACAAGAGACAAAAACAGGAAGAAGACAAGCTACTCACATGCAGCGAAAAGCTCTACAAGGGGGAAGACGAAGGGCACCCAGTCGCTGAAGCAAAAGTGGAGGCTAGCGTCTGCCTTTTTTCCTCTCTTATACCCGGCAGCCGTCGGCCTGAGCCCACTGGGGAAATGACACGTGGACAGCAAGAAACCGCCTCGCCCAGGCAGTTGATGGTCGCGAGCCAGCTAGATCGTAGGAGCTCGTGAAGATGGTCGATAGAACACGTGACAAGGAGGCGCTCGAGCAAGCAGCCTGGTACCCTCGAAAAGGGGACCATGCACCTTTATAACAAGAGATAGACGTCATAAGCTTTCTAGAAGCGGAGTAGCCTTTTTGGGAAAAAAAGAAGGCGCGAAAGGAATTTCTAGGAGAACGGGTCAAAGAGGATGCAATCTAAGTGCCCCTCATAACCGCTGAGGGCTGGAAGGGGGAGGCTCATGAGAACTCAGCCTCTTCATCCCTGCACTAGTCCGATCAGTCAGCCACATCTCCTTCGATCAGACTTGAAGGGGGGGACTTGTGATAGGGTTGAACGATCCCTGGCTGGGACGAAGGATGAAGAAGCTGCCCAACACAATAGCAGTAGGCTGAAGCAGCCCTTCGTCTGTGGTCCCTGGAAGCCCCGAGGGAGACGCACCCGGGAAGGGCAGCTGGAGATCCCTCTCGGGAACACCCCGGGAGGTTAGGTCCCGAGAGCACCTCGGGAGCGGTGGCATGCGCAAACCCCGAGCTCTCCTCGAGGGGGGGGGACTGGAGTCCCTGCAGTAAACGACCTCATATGCTGGCCTCTCTCGAGGTATAGATAAGCATCCCTGTCATGAAAGGCCTTTGCAACCCCAGAATCTCACAACGGGCTACAAGCCGATAATGAAGCCGACCTTTTCAAAAGATATCCCATGGCCGCCGAACGGCGGGGGGGGGGGGGGGGGACATGGCTTAAGTGCGGGAGATGCGGCACCGATCAGGGGCACGTCTATCCCTTCGTCATCAGTATAAAAGGTAGTCCAACCCCTCCGGTATGGGGGTTACGATCTCTCATTCTTACATACTATTCTTCTTTCTCACTGCGATTATTCTTCAAACAACCTACTAACTTAAGCGTCGGAGTGGACTCCGCCGGACCCCTGCTGGCGTATCCCTTAACGCTTGTGTTAACTTCGCAGGCCCCCCAAGTTCCTCCCTAACGTAATAACTTCCACGCGGGTCGAGCCTCCTTGACTGGCCATCGTCGACTCCTTCCAGAACATCATTAAATAGAAAAAATTAATCCAATGTCTACCTTCCAGAATTCAAAGTTAGCTAAACTAAATGAAGAATTACTTGTTATATATTCTAGAAAAGGAAGATCTATTATCTAATTAGTCACCCCATAGAAGATGGTCATTCTGAAGATGTTTCAGCCAAGGTTCTGAGAACCGAACCGGACATCGAACCGGTCGGAATAAGGGTTCAAGTTCAAAGGTTCAACCGGTTTAACCGGGGGTCCAACCGGGATATAACCGATATATAATAAAACATGTATTTATATAAATATATGAAACTAACAACTTATCCAACTATTTTCTTCAAAATTAGATCAACTAGGTCGAGCATGTGATATATTTTTGTCAGCAACTCAGTACAGTATTATTGAAAAAAAAAGATTAGTTTCAAAGAAAAATTCATGTTTAAAACCATTGGATTCAAGAAATCTGGATACAAATTGAAGAATTTTATTAGAAGTTAAAACTATATCACAATAGCATTTGTTCATCGATAAACACTTAAATAGGGGACACTAGTAAAGCACATGTAAAATTACACATCCAAATATGTCATATATTGCTACCATCATATGTCAGCACGACGACACAACGAAGCTGGAGACGGGGCGAGGCTAGTGGCGACGAGGCGAGGCTAGCGGAGGCAGGGCTCCGCGGCGAGACTGGTAGAGGCAGGGTGACGCGGCGAGAGGCTGGCGGCGGTGACTCTCTTGCAAGCAAACAACAGGTTTGTTCGTTTGGGACTTTGGGTGAAAGCAAACTAGATTTTTGACATTTTATTTTTCAATTTTCATTTTTAATAAGAAAGCAAAACTGTAAAAGGGAAAAAAAATCAAAAAATGAAAATAAAATAAACCAAGCCTGTTTGATTGGTTTTTTCGGTTTGTCCGGTTCACCGGTTCCCGCCCGGTTCAGAACGGTTCACATCCGGTTGTTGAGTAGCCGATTTTCAGAGTCAACTCGGACCGGAAATCTGGCTGATTCCTGGTTCAACCGGTCTGACCGCCCGGTCCGGTCCGATTTTCAGAACACTGGTTTCAGCTAGTGTGATGATAAAGAGGGAACGTGATAGAAGTCCTTATGACCTTAAGGTCACTCCAAAAAATACACCACCTAAATGACTAGACTGTAGCAGGAAAAAGACCAGAAGGGAATTAAGGGAGGTTGAGAGGTAACTTGGAGATAAAATCAGTTGAGAGAGATCTTACACCCTGTTTGGAAACCCTTTAAGTAAGGAATTGGAATTCAATTCCGGTCGGAATTGAATTCCAATTCCCATGTTTGGAATGAATTGTAAAAATAGAATTGAATTCAATTCAATTATTATACTTTTACGATTTTATCTTGTGAGGATGGAGCCGGAACAACTTTGATTTGTTTTGTGAGGGGGTGATTTGGTAATTTAATTTGTTTAAGTGAAAGGAATTCAATTCCTTTCACAAATCATATGTGTTTAGGTGTGATTTGTTTTGAGGGGTTTGAAAGGAATTGGAATTCAATTCCTTAGCAATTCTTCCTGAAAATTGCTATCAAATGATGGAATTGAATTCTAATTCCAAAGGAATTCCAATTCCTTCCTTTTCAAACATGGTGTTAGAATAAAAAATATTGGAGTTAAAATTTTGAGATGTAATAAGGAGAGATAAGACCATTTTAGTCTATGACGAGATTTGAAGGAGAGCAGGCCTAAAAAAGTATAACCAAGGGATAAAAAAATAATTATATATATATAATAATAATATATTTGAGATTGAAGGTGGTTAAAATAAGTTGATTTTTATGTATTAATATTTATATTTGAGATTAATTATGTTTTTATTGATTTAACTTTTTTATTAGATACATATCTTTATTTGCAATATCTCAATGTAAAATTTTAAGAAATAAAAAAAACGAGAAGAAGTTGTGGATATTAATGCTTCGAAATTTGAAGTCAGATACATCCATCATTGTTGTTATTTATGTTTGTGAAAAATATTTATTACTTTTTTTAATGTAGTTTGTATTTCAAAAATTATTGAAACTTTGATAATAATATTTGTTCTTGCAAACCTACGATTTGAGTTTGTATGAAAGAAGACTACTATTCGTTAATATTAAATGACTTCCTTTTATATGTCCTAGACAATATCAATACAGCCTCCGGAGTTACAGTACAGTAGTAGAATGATTAGTTACTATTTTAGGTATCCATGATACGATCCTTGGCTATGACATATTTTATAGAAATTTTTTCTTTAAATGGGATGCGAATCCTGAGACGTTGGGCTTCTAGACCACCCACCGCGAGCATTTCCCGATTTACCCTGATGATCGGTGGAAACGAAAAGATGTTGCGCGTGCTCCTCCTTGGAACGTGAACAGATCAAGATATCATCAATGAAGACAATCACAAATTGATCTATGTACTCCAGGAATATACGGTTCATCAAATCCATGAATACCACTGGAGCGTTTGTAAGCCCAAATGACATTATCAAAAACTCGTAGTGCCCATATCTAGTGCGAAAAGTCATCTTCTGGATGTCTGAGTCTCTGGCCCTCAGCTGGTGATATCCGGACTGTAGATCAATTTTAGAATACATTGAGGTGTTTCTAAGTTGATCGAACAAATTATCTATCTGTAGCAAAGGGTATTTGTTCTTGATGGTTACTGCATTCAACTATCTGTAGTCAAAGCATAACCTCAAAAAACCATCCTTCTTCTTGACGAACAAGACCGGTGAACCCCAAGGAGATACGCTCGGTCTAATGAACCATCTGTTCAGTAACTCTTGGAGTTGGACCTTCAGCTCGTCCAACTCTTTTCGTGTCATACGATAAGGAGCTTTAGATGCTAGCACAGTCTTCGGAATCAGCTCAATGGTGAACTCTATCTGTCTCCTAGGAGGAAGTCCCGATATCTCCTTTGGAAAGACATCTGGAAACTCCCGAACCACTGAAATATCCAAAAGTGATGTGCTACAGCTATCGTCTATGCTGATCATCGATAATAAGAAACCTTGACAGCCCTGTGATAACAATCTCTATGACTGGAGTGCAGAAATAACAGATATGTCGTCATCTCAATGTCGGTGAAATCCCACGAGGGTTGGTTCGGAGGTCGGAAGGTAACCACCCTCGTCCGACAACCAACAGTGGCATGGTACGCAGTAAGCCAATCCATGCCGAGAATAACGTCAAAATCCACCATCTCAAGTACCAGCAAGTCTACGGTGAGAATCATACTACCAAAGTCCAGTGGGCAAGCTCTGACCTCCTGAGTGATAACCAATGACTCACCAGATGGGAAGGATACAAATAGATGTCGAAACCTAGGGGTAGGTATCCTACCAATCCTAGCCATAAATATCCATGAAATAAAAGAATACGAGTTATCAGTATCTACTAATAAATATGCAGGAACTGAATATAGAGAAATAATACCGCGGAAGACTGATCCATCAACCCTTTGAGCTTCCTCTCAGGTAACAACATAAACCCGTCCAGTCTTTGGCGGTGGAGATAGTGGTGAATACTGTTGTGGCTGCGGTGGTGGCAGAGACTGAGATATTGCTAGTCTAACAGACAACTAAGGCTTGTTGGAACTCGGATGGCTAGAGAGGGGGGAGGGTGAATATAGCCAAATACTTGGACTTTGACACTTATCGAATTTCTGCACTTCAATCGTCAGTAGCACAGCGGAAGCACAATAAAACAAAGTATATGCAGAAATCTAAACCCTAAACTATAAGCAAACACAAGAACGCTAACAAGAGGATTTACAAGGTTCGGGGATAACTTGCCCCTACTCTTTGGCGTGCCCTTAAGGTGGGTGATGCCTTGATCGTCGGCAGATCAAGCCCCGGTGAACACCGGATAGAAAGCAACCTCCTTCTCGGTGGAGTAACCTCTCCACAGCGTTTCAATCAAAGATATAGTTTTAAGCACAATGAAACACAAGAAAGATCTTACTGAGCACTTAGCAAAGACAAGAACACAGCAAGCTTCTTCCAAGCTCCACCCAGCGACGATCTCACACAAGAACCCTTTTTTTGTGTCTTCTCGCTGTTGGACTCAAAGCCTCTTGTTCCTTCCTCCAAGTGCTCAAGCAAGGGATGGTTGCTTCAAGGATCACAGTAGCTTTCTCAAGAGAGGATGATCAGCTAGAGCACAAACACGCAGCAAGAAATCGCAGCTCAAAACCAAGGCAACAACAACTTTATCTTGCTCTGCTCCAACCCACTCCTTTTGTTTCCCTCTTGAACGCCAGGTGACAACATCTCACTGCAGCCTCCAGCTGCTCACCTGCAACCACCAGCCACCACTGAGCTCTTCTGGACTCCTTGAGCTTCCCTCAGATCAGCCCCAGTCAGCAGCTCCAGCCAGCGCCAGTGCCCGTTGCAACCTGAGATGAAAGACAGACAAACCTGCTCCAAGGAAAGGCCTCCATTGACTCTCCTTGAGTGTTTGAATCCTTCCCTGTCACTTGCTGCTTAATCAGAGCATTAGAACAACATATCACTCAGAAAATCAAGTATCAGGAATCAAATGCAGAGAATCGGATACGATCAGACGCGATCAGAGCGTCTGACAGTACAATTTGAATTAAAGTGATCGGTCACCGGACCGATCCAGGGCTTGTGGGTCGGTCACCAGACCGATCCACCGCTTTGCTGGGACTCCCAGCTCTCGCAACGACACAAGCCTGATCGGTCACCAGACCGATCAGAGTGAAGCCTGATCGGTCACCAGACCGATCAGGACATACACTGTCCGATCAGGCTCAAGCCTGATCGGTCCACATCTGAGTGAAGAGTAACCGCGGAAATCAAATCCTAAGTCTTTGATTTGTCACCGGACCGTTCACGAATTGATCAGCGGGAGAACTCAACTCACTGTGGGCTCCCTGATCGGTCACCAGACCGATCAGGAGCAAGGCAGTAAGGAAGCTGCCTGCTCCCTGATCGGTCACCGGACCGATCAGGAGCCAAGCAACGAGGCAACAACCTGCTCCCTGATCGGTCACCAGACCGATCAGGAGCCACACAGTAGGTTCCCAACCTCACTGTGCGCTCCCTGATCGGTCACCAGACCGATCAGTCATTGCTGGATCGGTCACCAGACCGATCCACAAAGGAGCAGCGTGCCAACTTCCCTAATCGGTCACCAGACCGATCCAGGGACTCAAACCTAGCCCTCCAAGCTAGGATTTCATCCACCTTATCCCTCCAAGCTAAGGATTTTTCACCTAACCCTCCAAGTTGGGAATTTTCACCTAACCCTCCAAGTTAGGACTTTTCACCTAGACCTCCAAGCTAGGACTTTTCACCCAACTCTTCCGAATTAGGACTTTTCCAGACCTAGCCCTCCAAGCTAGGACCTGACTCTCCAAGCCAGGACTTTTTCACCTAACCCTCCAAGTTGGGACTTTTCACCTAACCCTCCAAGTTAGGACTTTCCACCTAGCCCTCCAAGCTAGGAATTTTCACCCAACCCTTCCGAATTAGGACTTTTCACAACTTAGCCCTCCAAGCTAGGATTTTCCACACCTAACCCTCCATGTTAGAATTTTCCAACACCTAGCCCTCCAAGCTAGGATTTTCCATACCATACCTAATCCCCGATCAGGACTTAACCATAATCATGATCAACATCAACCTAAACTAAAATCGATGTCAACACCAAAACAACAATCAAGGTCAGACTGCATCAATAATCTCCCCCTTTCTGTTGTTTGACAACCCCATTTTAAGTTTAGGGATTCTCAATCAATTTTCTCAAATTCAGAATCATAGGGGAATCAGGATCCTCCCCCTACAACATTATCATCCCAAACTTAACCAACCAACACTCTCCCCCTTTGTCAAACACCGAAAAGGGTCTAGAGGGGCTGTTAAGTTTAACCATACTCCCCCTCAACCCTAGGGGTATCCCAAAACAACATGTTGGTGCAAACAGCACCCAAGTCGAACCTGTGTTTTGATAAATGGTAGAGGGTTCAAAAGTTAAGTCTCATTTGTTATCTAACATGCTGCTTGAGTGTGCAAGTTGAAGTCCTAGCAAAGGAATGTTAGGCACCTAGCGAAGGAATGCTAGGCACTGAAACCCTAAGTCCTGGCGAAGGACAGCTGGGCACCTAGCGAAGGGCTGCTAGGATACGAAGAACTAGCGAAGGGCTGCTAGGCACCGGGCGAAGGACAGCCTGGGATCCAAGACCTAGCGAAGGACTGCTAGGCACCCAGCGAAGGACTGCCAGGATCCGAAGACCTTGCGAAGGACTGTTAGGCACCGGGCGAAGGACAGCCTGGTATCCAAGACATGGCAAAGGACCGCTAGGCAAAAGTCCAACCGGAGGAACCGGTTGGCAACAGGTAAATTCTCCCGAGAGGAGTAGGTGAGGACGCGTTCCCCGTCGAGGGAACAGTAGGCGTCGGTTCGACCTAAGGCTCCATTTTGGAGACCCAAAGTCAGAACCAAGACAGCTAAGACTGTATAAAACTAATACATTATTGCTCTGTGTTGTTTTGGACTAACCCTGGATGCAGGACCGAAGGAACGAGTGTCTGCAGCTCAGAAAGCCTCAAAGGAGTGAGGCAGAAGCTGAGTAGGGCGCCCCCAGTGTCCCGGGCTCCCCCAAGGTGAATACAAAACAAGAAGAGCAAAAGTACGCTTTGAAAGCAAAGTGGGCGGGGCGCCCCCTGCTCCAGGGCGCCCCCATGCTCCCGGGCGCCCCCAGTGCCCAGGGCGCCCCGCACCCAAGCCACCGAAGCGGATAACTCTGATCCAGCCGAGAAGCTCGCTGAAAAGGTCAACCAGGGCGCCCCCAGAGTCAATCCTCATCCCTATTCGAATAGGATAAGGGCTGACCGAGGTAATTCCGGATCGGATGACACGTGGGGGGGGGCACCCCCAACGTTCAGGGCGCCCCGAAGTGCTATAAATAGCACCCAACACCAAGGCTTCTGAACAATCAATTCTTCCAACACATTCACGCTCTTCTACTCCCGCGCTCTGCTCCGGAAACCTCCCGACTCGAGATACAAGCGCCAACGACGTCCCTCTGCTCCGAAAATACAATCTACACCGAATGTCGGTAATAAAGAGCTGCTTTTAAGTTTACTGTACTATTCTTGTAATACATTTTGTAAACTGTTTTTACGCATATATAGAATTGCCCGCAGTAAACGGTCAATGACCGTGGGCCTTGGAGTAGGAGCCGACCGCGACTCCGAACCAAGTAAAATCTCGGTGTTTGCGTATTGTTCAGTTTTGTTTATTCCGCTGCGCGTTTGCTCTTAATTTTATCCGAAAAACGTTTTACGATATTCACCCCCTCTATCGTTTTCTCTCGATCCAACAAGTGGTACCAGAGCGGGGAAGCTCAAATTTGGTGCAACCACCAGTTTGAGAATTTTTCGAATTTTCATAAAATTATTTCTTATTTTTTCGAATTCTTATCGTTAATCGAGACCGGTGCAACACCCCTCGATATTTAATTTTCTTTATCCCGCACTACTAATCCAAGACCAAGTCTTGGGACAAAGTTTTTTTTTCTTCTCTCTTTTTCAGATAAAATCTTTAATGGCCATGCAAGAAGGATTCAGCATAGCCAGACCTCCACTTTTCAGTGGAGAAGACTTTTCCTACTGGAAAAGTCGAATGGAGGTCCATCTGAAAACTCAGGTGGACATGTGGATAATCATCCAGTCTGGACTGGAGATTCCAAAGAACGCTGAAGGAGTACCACAGCCGTACACTGAATGGGATACCGCTCTGAAAAGAAGAATTGAAGCGGATGCTAAAGCAACCCAGACCCTCCAATGGGCTTAACAAAAGAGGAGCTGAACCGGGTGGGTCCATTCAACAGTGCCAAGGAGCTGTGGGGGAAACTGATCGAGCTGCACCAAGGAACTTCAGGCACTCGGATTAGCAAGAGAGATCTCCTCCTGAACAAGCTGTATACGATCAAGATGAACGACAACGAAACAGCAGCTCAGCTCCACGCCCGAATTCAGGAATTAATGAACGGACTACACACAATCGGTCACAAGGTAGAAAACCGTGACCTGATAAGGTGAGCTCTAAATGCTTTCCCGAGAAACACCTTGTGGACATCTATGGTAGATGCATACAAGGTTTCAAGGGACCTTTCAAAAATTAAACTAGATGAAGTGTTTTCAGAACTTGAATTGCATAAGCAGACTAACTGCACCCTGGCCGAGAAAGGCATTGCCTTTATTGCAGGTAAAGCTGGAAAAGTATCCAAGAAGAAACCTCAACCTGTACCAGAGTCTGATTTAGACTCAGACTCAGAAGACGAAGGAGATCGACCTAAGCTGGTCCGACTGGCCCGGAACTACTACAAGGAATTGAAGAACCAAACCAACAGAAGGAAAGCCAGCCGAAGAAAGGATGAACCAGCTGAACCCTCAAATGAAAAGAACAAGCCCAACGTGACCTGTTACGAGTGCAAGAAGAAGGGTCATTACAAGACCGAATGTCCCAACCTGAAGGAAACAAAGAAGACGAGGAAGAAGAAGGCACTTCAAGCAACGTGGGACGAGTCCTCCTCCTCCGAAGAAGAAGAGGTCCCACAATCGAACCTGCTCGCACTAACCGCCTCAGAAGAAATCGAGACCGAGTCAGAATCGGAACGGGACGACGGAAGACTGACATTTTCAGAGGACGACGAAATTAAGGTAAGTGGTTTTTCTAGAAGTCAGTTAAATGAGTTAATATCTTATCTTTTTCGAGATTTGGCGAATGCTAAATTCCGAGTCGAATCCCTCCGACAGGAAGTAAAACTCCTGAAAGAGGGAGCTGACTCTAGATCCTTAACTGAGAAGGTTCAAGAAGGAACCTCTACTCAAGTTGAAAAACTTGAGAAAGAGAACTCCTCCTTGAAAACTCAAGTTAAGGACCTTAGATCAGCTTTAGAACGATTCACTTCTGGTTCCAAGGGTCTTGACATGATTCTTGAAAAATAGAAGTCAGTTCTAAATCGATCTGGACTAGGCTATAGAACCAAATCTAGACAAAGATCCTACTATGTTGTACTGAACCAGTCCAAACCTAAACTTCAGGCATGGGTACCCAAACTGTGCCTGAACAAACAAACTGGATCAAATCAGTATTGGATCCCCAAGGACAAGATTCACATCTTGCCTAACCATTATCGTGGCTTTAGTCCAGGGGGAGCCAAATTAAAAATTATATTTATTGTTAGATAAAATTCAATCTTTGTCAGCAAATTGCATGATTGCTTGTTTATTTAATTTTTGCAATTTACAATGTTTAGATTTAAGAATGGTTAGTTTAAGGATTGAACTAACTTAACTGAAATTTGAACAATATAGTATTGGGTGGAGGTGAGATGATAGTACGTTAGGGAAGCCAATTCTAATAATGTCAAGTATACTCTACTTGGTCTCTTTAGACTGGTGAAACTAGCCGAAGCTACCGATCCAAGACTCAAACTAGTTAGACCAGAATTTTTTAAGAAATAGTTTTGAAAATGAAATTTCATTAAAAAGCTTTGTCAAGGAAAGGGTTGATGATCCAATAAGGCTACGGCCAAAGAAGGCCTAGTGCCTCGCCAAGACCTGGAAGCTAATTTTTGAAATTCAAATTCAAACTATTCTTTGTCAAATTCGAATCTACTGATTAAGTTTATGGTTATTATAGGGGAAGGATCATGATTCCCTTATGAGAATTGAACAGACTTCAATTGATTGATACCTAAACTTAAATCGGGTTGTCAAACAACAAAAAGGGGGAGATTGTTGATGCAGTCTGGCCCGGTTGTTGTTTTGGTGTTTGACAATGATTTAGGTTTGGTTGAGTGAATTTGGGTTAAGTCCTGGTCGGGGACTGGGTTTGAAATCCCGGTGAGTGAAGCCGGGTCCTGGTGAGTGAAGCCAGGTGTTGAAAAGTCCTAATTCGGAAGAGGTGGGTGAAAAGTCCTAGCTTGGAGGGCTAGGTGAAAAGTCCTAACTTGGAGGGTTAGGTGCAAATTCCCAACTTGGAGAGTTAGATGGAAAAATCCTTAGCTTAGAGGGCTAAGGTGGATGAATTCCTAGCTTGGAGGGCTAGGGTTGAGTCACTGGATCGGTCTGGTGACCGATCAGGGACATTAGCACGCTGATCCTTAGTGGATCGGTCTGGTGACCGATCCAGCTATGATCAGGGAGCGCACAGTGAGATTGGGAATCTACTGTGTGGCTCCTGATCGGACCGGTGACCGATCAGGGAGCAGGCTGCTTCCTTGCTGTCTTGCTCCTGATCGGTCTGGTGACCGATCAGGGAGCAAACGGTGAGTGAGTACCCTTGCTAATCAAAGTCTTGGATCGGTCCGGTGACCGATCAGGGATCTTGGATTTGATTAAAAAATAACTGTTCATCTGCCCTGATCGATCTGGGTGACCGATCAGGATCCATTCTGATCGGTCTGGTGACCGATCAGGCTTCACCCTGATCAGTCTGGTGACCGATCAGGCGTGTATAGCTGCGAGAGCTGGGAATCCCAGCGAAGCAGGATCGATCTGGTGACCGATCCACACACCCTGGATCGGTCCGGTGATCGATCACTTTAATTCAAATNAAAGTGATCGGTCACTAGACCGATCAGAGCTATCCCAGACCGATCAGGCTCCAGCTTGATCGATCCGCAGTGAGAAACTTGGAATCACAAGCTCGTATGATCGGTCACCCTGACCGGTCACCAGATCGGTCACCAAACCGATCCTGCAATCAGCTTGCCACAATCCCGCTCGGAATCCACTAGCCGATCGGTCACCAGACTGATCAGGCTGCTCCCAGACCGATCAGGCTCTAGCCTGATCGGTCAAGTTGAGAAACCTCACGACAGTTGATCGTGCAGCTTGATCGGTCACAGTTTCTCCCTGATCGGTCACCAGATCGATCAGGAGCCGATCAGTAGGTTTGCCAAAAACCTACTGGATGCACCCTGATCGGTCACCGGACCGATCAGGAGCAAATCAGCAGGGGAACTCAACCCACTTGTGAGCTCCTTGATCGGTCACCAGACCGATCAGGAGCTGTGCAATGAGTGAAACGCATACTCCCTGATCGGTCACCAGATCGGTCAGTCATCACTGGATCGGTCACCAGACCGATCCACGAAGGAGTACCGTGCCAACCTCCCTGATCGATCACCAGACCGATCCAGAGGCTCCAACCTAGCCCTCCAAGCTAGGACCTGACCCTCCAAGCCAGGATTTTTCACCTAACCCTCCAGTTGGGACTTTCACCTAACTCTCCAAGTTAGGACTTTTCACCTAGCCCTCCAAGCTAGGACTTTTCACCCAACCTTCCGAGTTAGGACTTTTCCACACCTATCCCTCCAAGCTAGGATTTTTCACCTAACCCTCCAAGTTGGGACTTTTCACCTAACCCTCCAAGTTAGGACTTTTCACCTAGCCCTCCAAGCTAGGACTTTTCACCTAGCCCTCCAAGCTAGGACTTTTCACCCAACCCTTTCGAATTAGGACTTTTCAACACCTAGCCCTCTAAGCTAGGATTTGTCACACCTAACCCTCCAGGTTAGGACTTTTCACCACCTAGCCCTCCAAGCTTGGATTTTCCAATCACTCCGTGCCTAATCCCCGATTAGGACTTAACCATAATCATAATCATCAACCTAAACTAAAATTGATGTCAACACCAAAATAACAATCAGGGTCAGACTGCATCAACATTATTAACATAGGAACACATATAAGGAAGCAAACACCTTTGAAAATTACAAATGTGGGACTATTCCCCATCTATTTCCTTCTATGCCAATTTTGGGCCGACATTAAACAATTAATTTCTTATTCATCTGTAATCGGTTTTGAGTAAATTAATAGTCTAGATTCATCTATGCGAAACGTAGATTTCATTTTTAAAATCAATTCTGACTTTCATCAATTGATGACACCTCAATTTTCCTTTGTAAAACCATATTTGATTTTTTTAAGACCCAAATATCCAATAATCCCCCACATGAATGGAAATTAATGTGGGATCGTATTGAATCGATAGAGGGGGGTGAATATCGATCGTAAACTTTTTCGAAAAGCGAAGAGTAATTGTACAGCGGAAAATAAAAACCAATCGCTAACACGATTTATTTTTACTTGGTTCGGAGTCGTGGTCGGCTCCTACTCCAAGGCCCAAGGTCCTTGACCGTTTACGATGGACAATTCTATATTTTTATAAAAGATTACAAGTCGAGAGTACAAATATAGAATTGAAAATCAATTACAACACTTAACCAAATTACCTTTTACCGACGACTGGAGAGGTTGGAAGTTTCCGGAGCAGCGGGTTATCGTCAGCGCTTGAATCACGAGTACAGAACTTGTCGGAGTGGGGCGCTTAAGCGTAAGAGTTGAAATCAATTGATACTGAAGCCTTGGGGGTGAATCCCCTTTTATAGTAGTCAGTGGGGCGCTTGTATCGAAGGGGGCGCCTGACACGTGACCTGTCCTGCGAGAACTCCAATCCGCAGACTTGGTCAGCGCCTATCCCCTTCCATTGAGGCGCCTGAGCTGACTGGGGTGCATGTGTTAACACAGGCGCCTCCCTTGACTTGGTCCAGAGGCAGTTAGCTTCGAATGACTGGATTGGCCTTGCACTGGGGCGCCTGTGTCAATACAGGCGCCTAGCCCAGTGAGGCGCCTCACTCCATTGAGGCGCCTGAATGCAGAAACTTCATCCCTTCGTTCCTGCAACCAGGGTTAGTTCCAAAACACACAAAGCTTATACAAATGATATATTAACCATGATTTACAGCCTAAGCTGTCTTGGTTCTGACTTTGGGCATCCCAAATGGAGCTCTAGGTCGAACCGACGCCTAATGTTCCCTCCTACGGGGAACGCGTCCTCACCTACTCCTTGTTGGAACTTGGACGGCTAGAGAGGGGGGCGTGAATATAGCCAATCACTTGAACTTTAGCTCTTATCAAAATTCTGCACTTAAACCGTTTAGTAGCACAGCGGAAAGAATAGAAACGGAGTATGCAGAAAATCAAAATCCTAAACTATTAGCAAACACAAGAACGCTAACAAGAGGATTTACAAGGTTCGGGGATAACTTGCCCCTACTCCTTGGCGTGCCCGTAAGGTGGGCGATCCCTTGATCGTCGTCAGATCAAGCCGCGGAAGATCCGGATAGAAAGCAACCTCCTTCTCGGTGGAGTAACCTCTCCACAGCGTTTTAATCACAAATATAGTATTAAGCACAATGAAACACAAGAAAGATCTTACTTAGCACTTAGCAAAGACAAGAACACAGCAAGCTTCTTCCAAGCTCCACCCAGCGACGATCTCACGCAAGAACCCTTTCTTCGTGTCTTCTCGTTGTTGGACTCAAAGCCTCTTGTTCCTTCCTTCAAGTGCTCAAGCAAGGGATGGTTGCTTCAAGGATCACAGTAGCTTTCTCAAGAGAGGATGATCAGCTAGGAGCACAAGCACGCAGCAAGAAATCGCAGCTCAAAACCAAGGCAACAACAACTCCTTCTTGCTTTGCTCCACACCGCTCCTTTTGTTTCCCTCTTGAACGCCAGGTGACAACATCTCACTGCAGCCTCCAGTTGCTCACCTGCAACCACCAGCCACCACTGAGCTCTTCTGGACTCCCTGAGCTTCCCTCAGACCAGCCCCAGTCAGCAGCTCCAGCCAGCGCCAGTGTCCGTTGCAACCTGAGATGGAAAAACAGACAAACTTGCTCCAACGAAAGGCCTCCATTGACTCTCCTTGTGTGTTTGAATCCTTCCCTGTCACCTGCAGCTCAATCAGAGTGTTAGCACAGCATATCAAGTAGAAAATCGTGTATCAGATGTTAAGCGCAGAGAATCGGATACGTTCAGACGCGATCAGAGCGTCTGACAGTGCATTTTGAATTAAAGTGATCGGTCACCGGACCGATCCAGGGCTCGTGGGTCGGTCACCAGACCAATCCACGGCTTTGTTGGGACTCCCAGCTCTCGCGGCAACACAAGCCTAATCGGTCACCAGACCGATCAGAGTGAAGCTTGATCGGTCACTAGACCGATCAGGACAGACACTGTCCAATCAGGCTCAAGCCTGATCGGTCCACGTCTGAGTGAACAGTAACCGCGGAAATCAAATCCTAAGTCTTTGATCGGTCACCGGACCGTTCACGAACTGATCAGCGAGAGAACTCAACTCACTGTGGGCTCCCTGATCGGTCACCAGACCGATCAGGAGCAAGGCAGTGAGGAAGCTGCCTGCTCCCTGATCGGTCACCGGACCGATCAGGAGCCAAGCAACGAGGCAACAGCCTGCTCCCTGATCGGTCACCAGACCGATCAGGAGCCACACAGTAGGTTCCCAACCTCACTGTGCACTCCCTGATCGGTCACCAGACCGATCAGTCATTGCTGGATCGGTCACCAGACCGATCCACGAAGGAGCAGCGTGCCAACTTCCCTGATCGGTCACCAGACCGATCCAGGGACTTAAACCTAGCCCTCCAAGCTAGGATTTCATCCACCTTAGCCCTCCAAGCTAAGGATTTTTCACCTAACCCTCCAAGTTGGGAATTTTCACCTAACCCTCCAAGTTAGGACTTTTCACCTAGCCCTCCAAGCTAGGACTTTTCACCCAACTCTTCCGAATTAGGACTTTTCCAGACCTAGCCCTCCAAGCTAGGACCTGACCCTCCAAGCCAGGACTTTTTCACCTAACCCTCCAAGTTGGGACTTTTCACCTAACCCTCCAAGTTAGGACTTTTCACCTAGCCCTCCAAGCTAGGAATTTTCACCCAACCCTTCCGAATTAGGACTTTTCAACACCTAGCCCTCCAAGCTAGGATTTTCCACACCTAACCCTCCAGGTTAGGATTTTCCAACACCTAGCCCTCCAAGCTAGGATTTCCCATACCATGCCTAATCCCCGATCAGGACTTAACCATAATCATAATCATCAACATCAACCTAAACTAAAATCGGTGTCAACACCAAAACACCAATCAGGGTCAGACTGCATCAACAATCTCCCCCTTTTTGTTGTTTGACAACCCGATTTTAAGTTTAGGGATTCACAATCAATTTTCTCAAATTCAGAATCATAGGGGAATCAGGATCCTCCCCCTACAACATAATCATCCTAAACTTAACCAACCACACTCTCCCCCTTTGTCGAACACCGAAAAGGGTCTAGAGGGGCTGTTAAGTTTAACCATACTCCCCCTCAACCCTAGGGGTTTCCCAAAACAACAAGGATATGAAAGAATAATTTTGACAAACATATGAATACATATGACAAAGATAAGGCATGGCAAAACATGCATATGTATCATACTGGCAAGGCATCATATGCAAAATCATAAGCATGCATAATAATATAGAATGAGGCATACAAGCTGATAGTAATCATGTGAACACATATAAGCCAACATCCTAAACATGATAAGGCAAATAGAAAATACATGCAAAATATCAGATGCATCATTAAAATCTAGTCATAATCAAGTGCATAAACAACAATCCAGACAAACAAGTAGATGCATACCCACGCATCAAAGTCAACATCATGCCATAACAGGCAAATAGTCTGGACGGACAGATCCGTCAAATAGTCAGAAATCACCAAACAGGAGTAGAGAGCAATCAATCGTCAGCAGGGGGTCAGCATGCATAGGATCGTCCCTCATGTCATCGTCAGCAGCAAACGATCCAGATGCAGCACTGGCAGAGGGTGCACCTCCAGGAAATGTGTGGTGACGCCACTCATCGTACCATGTCTGCTGTAAGGTCCGGGTCCCAGAGACGTCGGTCTCGATCGCTGTCAGTCTGCGATCGATAGATCGGAACTGTGATCAGACCTCCTTGCGATGGATCTCTCGCAGATGAAAATCATGCTGGATGGTTTGATCCAGCTCTGAGAGCTGCCAGCGCAGATCTGGGTCGGGCTCATCGTAGTAATCAGCAGCAGCAGTAGCAGGAGCCTCCGGAGGTGCAGCAGCGTCGGCGGGTGCCTGAAAATGTGGTCCTCCCCCAGGTAGTTCACCAAGACCCCTACCATCCTTCCAAACCAAAGCCCTATCATGGTCCCTAATAATGATGCCGGATTTGGCGAATGCCCGCTGACCAAGCTGACAATCCTGTCGGACCATAGGCACTGTCCTGCCTTTGGTGACATCAACACCTACTGACATAAGCCAATCGGTGATGACATGACCAAATGACATGTAGACTGTGCGGCGGCTCGGCTCTCTATAAGACAGAATGGACTGAAAAATACTTTCCATGATATCAAAATCCATTCGGCGGTGCATGCCGTAGAGCATAAGGTAATGATAGGGTTGGATCTCAGTTAAAGGTTTGGAAGTGATTGGTAGAATACAGTTTGTGATAATCTTGAACAATATGTAATCAGTGGGAGAGAGACGAAGTGCTGCAAAGGTAGGAAAATCAGGACCCAACTCATCAAGCCCGGCCGGGCGGGGATGACCAAATAAGTGCTGATAGATACCATCAGGAGTAATATCCGTAAAAGGGGCCAATAGCGGGTCAAGAAGCTCGGGATAGATCGAATACAGGTTGGGTGATCGTCGACCACCCAGATACTCTGCTAGAATCTCGTAAGAGAAATCAAGGTTCCTCTTGGTGACTCGAGTAGTGAACTTGAAGCCCCCCTGAGGACCTTGCTGGAGATTGTTGTAAAATTCAGAGACAAGGTCCTAATTGATGGTCCGCTCTAAGGAAAGAAGGAAACCCAGGTTGTAAAATGTGACTATCTCAATGATAGAGGGGCAGTGCTCGGTTAGAAATGGAATATCAATCGAACGGTAGGATAGCAATTTAAATGTTCTGGACTGGAATGCCTGCTCACAGGCAGCATTAGGAAAGCGAGAACTGGAGGAAGGCTGAGGCCTTCGGGAGGGCGCAGATGAAGAAGGGGCTTTGCCCTTCGAGCTGCCCTCTACGTGTTCCTTTCCCTTAGAAGATTTTCTAACGATTGGAATTTAAGAATTGATCATGCACATAGTTTAAGTCAATTGGACAAGAATGAATAGATCATATGAACACAGGTTTAATCACGACACAATAATCAAAAGATCACAAGGTGAAATTGATCATAAGAACATAGTTTAATCAATGACACAAGATTCAACCATAAGAGAAGTAGTCAAGTAAGCATAAGGTAGAATTGATCAAAGATAGAACATGGCAACGATGGGTCACTGCCAAGACAGGAGGTCACGGCACAATACCAAAACATGGTTAGCCCCAAATACACAATCCATGAACTGATCCAAAAAGAAATTAACCAAAAATGCTTACTTAGGTGTCATTGAAGAAGTTCTTGAAGGATGGAAGAAAAGCTCGCGCAGAAGAGGCTCTCGGCGCAAGAAAGGAGCGCAAACACGTTCAGCGAGAGATAAACTCGCAGGAAGAGAGAAAAGCTTGTAGGAACCCTTCTTAGGATCGCACACGCAGAAGCTCACTCGATGAGGAAGACGACGCAGGGTCCGTTCTCGCACAAAGTGAAGAGACGCAAGGTAGTGAGGTTCGGCGCTAGGGTTCAGGAGATGAGGTTTTTCGCGAAGTTATTAGGTTGGTGGATCGATCCACCAACCGTAATTTAATGCGATTGAACGGATCACCATTCAATCTGGAAGCGCCCAGACCGATCAGGCTCTGGCCTGATCGGACTGGCCTGGTCCTGATCGGTCGGGTGACCGATCAGGCAGGCTCCTGATCGATCGGCTGATCGATCAGGAAGCGAACAGTAGGATTGGATGATACTCGGGAAGCCCTCTAATCGGTATGTGGACCGATCACCACAGGGTGTCAGATCGGTCCGGGGACCGATCCAGGCAAGCACAGAATGGTTGAACAAAAATTTTGTTAAGTCTCTGTGACCCCTCTGATCGGTCTGTGGACCGATCACACCAGGAGGGAGCCAGATCGATCCGGGGACCGATCAGCCCTACGCCTGATCGGTCCAGTGACCGATCAGGGTTCATGATATTGCCTGATATGATCTGAAACTTTCAGTTTCAGACTTCCAAGTGATTTTTGACAAGATCTGATGAAAGATATCGATCTTGGAAGTGACCCCTTGACTAAGATTGATCCCTGAACAAGGATCAAAGGTCCTCATAGGTTCAACAATCACTTTGCTCCACCCAAGTGGAGTCAAACTCAATCAACAATCATTCAATCAAATTCAAACAAGATTGTGCCAAATTCAAGTTTCCAATCAAGTTTCCTTGATTGGAATGCCCAAGTATGATCATGGAGCCAAATACACATATGTTATGCATTGGTTTTCCCCATACTTGGTCACCGAAGTGATTTTTATCTCGTCAACTTAATTTCTCAAGGGATGCATTGACATTTTGAGAAATTGAGTTGATCCTAGCATCTCACCCCATTTCTAACAAGCAAAAATGTTTTGGTAAGCCTTATAGTTTGTGTGAGATGTCCCCAAAGTTACCCAATTGTATCTCAACAATTTCGAAATGATCACAAAGGGTTTTGGATGCATTTTGATCCTATGAAGCATGACACATTCCCAACTCCCTTCTCAAGAAGCTAAACTCATTTTCGGGGAGTGGTTTAGTGAAAATATCAGCGAGGTTTGACTTGGACTCTACATGTGAGAGTACAATATCTCCCCTAGCAACATGATCCCTAATGAAGTGGTGACGTACTTCAATATGTTTGGTCCTAGAATGATGGACTGAATTCTTGGTTAGGTTAATTGTGCTAATGTTGTCACACAACACTTGCACACCCTTGTAGCTTAATCCATAGTCCTCTAGAGTGTGAATCATCCATCCACAACAATTGTGATACGCTCTCTCCCATGGCGATATATTCTGCCTCGGTCGTGGAGAGAGCAACACAATGTTGCTTCCGACTTGACCAACTAACTAAAGATGATCCTAGAAATTGGCAACCCCCACTTGTGATTTTCCGATCCAACTTACATCCAGCGTAGTCGGAATCGGTATAGCCGATTAAATCAAATGATTCGGTACGGGGGTATCAAAGACCGACTCCAATTGAGCACTTAGACTTTTACTTTACTTTTTGCAAAAGAGAAAAAAATTTTGAAAAAAAAATTTCTCCTTTCCTTTCTCTCCCCCTTTGCCATATATCAAAAAAAATTGATAACAACTATTGCATGTTAATTTTGAATTTGAGCTAGTTACAAAATTGGAAGTCCGTATTGAATCAACTCTAGTGAATTCAAGCAAGAAAAAGGACCAACCCACTTAATCTAGACTTGTCAAATTCGGGGGTCAAAAGGTTTCATAAAGCGTTCTTGATGAAAAAAACTTGTGAGTGAAAGAACCCACTGAATTGAATTTGATCTATGAATCCCACCAACAAAACTTCTTTCCTTTGCAAAGTACTTAGTATAATTTTTGAAAAACATATCATTTTTGACAAAACAATTTCAAAAATATTCCTTTTTGAAAAAGGACTAAATATTAGAAAAGAATTAGGTACTTAAATTGCACACAAAAGTAAAATTATACTTTGAAAAGTATTGTGCACTTGGAAACTTTTTAGAAAAAATATTTTGAACTTAATATTGCCAAAAAATTCATTTAGAAAAGGACTTTCACACAAAAAATTATGCACTTTTTTTTAAAAATTTCACTTAGCCAAATATAGTGCACTTTAAAAAATATTGTGCAAAAACTTACATTTTGAAAGATATTTTACACTTCAACCATCAAAATTTTGAAAAATATTGGAAACAATTGTTCTTTGAACAATCTTGCACTTAACACATAATTTTTTCAAAAAAATATTTTGCTTAGTATTAAAAATAATAATTTGTACTTTAAAAAATATTTTTTACTTAACAAATATTGACACTTTGAGAAATATTTGTACTTTGAGAAATATTTGTGCTTTGAAAAATATTTATACTTTGAAAACTAGTAGTATTTTTGAAAACTATTAGTACTTTTGAAACTTCCAATACTCCTTTTAATTTGAACTCCCCCTAAACCTGACACAGTCCTAGGAGGCTTGTTGACCATAAGTTAGTCCTCCTCTGAGTCTTAGGATTTGATTCAAACAAAAAGAATTTAAAAAGACTAAGTTTAAAACAACTTTTGAAGACTATTTTGTTTTAATGATTGAAAAACAAATTCTTCTTTTTCTCTTTCCTTTTGAAAAAGTTAATATAAAAAATTGAAAAGAAGAAATTCTATATTTAAAATAATTTCCAAGAGAAAAGCAAAAGGTTTTTGTACAAAAAAAACATAAGTCCAAAAAAAATATATAAATATCAGAGCTCGGACTGCAGACATTTTTCTTTAAAAAATATCCTAAGTAATACCCAAGGTGACTTTTGCAACACTTATTTTTCAAGAATAAATTGATTGTCTGAAAGAAATGTTTACAAACATTAAATGGTTTTTAGGTAAGTGAGCAACAAGAAACCTAAAGTATTTAATGATTAAGTTTAAGAATAATTATTTGAAAATTTTGAACTTGATTTTTGACAGTAAAAAGTTAAATTTGAATTTTGTTAAGTATTAATTTTGAAAAAGCTGAATTCAAAAAATTGAGTTGAATTTTGAAGAATAATTATGTTGAAAAAAATAATGATTTTGAATTGGTTTAATAAATTAAAGATGAAATTGATTCAGTTTGTAAGGTTGCCTGGTTTGGACTAAACTTTGAGGTCCTAAGCATTTCACCCATTTCTAAGTGACAAAACAGGGTAATCTTATCCTTTTTGTGAGATGCATTAATTTTATCTTTTGATTTTAGGTCAAGACTATGGTTTGATTGAAGCTTGTGTTAGATTTAAATTTATCAAATAGTAAATAAAAAAATGAGTTTTGATAATTGGCTTCCAGGTCTTGACGAGGCACAGAGGCCTTCTTTGGCCGTAGCCTTATTGGATCAACAACTCTTTCCTTGACAAAGCCTTTTACCGAAAGTTCATTTTCAAATTACTTCTTAAAAAATTTTGGTCCAACTAGTTTAGGATTTGGATCGGTAGCTTCGGCTAGTTCGACCAGACTAAACAGACCAAGTAGGGTACGTCTTACCTTACTTGACCTTATTAGAAGGGCTTCCCTAACGTACTATCATCTCACCTCCACCTAATACTAGGTTGTTCAAGTTTCAATCTAGTTAGGTCCTTATTAACCATTTCTAGTCCTAACAATAGTAAATAAAAAAACTAAGTAAAATCACAATGAGGGGAAATTCTGGATTTTCTAAGTTAGCACGATTATTAATTAATTTTTCTAGTATATCAATTTTAATTTTCAAAGTCTCATTTTCTTGTCTTAATTTTCTGAAATATGAATTTATTACTATACATGATTTAATTAAGTTACTTAGGTATGTGTTCATATCTAAATTTGACCAAGAGTGATTAAGTAAACTATCAGCATTCATTGTAAAGAGTGGGTTTTCATATAAATTAAAGTTACCCATCTTGGTAGGTTGTCCTGGATCTTTGGCTCTTCTATTTGTGCATCCATCTTTGTAATGCCCAAACTCCCGGCAATTGAAGCATTGGATGCGACTCTTTTCCTTTCGTGCTCTTGGAACTGGTTCCTTTGTCGTCGTCGGTGGTGTCGTTCGTATCTTACGAGTAGGACACTTACTTTTGTAGTGCCCTCTCTCCCTGCATATGTAACAAATTATTTGATTTTTAAATTTTGAATTTATAATTTTACCTTTTGATTCCTCGTTGGGAATCTCCCCCTTGATTCTTGCCGTCTCAGATCTAGACTCATCTTCTGATTCTGGTTTGGATTCGGCTTCAAAATCAGGTTCAGAATCTCTCTCGGCTGCTTGTGTTTGCACTGAGAGTGCAAGATAGTTTACTTGATCTTCTTCTTCTTCATTCGATTCCTCCGATGATTCGGACATCGCACCTTCTAAGAGCTCAATATCGGAGCTCTCTTCGTGTAGGTTGATTAGCTTCACCCACATCTCTTTGGCACAATTCAAGGATCCGACCAGCTTTAATTCTTCTTTGGTCAGGCCGCATTGTAAGATTACTGTTGCTTTAGCATCAGTCTCGATCGTCCTCAGAGTTGGTTCATCCAATTTGTCCCAGGCGATTGATAGTCCATCTTCTATAGGGAAGGAGAACCCCGTTTGAATGATCATCCATATGTCCTTTTGGGTCTTCAGATGGAACTCCATTTGACTTCTCCAAAAATTGAAGTTCTCGTCGAAGAATAGCGGTGGACGGGCACTGTTCCACTCTTGGTTGGCCATTTAGTTTAAACCTCGTACACAAAAGAAATAACAAAAATGTACCAAGACTTGGTCTTGGATTAGTAGTGCGGGAGAGGGAAAAAAACTAACTCAAAAGGTGTTGCACGAATTTTGAGGTAAAATAATAATAATAATTTATAACAAATTTTTTGAAAATGTTAGCTTTATCAATTCTGATTAATGGTGAAAAAATAAGAATTCAATGTTGAAGAAAAAAATTTGCTTGAATTAAAGTAGCACAAATTTGGAGAAAAATATTTTAAAAAATTATGAAAATTTTTAAAAATTGATCGTTATATCGATTCTGACTTATGGTGAAAAAATAAGAATTCAAAATTGAAAAAAGCGTAAGAATATTTTAAACTCACGCACAAATATTATTTATTTGAAATAAAAAGCAAAAAATTTGAAAAAAATACTCAACTGGTGGTTGTACCAAGTTTGAGTCACCCGCTCTATTACTACTTGTGGGATCATATTGAATCGATAGAGGGGGTGAATATCAATCGTAAACTTTTTCAGAAAGCAACGAGTAATTGTACAGCGGAAAATAAAAACCAATCGCTAACACGATTTGTTTTTACTTGGTTCAGAGTCGCGGTCGGCTCCTACTCCAAGGCCCACGGTCCTTGACCATTTACGATGGGCAATTCTATATTTTCATAAAAGATTACAAGTCGAGAGTACAAATATAGAATTGAAAATCAATTACAACATTTAACAAAATTAGCTTTTACCGACGACAGGAGTGGTTGGAAGTTTCCAGAGCAGCGGGTCGTCGTTAGCGCTTGAATCACGAGTACGGAACTTGTCGGAGCGGAGCGCTTGAGCGTAAGAGCAGCGGGTCTCGTCAGCGCTTGAGCGTAAGACTTGGGGGTGAACCCCCTTTTATAGTAGTCAGTGGGGCGCCTGTATCGAAGGGGGCGCCTGACATGTGGCCTATCCTGTGAGAACTCCAATCCACATACTTGGTCAGTGCCTATCCCCTTCCATTGAGGCGCTTGAGCTGACTGGGGCGCCTGTGTTAACACAGGCGCCTCCCTTGACTTGGTCCAGAGGCAGTTAGCTTCGAATGACTGGATTGGCGTTGCACTGGGGCGCCTGTGTCAATACAGGTGCCTAGCCCAGTGAGGCGCCTCACTCCATTGAGGCGCCTGAATGCAGAAACTTCATCCCTTCGTTCCTGCAACCAGGGTTAGTTCCAAAATACATAAAGCATATACAAATGATATATTAACCATGATTTACAGCCTAAGCTGTCTTGGTTATGACTTTGGGATTCCCAAATGGAGCCCTAGGTCTAACCGACGCCTAATGTTCCCTCCTACGGGGAACACGTCCTCACCTACTCGTCTCGGGAGAATTTACCTTTTTGCCAACCGTCTCCTCCAGTTGGACTTTTTCCCAGCTTCACTCACCAGGTCTTCATGCCCAATCCGCGATCAGGTCTTCGTGCCCAGCTTCACTCACCAGGTCTTCGGTGCCCAGTCCTCGACCAGGTCTTAGTGCTCAGCTTCACTCACCAGGTCTTCGTGCCCAGCTTCACTCACCAGGTCTTCGTGCCCAACCTTACGTCAGGACTTAGTTATCCAGCCCGCGGCCAGGACTTAGTGCCCAATTTATAGAACCAGGACTTAGTGCCTAGTGTACCTAGGACTTTTCCTGCACACTTGATCAACATTGTTAGATCACAACAAATCTTAACTTCTGAACCCTTTGCCATTATCAAAACAAAGGTTTGACTTTGGTACTTCCGACACCAACAATTAATACATGTATGCATGCTAACACATTACAAGAGTCCAATTGATAAGTCAATGGATCGGGAGAGGTAGCTTGTGGCTTTGAACCTTCCATAGTGTGTTGGATCGGAGTAAATCGATAGAGGGGGTGAATATCGACTGTAAAAACTTCTCGCGGAAATTCGTAAACATTTCGGTTCGTTCTAGATACAGAGTTAGTAGCAACGGAAAAACAATAGAAAGAACGAACAAGACAAACAACAAATTGCACACGGGATTTACTTGGTTCCCAACCCCCCAGGGTCAGTACATCCAAGGCCTAAGCACGGGAACGCCCGTCCACTAATGGTCTCCTTTCCGGACTTTCCGGAGGCGGAGAAACCCGTCTTACAGTGCAGAGATTACAAACAAAAAGGATGTAACAAAATTGAGTACTGAATGTAAATCAAACCAAAAGAGTCAAAGACTCGGCCGATCTGGAACTCCGAAGTGTCGCGCACTTCCTCCCGGAGCTTCCTTGGTTGCAGAGCCTCATCGTTAGCGCGTTGTCGTCGATCAAAAAGCTCAGAATGAATCTTGGAAGTTGTGTCTTGAGCTTAGGGGTCAAAGCCCCTTTTATAGCCTTCATTGGGGCGCTTGTGATCAATAGGGCGCCTCACAGGGCTTGGTCAAACTCCATCCTCGCGCCGAACTTGTAGCACTGGATAAAGCCTTCATCCAGGGCACCCTAGACCATTGAGGTGCCTCATTGAACACAGGCACCTGCTTCAATGAGGCGCTTGGGGTCCATTAGGGCGCCTCCTTCAATGGGGGCGCCTAGGAGCCCTTTTTCCAGCCTTTGTTTGCCTGCTTTGTCTTCAGTTTTAGGTACCTGCAAGATACATAAATACAAGCAAACATATATACAATCTTAGCCTTAACGAATTGGTTCTGACTTCGGATTTCTGCGAAACCCTAGGTCGAACCGACGCAAGTTCCCACCCTCGGGAACGCGCCTTCAACCTACTCCTCTCAGGAGATGGTTGCCACCCAGTCCATTCGGGTGGACTTTTACTTAGCCTTCGATACTCTCGGATCTCGAGACGTCCAAACCTCGACCTGTCTCTACTTATGTCCTTAGTCATCGCTCAGCTAAGTTGCTCAATCCCTCGGACCAAGATTTAGTACCCAAACCCTAGGTCCAGGACTTAGGTGCCCAGCCCTCGGCCAGGACTTAGTGCTCAATTCCATGAACCAGGACTTAGTGCCCAACCCTCGGTCAGGTCTTAGGTGCCCAGCCCTCGGCCAGGACTTAGTGCCCAATTCCACGAACCAGGACTTAGTGCCTAGGTTAACTAGGACTTTGGTTCACTTTGGTACTCTTTTCTTCACTCACCTTTCCCTTGTTCAATATATCACTGACTTAAGCATATTGTCAAACATTGAAACACTTAGAGGAGGACATCACTAATGCATCTTGCACCAACATAGTGGAATGTTATCTAGCATATTAGGCTGCGCAGTGATCGTGATGCCTTGAACTGCTTAGCTGTTTATGTATACTAAGATAATAACATCCACATAGAGACTTATCTCACCTACTTTCGGTTCTTATGGTTGGTTCCGTTTTGGCCATGGACACCATCTTGAATTCATGAGTGTTTCATTGAAGCGGTCTGTCTTAACACTCATATAGGTGACACTTCTATCAAGAGTATCCTACCATACTCCACCTTATAAAGGTATAGAAGTCATTAAAAGCATAAGCTTAACTTCACTACATGTGGTAGGATATCATCTGTTCATCCTAGGATTGGGATAGAGATAATATATCTCGTGTGCTGTAACACAACTTCTGTTACTTCGTTGTCCCTTTGAACCAAGATCTTGGGATCTCCAGTCAACAAGGTTGGGTTACCACTACAGTCGTTTCAGTTGTAGATTTTTAATCTCATTCCTCTCGATGAGCAGTATACTTGATCTTGACTTAGCTCCTTCGTAATAGGATCTGTCAAATTATCTTTGGACTTAACATATTTGATTGCAATCACTTTATTCGAAATCAACTACCTAATGGTATTGTGTCTATGACATATATGTCGTGACTTACCATTATACATACTACTCTGTATCCTTTTAATTGCCGATTGACTATCACAGTGTATAAGTATGACGGACACAAGTTTTGACCAGTTCGGAATATCTTCTAAGAAGTTCCGCAGCCATTCAGCTTCTTCAGCTGCTTTGTCTAGTGCTATAAACTCGGATTCCATAGTTGATCGAGCACTGCACATTTGCTTAGTGGACTTTCAAGATACCACTCCCCCACCTATAGTGAATACATATCCACTAGTGGATTTGAAGTCTTTTAAATATAATATCCAATTAGCATCATAGTATCCCTCTAAAATAGTACGATATCTTCCGTAATGTAATCCGTAGTTCATAGTATATTTCAAATATCTAAGAACTTGCATTTGTGCTTTCCAATGATTGTCATTTGGATTGCTCGTAAAACAACTCAGATTGTTGACTACACAGGTAATATCCGGACGTGTGCAGTTTGTGAGATACATCAAGTTGTCTATTATCCGAGAATATTCCAATTGCGATATGGGCTTACCATGGTTTTTCGCTAAGTGTTGACTTAGATCTATAGGTGTTTTTAATGTAGAGAGATCGTACGCATTGAATTTTTTCAATATCGACTCTACATAGTGGGATTATGCCAGAACTATCTCATCAGATGTCCTGATAATTTTAATTCCTAATATAACATCTGCTCAACCCATATCATTCATATCAAAATTGTTGGTCAACATTCTCTTTATACTCATGATTATCTCATGATTACTGCCCATTATAAGTATACCGTCTACGTATAGACAGACGATTATATGACCTTCAAGTGTGGTTTTAACATAAATGCATTTGTCATATTCATTTATTTTGAATTCATTTGACAACATTATTTTGTCAAATTTTTTGTGACATTGTTTAGGCGCTTGTTTAAGTCCTTATAACGACTTTACAAGTCGACACATCTTTTTCTCTTTTCCTGGAGCTACGAACCCCTCGGGTTGCTTTATATAGAATTCTTCTTTCAACTCACCATTTAAGAACGTAGTTTTAACATCCATTTGATGTATTTCAAGGTCATACAGTGTTGTGATGGCTATCAACACTCACATGGACATAATTTTTGTCACAGGTAAGTAGGTATTGAAGTAGTCAAGGTGTTCTTTTTGCTTGAACCCTTTGGCTACAAGTCTGACCTTATACTTGTCAATTGATCCATCAGCTTTATACTTGCGTTTTTGTATCCACATACAACCTAATAGTTTAGTACCAGAAGGAAGGTCCACTAATTCCCAAGTATGATTATTCATGATGGACTCGATTTCATTATTGATAGTCTCTTGCCACAATGGGGTATCGGAACTAAAGAGAGCTTCGCTTAATGTTCTTGGGTCCATTTTGACACAAAGGTCATGAAGTCTAGCTTGAATAATTTCTCAACTCTAGCCCGTTTGCTCCGACGTGGCTCTGAGATTTGATCGTCAATAGTTCTTTTACAACAACTAAGTTCAGAAACATCTTTTTCGTTAGAACTTCTGTTGCAATCACTTTAAACGTTTCCCTTCTTATTTGGGAATATATTTTCAAAGAATATTGCATTTCGAGATTCTATGGTTGTTCCCACTTGAATATCAGGAATGTCTGACTTATGAACTATGCAACAATATGCATTACTGTTATAGGTATATCCAACAAATATCGTATTGAACATTTTAGGCCCAATATTTACTTGCTTTGGTTTGGGTACTTCAACCTTTGCCAAACACCCCCACATTTTCAAGTATGTATACGATAGCTCATAGCCTTTCCATAGTTTGTATGACGTTTTATTATTTTTCTTGTGAAAGATTTTATTGAGAATGTGATTTCACTACAAGAAAATTGTCATATACCCACAGTAAAAAAACCATAGGTAAAAGCATGAAAATCGTGGGTATAGACCTCAAAAGCCTATACCCACGGGCGTTTATTTTCGTCATTTTTACTATACCTTTACTGACAATTGTTTTACCGTCAGTATAACATATAGTGACCGTACTCATTACCGTCAGAAAATACCTCGACTTATACCTACGGATTTCATTGTATCACTAGAGGTTTTAATGACAGAACTAAAAATCGTCATAAATAATCACCAAGTAATTATCCACGAAAATAATTCTATCACTATATACTTTAGTGCAAAGATCTTTTTTCTATGGGTATAGCTTATAGCGATATGATTTTTAATTTTCTGTGGGTATAAATTATAGCCACACTTTTGTTAAATTTAAATTTTTCGTGAGTATAACATATAATGATTTTTTATTATGGGTACAAAAAATTAAAATTTAGAATTTAATTTATATATTTAAATTTATATATATATAAGGATAACAATCATATTAAAAAAAAGGCTTCAATTATAGTAAAAGTAAAACAAGTTCTAAAGTAATAGGTATCAATATTACAAATAAACGGAATCAAGAAAATCTAGTAGAAGTACATGTTATGCTCCCATAGCCGGTAAAATACAATTCTAAAACATGATAGGCATGAATCACCAACGATTAATAAAGATGAGCACCTTCACTTCTAGTTATCACCTGTAAATTAAATTATAATAAAACATTAATATTAGTGTATGTATTTAACAAAATTAACATCAATCTTAATGAAAATTAATAAAATTAAGTACATACTATATTCATGATCTTCATCATTGACACTTTGAGATCTTGAATTGCTTTGATCATTTGGTTTACTTGAAGCATTTGGAACCTATAAAAGAAATATGCAAATTTTAAATATGTGTGATAGCATAAAATAGTATGTGTCACAAAGTTAGTACCAATAAATAGGCTTTCACAATAACAATATAACACCAAAAAAAACCCATCATTAAAAAAACTCCATAGCTTTTGTCAAAAAAACTAAATTCCTAGTACATTTTAAACACACAATTATAGGTCTTAACATACCTGTTCAACTGCAAGTTGTAAGATATTTTGCACATCTTCTTCTGGCAAACGGTTTTGCATTAATTGTAGCACATTTGTCAACAACCCCTTAATCTGCTTAACTTCTTCACGCAAATCTGCGTCTGTAGATGATGAAGTTTTTGACTTTTTAGCTAGTGGAATCTTGCCCAAACAACTCACATGTCCTCTCTTTTCATTTTCAGGTCCTTGTACTTTTGAAAGCAAGTCATCCTTCCAAAATGTGCAACCTTGTTTGCTTTGAGATGCTTGGGATGTCTCACCCTCGGGTATGTGTTTTTTAATTTCATCCTGAAACACCATATACATAAAAGAAGTCATACTTGTAAGAATGTGATATACAACAAAGTACAAATAAACAAAATAGTTGCAGAAACAAAACATATATAATAAAATCTTACAATAACACCAGCAGCTTTATCATTGACAATTGTTCCATTTTTACGAGTTCAAATGCCAATATATACCACATGACGTTCAGGCAATACTCCTTTGTTTTAATAAATTGTGAGTTTTACATAAAAATTTATAATCAATAATAATGAATGCAAACAGACATCATCAATCACTACTGGGAGACTTTTTGTACCCATACAATGTGTATCTTCAAGCTTAGTACGGTTTTGCTTATTAATTTCATTTATTTTCTGTACAAAGCAAGAATTCATAAGGAGAAAATATCCCATATGTGTATAATGTTATATAAAATACATATATATGTAAAACAACTTATTTGCCCTTCTTCTGAAAACCAATGATGAACTATAGCGCGGTATTGATCTGGATCAACTCGATCATCAGGTAATGTAGAAGCAATTTCTTCTTTTGTCTTACTGGGGTCAAATGCTCTCTTTAAATCATGCTTCCATTGTCTCCATTTGTCATTCATCTCAGATTTCAACATCTCTCTTATAGTATCATTTATAGGAGGGACGAGCTCAAATTTACTCTAAATAATAAAAAAATATTAAACCAAAAATATAAATATAAATTTAATCATAACACAAATTATGAATGCATAGATAAAGGAAAATAGCAATCATGGAACCTCTATTAGTGTAACGCCAGTTTTTTTTTTCATAAAGCGGCGTTACGTTAACATACTTAGGGCATGTAGACATCATAATGCAGCGGAAACCTTTAAACTTACACCTACATGCACTTACTACCATTCCTAGCATCATAACATGGGAACTTGGCATATTAACTTTATACTTAGCATCATATCATACCTAGCATCATATCATATTTTAGCATCATGTCATACTTAGCATCATATCATACTTTAGCATCATGTCATAGAGTCACATTCAAGTACTTAATAGTAAAGGTAAAGTTCTATCATAAGACAAGCAAACATATGGTCTCTTGGCCAAGTCACTATCACACACATGCTTTAAGGCCCTCCTGCTGCTTCCTTACTGTCCCCTTGCGTGATCTGCGGTATAAGGAAAATAAGACTATAAGCACACAGGCTTAGTAAGACTCTTTCCTACTCACTAAAATCATTCATCATTTAATCATGAGCACATAAGACATTAACATACTTAGTGCTTTACTTAGAACATAAACCCTTTTCATCACTTAGCATACATTCATCATGGCATGAACATAACTTAATCACATTCGTAGCATGGCATAAACATAACCATAAAAACATTCAGGGTATGGCATAATACTTGGCATAGACATCAACATCGTAAACATTCATAGCATGGCATAATACTTGGCATAGACATAAACATAATCCATATAACCTCATAAACATTCTTAGCATGGACCTAATTAAAATCATGGCATCCTATCTTAGCACACACCTACTTAAATCATGGCTTCAAAAATTAACATGGGCATAAATAAAATCATGGCATCCTAACCTAGCATAACGCAATTACATCATGGCATCATAAATAAGCATGGACATAAATAAAATCATGGCATTCTAACTTAGCATAAACATAATTAAATCATGGCATCCTAAACTAGCATGAACATAAAAAAAATCATGGCATTCTAACTTAGCATGAACATAATTAAATCATGGCATCCTAAACTAGCATGAACATAAACAAAATCATGACATCCTATCTTAGCATAAATATAAATAAATCATGGCGTCCGAAACTAGCATGAACATAAATAAAATCATGGCATTCTAACTTAGCATAAACACAATTAAATCATGGCATCATATCTTAGCATAAACATACATAAAATCATTTGCATAAACATACCTTGCATAAACTTACTTTGCATAGTATTCTTATCATAAATATAATGCATAACATGAATGGATGCATGTGGCAATTGCATATATATATATATGATGCTTAATCTTTAAAAACATACTTTTAAATACTTTAACATAATTATAACATTCATTGGGCCCTGGCTTGTACCACATTCATTCATCATATGTGTGCATCCATAAGTAAATACGAGGTAGCTAATCTCGACCTACTAGGGTAAGGACAGCTTCATCGGTAGTCCCGAACCGTAAGGACAGCTTCATCGGTAGTCCCGAACTGTGGACAGCTTCATCGGTAGTCCAGAACCGTGGACCTTACTTAGGTCCGGTACAAGCCCATAAAATAAAATAAAATGCTTTCACATGCTTCTTCATTCATAATCATTCATAGCATATTCATTCATTCATCATACCTTCATCATACTTAACATCATCGTTATGCCTTGAAGGCATGAACTTTAACTTCATTCATCATTTTCATTCTTAAACATGGCATATGTGCACATCATTCATAAAGCATGGCATACATACAATTTATTCATAAACATGGCAAACCTACATATCATTCATAAGACATGGCATACATACATATTATTTATAAAACATGGCATACATACATATCATTCATAGATCATGGCACATGTCTTAAACATTTATGACCTAATCATATAATTCCTGACATATAAACTAATGATTTGGTTAACATAAAAATTCTTCCATCTTACTTAAACATACCTCTTAGTAACCTATACACAAGCATCTTGGTAGGTTTAACCCAACCCTAGCCCTAGGGTATGTCCTTGGCTGAAAGTCCCCAAGGAACCCTAGGTCCATGAACCTTCACATAACTTCCCAAACAACATCTCATACACATATACTAAGCCATAGGAACCCTTTGATTCCATACTTAAGGCCAACCCTAATCCTTTAGCCCTAATCTTGCTCTTGGCCGAAACTTCAAGGCCATGGGGGTATGGAAAAATTTCCATTAAATACCCCAAATCAATTGTTAAATACCAACCATACCTTACCATAGGGCCATTGGGCCCTTACTTGAAATAAGTCCTAACTTTCCACCCTATTAGGGTACTTGGCCGAAACCTATAGGGTCTCTAGGCCATGTGAAACATTCACATAAACACCCTCCATCTCCCTTATATCATGATAAATCATAAAACATATACTTGAGGTTTTGAACCCAACCCTACACATGGGTCCTTGATGTTGGCCGAAACCCTAGGGTATTCTAGGGTACCCCAAAAATTCCCAAAAATTATATTTAATCTCTAAACATCATGAGAGCATATTAGACAACATTATAAAGATTTTTAGCATAATTATAGACCTAAAAATCCTTGTGGCCGAAACCCATAAACCTAGGGTTCTTGGTTTTCTTTCCTTTCAACATCAAATCCAAAAACCAACCAATATATCATGCTAAAAATCATGGAAATCATAAGGAACTATTATACCACAGGTGAAGGAGTCTTACCTTGGTTGATCTTGATTATAAACCTTAGATTTGAGAGAAGGATGGAAATCTTGTTGCCTCTTAACCACCCTTAGCCCTTGTACTCTTGTGAAGACCTTAGATCTTGGAGATGAAGCCTTGGTGGAATTTTTTCCAAGGGAGAACTCCTCCTTGGGGTTTCGGCTAGAATGAGGAGGGAGGAGGGGAGCAAATGCAATTGATGGAAGGAAGAAAGAAACTCCCAAACCCCCCTCTTTATCACCCATTAAGGAGGTAAATGAAGAGTCTCTCCATGACCCTTCATCTTCTTCTAAGCCTTAACCAATCTCCATTTCATTCCCTTATAACATTCCCTTGCTAGATGAGTTGGTTAAAGCATACATGGTTGTACAAGAGGTCCAAGGTTCAATCCTTGGCCCATGCACCTTATTTTTATTTTATTTTTCCTTTTTATTTTCTATTATTTTCGAAAATCCTTTAAAAATTCTCCCATAATTATGTAAATATTTCTCATTAAAACCCCTTTGTATTTATACTAATTTTCACCTAAAATCCACCAATAATTATGGTACTAAAAAGCCCATATAAGGCCCATTAGTGCCCTTTTTCCCAATTTAAATGAGAAAACATGAATTTTCTAGGCCAAAGTTCGTATTAATATTTCTAGGTCCCTTGGAAAATTATCTAGACATGCTTAATATTTTAAGAAAATATTAAGAGAATTTTCCGGGTCGTTACAATTAGTTTAAACATCTCCTCTTTGTTATTCTTTGGCATTAATTTCCGACTTGTATAGTTGATTGGAGCATATTGGGGCCTTCGTACTACACTTCCAATGAATCGAGTAAGACTCTTTGCTTCTTCACCAATAGATTGACTAAGTTCTTCTAACTTAACTCTTATAAAATCTTCAGGATCTATGTCCCACATATCTAACATTTTTGTAGGTCCTCTAGTTGCTTTAGGTGGTGCTACAACTAATTGAAAAAAAGAGACATAAGTATGAGACAATTTATATATACATAAATGAATAAAAATGAGAGCAAAATATATACCTTCTTGATGAACTTCTATGTCGGATGCAACAGAGTGAGCTTGAACAGATTCATATATGGCATGTTCTGTAGAAGTTGAACCACAATGTGTTCCTTCATTATGGCTTGATTGGTCTTGATTTGAGGTAGAATTCAGAGTAGTATGAGATTCTTCATTGTTTTGTGAAACATTCTTTGAATTCACATCTTTATTATGATTAACAATGTTTAATTTTCTTTGCCTTCCCATCTAGCCTATAATATATTCTTTCAAAAACTAAAATCAAAATATTATATAATTAACCATAGGCACAACAGTATAGTGAGCATAAACTAACAAAAAAAAAGGACTAAAACCCAAAACTTAGTAGCTAATATCAAATGTAAAACACACTAATGAATTTCTCACATAAGATTGCATAGAAGATAAATGCAAAACAATAATAGGTTAATAATAAAAAAATGTGCAGATCATAAAAGCATTAGATTGTAGCAAAGTATTATCAATTACAATTAAAAACAATCCTCCTGATTAACATCATCGTCAGAATTGCTATCGTCATGAATAGCAATAACATTAGCCTCAATTTCCAACACTTCATCATCATCATTAACTTCTCTCCTAAGCCAATCATTCTCATTTTGAGTTGCTTCATCTATATCATGTGTGGTTTGCTCACTCATTGGCTCAATATCATTGGGGTCCTCATCACCCATATCATATGTATCTCGCACTTTTACATTCTCAACCACATGCCAATCTTTGTTTCTCTCATCCCAGATGTTCCAGAAGGGGTAGTAGACGATGGCCGGTCACGGAGGCTCGGCCCGCGTGGAAGTTATTATGCCAGGGAGGAACTTGGGGGCCTGCGAAGCTAACACAAGCGTTAGGGGACACGTCGGCAGGGATCCGGTGGAGTCCACTCCGACGCTCAAGTTAGTAGGTTGTCCGAAGAATAATCACAGTGAGAAAGAAAAACAGTATGTAAAACGAGAGATCGTAACCCCCTATCGGAGGGGTTAATCTACCTTTTATACCGATGACGACAGGATAAACGTGACCCTTGATCGGTGCCACATCTCTGATACATAAACCAAGCCCTCCTCCTCTTTCGGTGGTTATGGGATATCCTTTGAAAAGGTTTGCGCCGTTATCGGCTTCTGCCCACTTCAAGATTCAGGGGTCGTGTAGACATTTCATGATGGGAGTGCTTATCCGTACCTCGAGGGAGGGGTCAATGTCCGAGGTCAGTTATTATGGGGACTCCACCCCCCGAGGAGAGCTCGGGGTTTCCATGCGCCACAGCTCCCGATGTGCTCTCGAAACCTAACCTCCCGAGGTGCCCCCGAGAAGGAACTTCAGCTGCCCTTTCTGGGAGCCTCACCCTCAGGGATTTCCCGAGACTCGGGACGGAGGGTCATCGCCACCTACCGTTATTGTGTCGGACAACCTCTTCATCCTTTGTCCTGGCCAGGGCTCATTCAACCTTATCCTATTCTCGGGGACCCAATCTCTTAAGGCGAGCCCGGGGGTCTTCTAGCCGACTGTCCGGGTGAATGTCCGAGGAAGATCCCTGGGCCTGGGCAAGAGAATCTTTCTAATTCGAAGTGTCTCGCCCTTCAGCTTCTCCAACTCATGTGCCTGCCAAGGGCTTATTCAACCCTATCACTAGACATAAAACACCTTCCTAGCTTGTGATGCAAAAATATATGGGTTATCATAAATATCTTTTCCAGTATGCTTTAAAAACTTGAAATTTACAAGAGTCCTCCCAAATGTGTCTTTCTTGCAACCTCTATTGATATCTACCCAATCACACTTGAAAAGAGCAACTTTATATCTTCTAGAATAATCCAATTGAATGATATCAGTTAATTGACCATAGTAGTTAATTTCATTGGATGAGATCTTAGTCTTTATGACTACTCCACTATTTTACATTTTCAACAATCTCTCTCTCTTCTTTGTGTAAAATCTAAAACCATTGATGACATAACCGACAATCTCCTTGCCAAATCTAAAGGACCACGAGCTAACCACCTGAGCTCATTAGTAACTTGTGCACTCCTTTGTTCATCCAATCTTTGAATCTAAAATATTTTAGGAACATAACTTAGTCATAACTAATTCATAACTAATAAAAGAATTAAAAAAAGAAACTAATTTCTTTCTACTTACCCTCTCTTTAAACCAATCATTGAACTTTTTAACATGAAGCTTCTCAAGTTCAACTGAAGATAATCGTCGTCGAGATTGTCTATTTAATAATGCAATGTGTTCTCTACAAATCAATGAAAATAGAATTATTTGGTTAACAAAATTCTCAAACTATAGAAATAAAATTAAACTTATCTCTTGCTCTATAAATGAAGCTATCGCATCATGGTTGAAAAGCACATATCTATGTGTAAAATAAAATAAGATAAGCAGGCACTTAAGCAGACAATAAAAAATATATAGATGCATCAATCTGATAAGGAAAGAGCAGAGTTAGAATCGTTATCCGATTGAAGCGCCGGCGTGTCGACTACCCTTAGAGAATTGATTGTCGCCCTACGGTGCAAAGGCCTCCGGCAAAACCCTCCCAAGATCCGACAACCACGCGACATTCGTAGGTGCACTTTAAGACGAACGCTGCCTCCGGACACAACCTCAGATCGCAGAAGGCAAAGCCTCAAGACTAAAAAAAAATCGAGAAAGAAAGAAAGAGTAGAGAGAAGTGCTCGCAGGCTGAGGAAGGAGATGAATACTGTAATGGCATTCTATCCCCCCTTATATAGATCCGAAGAGGCATTTTTTTTTACCTCTTCGCGCTGAGGAGTCGCGGACACGCCGCGAGGCGTCACGCCGTGCGACGCTTAAGGAATTGATTCCTCAAAAAAAGAAAGAAAAAAAATAATAAAATAAAGGAATAAAACCAAACCAAATTGGTTTAGGAATCAAACCGAAATCTGCAAAACCAAACCGGGTCGCCCGCAAGCGCGAGACTCACGGGCTGGGGATTTGCACCCCCCCTGCGCGCGATAATCGCGTGCGTCGCATCCGATTTATGGATTTCCGGCCCAGACCCCCTGAAACCACCTGGTTTAGGCTCAGCCCGCGCATGCGTGTAGGTCCTCCTAAGCTTTCTAAGCATAGGATGAATGACTTCATATATAAAGCCTTCCAACTCTCTTAGCTTAGCAATGTGGGACTAAACACATACACCATCTCTATCAAAATATTTGAAATTCAATACAAAAATCAACAATCCCCCACAAATTTCAAATTATTTTGGTAAAATAAAAAACAGGTCCTGAGGCTTTGTCGTAATGAGCTTTCAGTAAAAATACCTTCCGGTTTGAATTTTCACCTAAGTAAACCAATCTTATTCACACAGGTTTGAAGTGAACTAAGTCTTGAACTTAAACCTTTAATATGTGAAAATCAATTGGCAACAACTTATCACAGGCGACGGTTGAATCCTTCTGGGTTGGTGCATTACGGCCATGCCACCGAATCTTGTTTCATAAGTGTTAAGGAGAGTTGCCCAGACCCCCTACACTGCGGCCTCACAGTTACACCTACATAGTCGAGTTCTCCAAGGATGTACTGGAAGCATCCTGTCATAAAGACCTCGAACTCATTAAGAGTCTTAAGCTCATCCTTACTAGCAGTCAAGCATCTATCCAGGGAAGAGACTTTGAGATTATATCTCAATCAATTTATACTTACGGTTCACCCTTATAGCTTGTTTATACCACATTGAACCTACTTCTTGAGATCTCCAATCAAATAGGTTGGGTTGCCGCTATAGATGAAACCAGAATAGGCCTCAGTCCCATTCCCTTACTGGATCTCTTGATTTTCTCAGAATCAAGTCCTTTTGTGAGTGGATCAGCAATATTGTCTTTTGAACTTATAAAGTCCAACGACACCACTCCTAGAGACACTAGCTCACGAACAGACTTCAATCTTATTCGTACATGTCTCTTTTGTTTTTGGTTATACTTGGAGCTTCTAATCTGAGCTATTGTTGTTTGATTATCACAGTTCACTGAGATAGGAGGTATTGGCTTCAAAATCAAGGGAATCTCAGTAAGAAGACCCTTAAGCCAATCAGCTTCAGTTACTGTGGTATCCAAAGCACACAATTCTGCCTCAGATGTAGAACGGGATATGATCGTCTGTTTAACAGACCTCCAAGCAACAGCACCGCTTCCAAGTGTAAAAACATAGCCAGTAACGCTTTTACACTCAGCAGTGTCAGCTATCCAGCTGGCATCACTATATCCCTCCAGGACTGCAGGGAACATCCCATAACACAAGCCCAAGGATATAGTACCCTTTAGGTATCTGAGTACTCTGTCTAATGCATCCTAATGTGTTCTGTCCGGACAGCTGGTAAACCTGCACAATTTAGTTATATCAAATGAAATATCAGGTCTACAACAATTTGCCAAATACATTAGACTACCAATTATTTGTGAATATCTTAATTGAGACACAGCCACGCCACTCTTATTCTTGTGGAGAGTCTTTGAAGGATCATAGGGTGTGATTACAGATTTTATGTGGCTATAGTCATATTTCTCTAACACTTTCTCAATATAGTGTGCCTGAGAAATTTCTATTCCATCAGTTGAGCGAGTCAACTTCAGCCCTAAAATCACATCAGCACAACCCATATCCTTCATATCAAACTTACCACTTAAGAGAGCCTTGGTCTCGTTAATAATTGAAAGGTTAGATCCAAAAAATAAAATATCATCTACATATAAACATAAAATGATACATTTATCACCTTTCATTTTAGTATATACGCATTTATCAGAGCCATTAATTTCAAAGCCAAATGATAGCATAGCTCTATCAAATTTTTCGTGTCATTGCTTTGGGGCTTGCTTCAAACCATAAAGAGATTTTACTAACTTACAGACTTTATTCTCCCTTCCAGAAACTACATATCCCTCTGGCTGATCCATATATATCTCTTCTTCAAGATCTCCATTAAGAAATATCGTTTTGACATCCATTTGATGGACCTCAAGATGATATATGGATGCTAGTGCTATCAATACTCGGATTGTAGTAATTCTAGTAACAGGGGAATAAGTGTCAAAATAGTCAATCCCTTCTTTCTGTTTGAATCCCTTAGCAACCAGGCGGGCTTTGAACTTATCTACTGACCCATCAGTTTTTAACTTCCTCTTAAACACTCATTTACATCCAATGGTGGTGCAACCAGGAGGCAAATCTACTAACTCCCAAGTGACATTAGAGATAATAGAGTCCATTTCATTTTTAATAGCTTCTTTCCAGTGTTTAGCTTCAGGAGAAGCCATAACATCTCTATATGTCACAGGGTCACCTTCTATATTATAGGTGATAAAGTCTTGGCCTAAATCCTTAGACACACATTGCCTCTTGCCCCTTCTCAATTCTGTACACTCACTAGATTCATCTAATCTAGAGTGACTTGAGGAAGGTACACCCACTAAGGATAATGGGACCTCTATAAAGGCAGAGTCATCTCTAGTAGGAGTACTAGAAATAGACTGAGGTGTTCTAGTCTTTATAGGAAATATATCCTCAAAGAATGTAGCATCACGAAGTTCTACAATAGTGTTTGCATCTATTCCAGAAATTTCTGATTTAATAATTAGAAACCTATATGTAGAACTATTCTGAGCATAACCCAAGAAGACACCATCTACAGTCTTTGGACCAAGTTTTTTCCTCTTATGTTCAGGTACTAGTACTTTTGCAAGGCACCCCCACACTTTAAGGTATTTCAAACTTGTCCTTCGACCTTTCCAAAGTTCATATGGGCTTTTATCCCTTGACTTCATTGGTACTCTATTTAACACATGACAAGCAATATATAGAGCCTCCCCCCATAAGAAGTTGGGTAACCCAAAACTGCCTAACATAGAATTAATCATATCTTCAAGGGTTCGATTTTTGCGTTCTGCTACACCATTAGATTGAGGACTATATGGAGCAGTGACCTCATGAATTATACCTGAATCTTGACAGAATTTTTGAAACGGGTTTAAGGAGAACTCTCCACCCCTATCAAACCTTATCCTCTTAATGGTTTGGTTTGATTGATTTTCAGCTTCAGATTTGAAGATCATAAATTTATCTAAAGCTTCATCTTTAGTTTTTAGCAAATAAACATAGCAATAACGAAAGTAATCATCAATGAAGGTAATGAAATACGTTTTATGGTCTCTCGTTATTATACCGTTAAACTCACAGCAGTCAGTATGAATTAATTCTAAAATATTAGAATTTCTATCAACTGATTTGAAGGGTTTACGGGGATGTTTATATTGTACACAAACTTCACATTTTTTCTTATCATTTATGGCAAGCTTAGGTATCATGTCAAGATTCATCATCCTTTTTATAGTTTGAAAATTAACATGTCCTAATCTATCATGTCACACATCATAAGACTCAATGTTATAAGAACAACCAATATCACTAGTTTTATTTATAGTCGTATTTTCAGCATTGAGTTTAAATAAACCTTCATTAAGGTAACCCTTTCCAATAAATGTTCCTAAATGTAACAATACAACTTTATTACATTTGAAGTTTAGCTCATAACCAGCACGAACTAATTTTGACCCACTAATCAAATTCCGTCGGGCCGCTGGAACATGATGCACCTCATGCAGTGACAGGACCTTCCCCGAGGTAAACCTCAAGTCAACTCGTCCAATCCCTAACACTCTGGCTGCAGAATGATTCCTCATGGTTACGGAAGTGCCTTCAATTACCTGATAAGTAAGGAAGGCAGAACGATCAGCACAACAATGCACATTAGCACCTGTATCAACTAACCACTCATTGGGTTGATAAATCAAATTTAGTTCGGGGTTAAAGGAAACAAACCCATTGCTGGTGCTAGTCACAACATTGACCTGTGCCTTGGTGTTGGGCACATTGCATTGGTTCTTCTTCATGTCCTTCCGCTCAGGACAGAATTTGGCAAAATGTCCAACTTGTCCACAAGCCCAACACGACCTAGTTCCATGCTTTTTCTGAACCTTTGATTTGAGTTTTATTTTTTGGTTTTTGAACTTGTTCTTGTCAGAAGAGACCACCACATTTGCCTTTGGAGCAAATTCCATAGGTATCCCCTTATCATCATCCTTATGTTGCTTTCGATGTTCTTCCTCGATATTTAAGGCAATCATTAAATCTTCAAGAGAGATTTTACCTCTCCTGTGTTTAAGTGTCATGCCAAAACCTTCCCAACTCGGAGGCAACTTTTCGATGATAGACAAGACTTGAAGTTTCTCGGGTATCGGCATATCTCTCTCAGCAAGACCGTGAATCAAAATTTGAAATTCATGGGTCTGCTCAATGACAGATTTACCCTCAACCATTTTGAAGTTTAAGAACTTCCCCACGGTGTACTTCTCTAAACCAAAGTCCTCGGAGTTATATTTTTTATCAAAAGATTTCCATAACTCTTTGGCCGAGGTTGTAGAGCAGTACACATCAAATAGTGCGTCTGAGAGGGCAGACAGGATTCTCCCATGGCAGAGATAATCCCTCTGTTTAAACCTCTCGGTGGAAGCACTATGGGCAGGTTCTTCTTCATCAGGTGAAGGAGGATCCGATTCTATAACGGAGAAAAGCCCCAGCGTAGTAAGCCAAAACTTCATCCGTTGTTCCCAACGTTTGAAGTTTTGCCCGGAGAACCTCTCGGGTTTGGCGCTAGCCTCATCAGATTCCGACATTCTAATATTTAACATGTCTACTTAGGCACAATCAAATCTCTAAGATTGTAAAATAAAATAAGATAAGCAGGCACTTAAGCAGACAGTAAAAAATATATAGATGCAGCAATCTGATAAGGAAAGAGCAGAGTTAGAATCGTTATCCGGTTGAAGCGTCGGCGTGCCGACTACCCTTAGAGAATTGATTGCCGCCCTACGGTGCAAAGGCCTCCGGCAAAACCCTCCCAAGATCCGACAACCACGCGACGTTCGTAGGTGCACTCCAAGACGAACGCTGCCTCCGGACACAACCTCAGATCGCAGAAGGCAAAGCCTCAAGACTAAAAAAAAATCGAGAAAGAAAGAAAGAGTAGAGAGAAGTGCTCGTAGGCTGAGGAAGGAGATGAATACTGTAATGGCATTCTATCCCCCCTTATATAGATCCGAAGAGGCTTTTTTTTACCTCTTCGCGCTGAGGAGTCGCGGCCACGCCGCGAGGCGTCGCGCCGTGCGACGCTTGAGGAATTGATTCCTCAAAAAAAGAAAGAAAAAAAAATAAAAAAAAATAAAGGAATAAAACCAAACCAAATTGGTTTAGGAATCAAACCGAAATCTGCAAAACCAAACCGGGCCGCCCGCAAGCGCGAAGCTCACGGGCTGGGGATTTGCACCCCCCCCCCCTGTGCGCGCGATAATCGCGTGCGTCACGCCCGGTTTATGGATTTCCGGCCCAGACCCCCTGAAACCACCTGGTTTGGGCTTAGCCCGCGCATGCGTGTAGGTCCTCCTAAGTTTTCTAAGCATAGGATGAATGACTTCATATATAAAGCCTTCCAACTCTCTTAGCTTAGCAATGTGGGACTAAACACATACACCATCTCTATCAAAATATTTGAAATTCAATACAAAAATCAACACTATGAGCCTGTGACAACTCCATCTTGTCAAGCTTACTTCTACTCACTCTCTTTCGTTTTCCTACTTTAAACTTCTGTTGTCTTTTCAATCCCAGTGGCCTCCCTATTGGATGTAAAAAGGTTCCATCATCTATTAAACTTGAATCTATTTCATCATCAGTTCTTCTAGGTCTAGTAAGCCTTGTCTGCACCCCAGATAGATATTGTGAACAAAATGTCAAACACTCATTAGCCAAGTAACCTTCAGCAATAGATCTTTCAGGATGTGCTCTATTACGCACAAATGATTTCAATGTTAGAAGAAACTTGAAAGCAACACATAAGATAACTCATTACTAGGTTTTGAATATATATATTCTTATTGGTTAAAAGGAATAGTCCATACCTTTCAATAGGATACATTCATCTATATTACACCGGTCCTGCAACCTTAGCTTCATGCGCTAAATGGATTATCAAATGCACCATTATGGTAAAAAAAGATGGAGGAAAAATTGTTTCTAGCTGGCAAAGCGTCTCAACAACTTGATACTCCAATTGCGCAAGAGAATCCACATTCAACACCTTTGAACATATTTGTCTAAAGAAATTGCAAAGATTAACTAAAACCGAGGTGACTTTATCTAGTAAGGAACCCCTTAATGCAATTGGAAGAAGTTCTTGCATCAACACATGACAGTCATAACTTTTAAACCCAAATATCTTGTGTTGCTTTACTTGCACACAATGTGGAATGTTTGACGAGCATTCATCTGTAGCTTTTAGATTCTTTAGAACACTCAAGAAAGCTTCTTTTTCCTTCGTAGTCATCTGATAGCATGCCCTAGGTAAAATCACCCTATTACTATTAGGATATGGTTGAGGATGAAGTACACTTCTAATACCCAAATCTACAAGATCTTTCCGTGCCTTATAATTATCCTTTGATTTTCCTGCTTGATTTAATAATGTACCAACTATGTTATCACAAACAGTTTTATCAATATGCATCACAACAAGGTTATGACGCAATAGATTATGTTGCCAATAAGGCAAAGTAAAAAAAAATGCTCTTCTTTTTTAAAGGTTGGGCCACACCCATATCTCCCTCACCAACTTCTAAATCATCCAAATATCTCAAAACTGAATTGCCATTAAGAATTGTAGGTTGATCTCTAAATTCCTGTGTTCCATCGAAGTCTTTTTTGTTAAGCCTCCACTTATGATTAGGGGTCAACCATCGACGATGACACATGTAGCAATATTTTCTACCATGGTGTAACCACTTTGATGTTATTTGAAAACCACAACATGGGCAAGCATATTGGCCTTTGGTACTCCACCCAGATAAGTTAGCATATGCTAGAAAGTCATTAATAGTCCACATTACTACAGCACGAAGTTGGAAGACCTCTTTCTTAGAGACATCAAAGGTTTCAATTCCAGTTTCCCACAACTCTTTCAACTCTTTCACCAATGGTTGTAGGTACACATCAATATTATTTCCAAGAGATTTAGGACCTGGAATGATTAATGACAACATGAAAAAAGATTGTTTCATGCACATCCAAGGTGGAAGATTATAAGGAATTAGGATGACAGGCCAAGTACTGCTATGAGTAATACTCATAGTTTTGAAAGGATTGAACCCATCAGAAGCTAAGCCTAATCGAACATTACGAGTATCAAATGCAAATGTTGGAAACCGAGCATCAAATTCAATCCAAGATAAAGAGTCAGCCGGATGCCTAAGAGAACCATCCTTTGTTCTACCCTCTGAATGTCATCTCATCAACTCAGCAGTTTTAGAGGATTTGAATAGCCTTTACAGTCTTGGCTTCAATGGAAACCATCAAAGGATCTTTGCCGGTACTTTCTTTAACTTATTATTCGCTTGCGTTTCATCATTTTTTAATTTCCATCTTGACTCACTACACTTTGAACATACTTCATCTTTATTATAGTTGTCCCTAAATAATACACAGTCATTAGGACAAGCATGAATCTTCTAATATCCTAAACCCAATCCTGAAATAATGTTCTTTGTCTCATAGTATGACTCAGGCAAGACATTTCTTTCTGGTAAAGCATCTCTCAATAATTCCAATAACATAGAGAATGATTTGTCACTCCAACCATGAAGACACTTTAAGTGGTACGAATGCACCATAAAAGATAACTTGGTAAACTTCTTACAATTTGGGCAAAGCATTTGCTCATTCTCTTTAAGCAATCGATAAAACTTGTCAGCATTTTCTCCTCCTTCTTGTGGGTTCCTTTCTTCATTATTGTCGTGGGATTCTTCTTCCATAGGATGCATTGCAAAAGCATCTTCTAGTAGTCCTTCCATATCATGCTCCATTTCTCTAGGCTCTTCAAACGATCTATTTGAAGGTATAGTAGGCCCTTCACCGTGGAAAATTCACTGTCTATACCCTCAAAGGAACTCTCGGTGTGGATCAGTTAGGTGCAAATAGACACTAGTTCTACTATGAAGGTGAGTGTTGGCACACATTTTGCAATGACAAAAGATTTTCCCATCCGCTTCTAAATTTTGAAATGCGAATTCAAGAAACTCATTAACTCCCCGAATATATTCTTCAATTTTTTTTGTTAGATCACTCATCCAATCTCTAGAATCCATCAGAGTGCTACAATTCAAGATATGTAAAGACATCAGATACTTTTAAGGTTCAAGTGAAAATGATCTAATAAAAAATAGTAACTAATACTTGAACAAACCTAGCATATGTCCTAGAAATATAATGATTACTAGGTTTGCAACAAAACATATGACATTAATATGCAATAATACATTAAAGTTAATTATGTAACAAGGAACCTCAAAACATATTGAGAACTACAGAAGCTATTCAAATCAAACAAAAGCAACACAAATATTAAATTTCTCTGGACTTATCCTAATATTTTTGTGGCGGTAGCAGTTATGCAAGTTTGGATCAGGGAAAATACTAGGTTATGCCAAAGATCTACCATCCTAAACAATCACGGAAAACCTAATTGAAAACACGCTTACCTGTGGCTGGCTCAACTCCGGCGAAGTAGTCGGCGCTCAAGGAGTCAAGCGGCTAATCACGGCTCACAGAGAGGAATGTCGGCACAACAGGAGACGTCCTATCCGGTGGCAAGCTAAGGCAAAACTCTGTCATCTCTCGGTCGAAGCAGCGCTAGATCAGAGACGACGGGCTTTTGGCGAAATCACAAGGAGAAGAGGTGGACGACGACTTGCTGTGCTGGCGTTGACGGTGACTACAAGCTGGCGACCTTGGTTGGCTTCACGTGCTCGAAGAGAGGGTGGCGGCGCTTGATCGTGATGTCGGTGTCAGCTTGGATCAAGGGAGGAGAAGTCGCCGGCAAATTAAAGCTCCACCGGCGGCGTCGAGCTTGCGTCGAGGAGAAGAGGTCAGATGCGGTCTGAGGTCGGGAGGGAGAGGAGGGATGGCGTCACTGCTCTCGCTCGTGGCCGAAGAAGAGGGTGGCGATCAGTAATGAAGGGATGGGCAGCTGCGGCGATGTAGGGGAGTCGGCGATGGGGCTGTCGAGGGCGGTCAACTAGGGCACGGGGAAGAAAAAAAGCACGGGGTGGGTTTATATATTACCTAATATGAATTTTCCCTTATTTATATATATAAATATATTCCAAAATCAAACTTTTCCTAAATAATTCATAATTGGTCCATCACGCGACCAATTTTCCTTGCAAATATTTTCAAAAATTCAGAAAAATTATTCCAAAATTTTCCGTATAACTGTTTCAAAATTTTAATCTCCTATTCCATATTTATTTTGGTTTAAAAAAATTTATTTATACATTCCATTTTTAATTGATTTTAAATTCCCTTTTAATTTTTTTTGCGCGTATTATTTTCTTTAAATGAAACAGATTAGAAATTCTGTAGCAAATCTATTTATAATTTTCTAAAATTTAAAACAGATTTTATTTTCATTTTAAAAATCCGTTTCTGAAGTCTTATTTTCTTGTAGTGCTCGTATTAAGATGTTAAATAATATAAAGATATTTCTAACATTTTGGCGTAATAAATAATTTAATATGATATTTTAATTTTTTAAATAATCCTTTTGATAAAGTTTATCATAATAAATAGTTTATGATAGGGGATAGATATTTCTAACCTTTTGAAGTTTCCAATTATGATGAAATCTTTCCAAAAACAAAAATGGATAGGAACAACAAAAGAAAAAGTATACTAGCACAATATTGTCACCTCGATTCATAGCTTGAAGATCATCAATGGTTGCAAGGGCACTCAGGACCACACCCTCAACCCCCTCCCCTATCGCCACAGACGGTGGCGCCGGTGTTGGGGACAAACCCAAATCCAAACCCAAACTCTCCGAACTAAACCACACATATGACGCATACAAATGTTATAGTGACGGTAAATTATGAGTGTGAGTATATATTATTTATATCTATAGAAAAAAGGTTATAGTGATAGTAAATTATAAGTGTAGGTATACGCTACTTATACCCACAGTAAAAAAAATTATAGTGACAACAAAATATAAGTGTAGGTATAGATATCCAATACCCACAGCATTGATATCTGTCCTTATAACTTATAGTGACGATTTCATATATCTGTGGCTATATGTTATCTATACCCACAGTTTATATATGTGTAGCTAAAACTTACCATGGGTATGACAATTTTCTTGTAGTGTTTGTCGATAATGTAGCTTCCCCTACAAGTTCTAGGGTAAGCTTGAATTTATTAACAAGACATTCATCATTTTCTTTAGTGTTCGATTTTTATGTTCGGCAACACCATTTGATTGAGGTGAGTATGATGTTGTTGTCTAATGGATAATGCTAGATTCTGAACAAAACTCATCAAACGGTGCACTATATTCTCCACCTCTATCGCTTCGAATTATTTTAATTCATTTAAGATGTTGATTCTCAACTTCTGTTTTATAAGTTCTAAAGGTCTCTAAGGCTTCATCTTTACTTCTCAAAAGAAAGACATAACAGAACCTCATACAGTTATTGATAAAAGTAATAAAATACTTTTTACCTCCTCTAGTTTGTACGAATTTAAGTCATATAGATCACTATGTATCAATTCAAGAGGAGTCATTGACCTTTTAACCAAATGAAAAGGTAGTCTCGTCATCTTAGCTTCCACACACACTTCACATTTATGCGTTTCGTCAACATTGACATTTGATAATAAATTTAATTTGACGAGACATTTCAGAATATTATTATTAACATGTCCAAGTCAATCATGCCATAAATTAAAATACTCAACAAAGTAGCCGGAAGGTTTTATTTTATTACCATCAAATTCATGGTGTACAATCATTACAACCATTTTGAACAGACTCTGTTCTAAATATCCCTTACCTATGAAGACACCATTCTTCGTAAGTACAAAATTGTTTGACTGGAACACTATTCTAAAGTCGACCTTGACAAGTGTCGAACCAGAATCTAGGTTCTTCCTGATATCGGGAACGTGGAGCACATAAATGACTGTTAACTCCTTGCCAGATGTCATCTTCAAGATAACTTTCCCGAGTTCGACAGTCGGCGATGTAGTAGAATTGCCTATATAGAGCTTTTTTCCACTTATCAGAGTATACTTGGAGAACATTGTCTTATCAGAACAGATGTGATATGTGTAGGATCGTTTGTGTCCGTTAGAGGGGGGTGAATAGCGTTTCTTTGATTCTTTTCACCTACGTTGTTAGTTTGCACAGCGAAAATACAAACAAAATAAAACTAACAACAATAAACAAACGCTAACAACCTGATTTACTTGGTATCCACCCCGGCCGGGTGACTAATCCAAGAATCCGTCGGTGGATCACTCCCCGGATAACCTCCGGCTAGCTCTCATCGCTCCTTGTGGGTGGAGAAACCTCACCACAACACCTTGAGAACCTCTGAGTACAAAGACTACTGTTTGGCCCTTAACCAAGACCAAATTCGTCAAGCAACTCAGCCACCACGAAGTCCTCTTTAAATAGGACTCGGAGTTGATTTCTCGCTACCAGTCGACTGCCCCCAGGGCAGTCGACTGGTGCCAGCCAAATTCGACCGTTGACACCCCCAACGTTCGAATTTGCTAGCTCACCAGCCACCTACCAGTCGACTGCCCCCAGGGCAGTCGATTGGTACCCTGCTAATCTTAGGGTTACACTCCCCGAGTACATTCCACTCCGCACTCGAACCCTAGGATTTCCCGAGTACAATCACACAGCACTCGTACCCTCACGACTCGACTGACTCCTCCTCCACAGCCTCGACTGTTGCTTTCGCGCCCTCTTCATCTTCGGCTCCCGTCCCTCGGATGCACGCAAGCCTCCAGCTTGCCTCTATGCCATCCTTCACGTATGCCTCGAAATCCGCACCCCTCAGCTCATCGTCCCTGCTCTCCAAGGTCCCTCGGGTGCACACAAGCCTCCAGCTTGTCTCCATGCCACCCTTCACCGTACCGAGGCCGTCCAGTCAAGTCAATATGTGTACCTGTACAACCTGCACACTCAACATACACATATAAGAACACAAGGGTAAACCTAACTTAAACCCTTTGCCCAAACATCAAAACACTTGGTCACTCCGAACCACAAATTGCCTCAACAATATGTTGCTCCAGTATCGATCCACCACTAATTCGGGTTGTCCACCACCATATTGGTTTCAAACATGACCGCAGTGAGATTCAGTTTCAAAAAATCGGGGAGGCTGTCATCAGAGGTTGCAACATGGTTCGCAACATTCTTCTGACTCTTGGTCGGTTTCTTTAGGCGTCTACAATCGTTGGACATGTGTCTTGGCTTTCCGCAGTTGTAGCACGATCCCTTGAATTTCTTGCATTGAGCTTCTTTTTGGATTGCTTCGGCTTCTTGGCGTTCGGCTCAACTAGGTTGACATCTCGTCGACAACCCACTTTGTTCCTCTGGAGTCGGATAGCTTTCGATTATCTTCCTCTATTAGTAGCCTCATGATCAGGTCTTCAAGTCCTTTTGCTTGTGCTTGAGGTAATTTTTGAAATCCTTCCACGACGGAGGGAGTTTCTCGATTACTATAGTTACTTTGAATGACTCGTTCAGCTTTATGCCTTCGGCATCCAGATCATGCAATATCAATTGCATGTCTTGGATTTAAGACATTACGCTCTTGGAATTAGGGATGGAAATAGGCCAGGCGGCCTGTGGCCTGACCTGTATTTGGCCTGGCTTGGCCTGACCTATTTAAAAATGAAATAATACTCAGGCTCGTTTGAAAGCCTGTATTTCTTATCAGGCCAGGCCCAGACTCAATATAATGACTATCAAGCTTGACAGACCGGCCTGGGCCTGTTAAGATTATATTATATAAATTGTCAAAATGACTTAATGAAAGATTCAAACTTTGGCCTTCTTACAAGAAAGACCTTATCTACCACCTTACTTGCCAGTACACCATAAATCTCTTTTAGTTGTGATATACATATTTTATATATTTATGGTATCTTTAGCTCTTTTGTTAAATTAGTATTTTGGATAATCGAATTGAATTGTTATATTTTATATATTAGAAGTATTTTGGATAACCGAATTAAATTACATGCTTTGTAAACAGGCCGCAGGCCAGGCCAGGCTATTGAACAGGTCAGGCTTAAGCCAAGAACAAAGTCTATAACAGGCCATAGGCCAGGCTCAGGCTAGTTTGTTATTGCAGGCCTGGTCTGTTAAGGTAAAAGTCTGGCCTGACCTGACCTGTTTCCATCCCTACTTGGAATCCAATATCTTGAACTCCAGAAACCGGCCGACGATGAATTTCTTCAATCTGACATTTTTTATTTTGTATTTCTTTTCTACTGATTCCCACAGAGATTTTACCGTCTCCATCGGACTATATGTTATACAACGTGTCATTCAATGCATTGAGAACGTAATTGCGACACAGGAAATCTTTATGCGACCATGCAGCGCATGCAGCCTTGCTTTTGGAATCTCCTTCCTTAGTGACTGGTGGGTCTTCACACAAAAACCGTACGAGGTTTATTGTTATCAAATAGAACAACATCTTCTGCTGCCATCGTTTGAAGTTGGCTCCGTTGAATTTCTTTGGCTTTTCTCCGAGCGGAATGGTGGTCGGAACGTCGTTAATCAATGTCATATCAGTTTGTATAATATCATTTTACGAATGTGAGTTTGTATGGTCTGGTTGCTATCGGGAAGGATGCAAACTGATTTGATATCGTCGGGGCTAGTGTTCGACACTATCTCATGGTTTAGGATTGATCTGGGTCATTCGATCTGGATAGTTGTAACCCTTCAGATAACCCTTTAATCTCAGCGATCAGATCTGGATGGTTGTAACCCTTCAGATTCCCCTTTGATCTCAATAGCCAGATGCAATCTCACGCTTCAGATTAAGTCTTATCACCAACGGTCAGATTGCAACTCTTCACGATCAACGCTCAAGATCGTGTCACTTGCGATCTAGCACCCCTCTTCGATCTAACGGTTGTCATTCGTTCGCCCAATCAACAGTCCAATCATCTCTCTCCTCCCTACCTGAGTGCCACGTAGGCACTGCCACGTCACATGACACGTTGCCCGAGTGCCACGTATACACTAAGTGCCCATTGTGCACGTGCGCTCGTGGCGGGTGGCGGGCTCGCAGGTGCGAGCACCTGCTTGCCTGTGAGAAGAGACCACCTGTGTTTTTCTTTTTTAACTCCATTAACACAGGAACACATATAAGGAAGCAAATACCTTTGAAAATGACAGATGTGGAACTATTCCCCATCTATGTCAAATCTCGAGATCAAAAGAAAAATTGTAAAAATTTATCCAGAATTCGTACAAACTTGCTCAAAGTGTATAGAACAATAACCAAATGGTGGGATGATAAGACAAAGTTCCTAAGTAAATCTAGCATATTACATTTAGATTATCAAAAACTTATTCATATCTCAAGATTAGTCTGATGATAAAAATTGGATAGATGAATTATAAAATAATAATAATAATAATAATAACCAACCTTAATATAAAGTGAAATCTTAATTTTAATAATAAATAAACACTAAAAACTTACTCAAATCTCAAACATCATGTAATCTATTAATTAGTTAATTGTGCCTTCTTTCGGATTTTTTTTAAATAAAAAAAAGTAAGTGCAAAAAAATAGTACTATTATTACGGCTATCATTATAATAATATTAAAATATTTTTACTAATTTGAAATAATTTTAATAAATTTTAATATTTTTATCAAATTAATTGAATATTTTTTATGATGACAAAATAATATGAGTATAAATATATTTTATATATATAAGTGAAACTTTTATTTTGGACGATAATAATAAAACGAAGGCGCCTTTTTGATTTTTTATTTTAGAACAAATGGCAAGAAAGTTACGGCTAACTTATTAGGCGAGCCCAACAGAATATCGAGGGGAAAAAAGATAGAGGACAGAGAATTGCGTGTTCGCCGGACTCTTGCGGCAGCTTCGGCGAAGAGGGGCGACGCAGCGATGGCGTCCTCGTCGGCGGGAAGCGGTTTGAGCTACAAGCTCCACCCGCTGGTGATCGTCAGCATTTCCGACCACCACACTCGCGTCAAGGCTCAGAATCATCACGCCGATGACGGCGGCGGCGGCGGCGCTGCGGCTGCGACCCGCGTATTCGGGTGCGTCATCGGCGTCCAGAGAGGTCGAACTGTTGAGATCTTCAACAGCTTCGAGCTCCTCTACGACCCCCTTACCCACTCCCTCGACCGCTCCTACCTCGAGAAGAAGCAAGATCTCTGTAATCAAACTCCCATGCCCTATTTCCTTGACCACTTCCATTTCTGCATTCTAGATTGCTGAGGGTGTTGGATCTCTTTGATTGCTGTCTAGGGTTTGGTTATTTCGTGTTATTTTAACTGATCGGCGCTTGATTCTGGTGCAGATAAGAAGGTATTTCCGAACTTCTATATACTGGGTTGGTATTCGGTAGGTAGCGAAGCGCAAGAATCAGATCTGCAGATTCATAAATCTGTAAGTTTGACACTCAATTGCATGTCATGATTCTATTTTGTTTTTTTTATTTAATTCTAGGAACGTTACATGACTTATGCTTTGCTTAATTCTATTTTCTCTGCCCATTCTTCTTGATAAGAAAAATGCAACTTATATTTGCGGCCTTGCAACCTTATAACAGTGATCAAAATGACCTATATGAATGAACAGTTTTATCCTTCTTTTTTTTTCTATTTTTTTTTTTTCATATTTCTTAATCTCTGTGAGCACTATCTTTATTTGCAAATTATGCTATGTTTTTTTTAATTGTAAATTCTGATTGTTAGATTATGTTCATTACCTCATGGATTCTATTTTATTTTCCCCAACTTTCAGTTATATAACCTGGTTTCTATTTGATTTTCCCAACTTTCATATAGCCTTACAATGTAAGTTAGAGTATGTTTGTAAGACTGCTAAACAATTGGCCACATCTTATTCTATCACATATTCTGTTATTTTTGGTTTACAAGCGTTTTGTCTATTCCTAAATGTAAATTATGAAAAAAGATTGATGTGAAACTGGGTCTATTAAGCATTGGCAGAAATTCTATTGCACCTTTACATATAAATGATTTTAGAAAGTCTAATGTCTCAATGAAATTTTAACGAATTTATAATCTATCTGAAATTAAAATTTTCACAACAGACTCCTTCGATACTTGAAATTGTGATAGCTTCTCTCTATGATTTGGTGCTTGCAAGATGCATGTTTTTTTCTTGTTTTAGTCTTATGTTGCTTCTGTTATATGTTAAACATTTCTGATGATCTTAATGTGGATATAGTCATTGCCCTATCTTTCTAATTTTATTTCTTATGATTTTTTTTTGTTAAACAGTTGATGGATATCAATGAGAGTCCAGTTTATGTTCTTCTAAATCCTGTGATATACCATTCTCAGAAGGATCTTCCAGTTACCATATATGAAAGTGGTATGTGAACTTGCTCTCAAGATTGATCTGATGTTATAAAAATGGTTATCATAGTTAAAGAATTCCTCTCATCAAATATTACAAGATATAAGCCATATTTATATACAAAGTTAGGATCTATTTTAAGAAATAATTAGAACTCTATTCTAGGAAATAAATCAGGATTCTATTCTAAGGACTAATTTGTATTTTAGATAAAATACAAATTAGGATACATCAAATTATCCCTAGCTATATTTACAATATTCTAACACTCCCTCTCAAGTTAGAGAATATAAATCATATGCACTCATTTTGTTACATATGTAGTCAATTCGGGCCCCTCTAAGTGACTTAGTGAATATATCTGTTAGTTGATCATGTGAGTTGACATAACTAGTAGATATTTCTCCAGATACAACTTTCTCTCTGACAAAGTGACAGTCGACTTTAATATGCTTTGTTCTCTTATGAAAAATTGGATTTGATGCGATATGCATAGCGGCCTGGTTGTCATATATAGGTGACATTTGTGTAATCTGTCCAAAATCTTAGTTCCTGAAGCAACTGTTTGAGCCATATAAGCTCTTGACTGGCTATGATCATAGCTTGATACTCTGCCTCTGCACTGGATCTTGCTATAACATTTTGCTTTTTGCTTTTCCAAGAAACAAGATTATCTCCGACAAATATACAAAACTCAGAAGTAGATCTTCTATCAGTGGGAGAACTTGCCCAATCTGCATCAGAATATCCTACGACTTGAGTATGTCTTTTGTCTCTGTACAAAAGACTCTTCCCTGGAGCGCCTCTGATATATCGAATAATGCGGATCACAACATCTTAATGTTTCTTCCATGGAGAGTTGAGAAACTGACTTATTACACTTACTGTAAATGAGATGTCTGTACGAGTAACAGTAAGATAGTTTAGTTTCCCTACTAATCGTGTGTATCGTTCAGGATCTAGAAGAGGCTCCCCTGATTTGGCAGGAGCATGACATTAGGATCCATGGGGTTGTCAACTGTCTTTGAGTTTAACATTCCTGTTTCTTCTAAAATATTGATTGCATACTTCCTTTGGGATATGATAATCCCATCTTGGACTGTGTTACTTTTATCTCCAAGAAATATTTGAGTTTGCCGAGGTTCTTTGTCCGGAAATGTTTGAAAAGATGTTGTTTCACCTGTGAAATCCCGAGATGATTACTACTTGTGATGACAATATCATCAACATAAACTACTAAGTAGATGTAACCAGTAGATGAGTGGCGATAAAAAACAGAATGGTCGGCCTCGCTCCGAGTCATGCCAAACTGTTGAATTACAGTACTAAAGCTTCCGAACCATGCTCTGGGTGACTACTTGAGGCTATATAAAGATTTTCGCAGGCGACATACAAGACCAGAAGACTCTCCCTAAGCAACAAAACACGAAGATTGCTCCATGTAGATTTCCTCGAGTAGGTCACCATGTAAGAAAACATTTTTAATGACCAATTGATAAAGAGGCCAATGTTGAATCGCAGTAGTGGACAGGAATAGACGCACAGAGGACATCTTGGCAAAAGAGAAAAAGTGTCCCCATAATTTAATCCGAAGATCTGAGTATAATCCTTAGCGACGAGGCGGGCTTTAAGCCGGTTAACTTTTTCGTCTGGCTAACTTTCACCGTATATACCCATCGACAACCAACAACTGATTTCCCAGGTGGTAGAGGAACGAGGTCCCAAGTTCCACTGCTTTGTAAGGCACACATTGTTGGGTTCTCCCGGCGACAAAAACACAAAACGCAGCGGAAACAAGAACCCTCGAGCGATCCATGTGAAAGAAAAACTCGTGCAAAGTTCATCTATCTAATAGATCTATCTAAAGTGTATACCTTTGGAGCGTGCCCTTTGCTTATCCCGCTCGTCCAAGATGCGCCGGATCTCTTGCACGTTCAAGTGTCCGTGCCTCTATTCGTATCCACACGGACACAATCTCTCAACTTCGGGAGAACTACCTTAGTTGTGTTAGCAACTTGAGGTAGCTCGCAGAACACTAAGAACCCTACAATAGGGTTTCGGCCAAAAGAGGAAGATGAGGGAGGAAAGAAGATAGGGAAGAAGCACTCATCCAAAGTCACAAGGCCCTCTTTTATACTCATCCCATGAATATCAAGAGGTTTGTGTCTCTTTGGCTTCCTTCATTAATACCAATAAAGAGCACATCTTTTCATGTGACTCTTTATCTTTTCCCATGCAAGAAAAGAATCTTTTCTTTTTCCCTTCATTAAACACTTTAATGAATTTTTCCTGTAATCCGACCGGGCCCCTCTCGGGCTTCCGACCAGGTCTCCCGACCAAGTCACCAAGCTCCCGACCCAGTCTTTCGAGTGCCGAACCCCGACCCAGTCTGCCGAACTCCGAGCTCAGTCTGCCGAGTGACGAGCTCCCGACCCAGTCTGCTGAGCTCCCAGCTCAGTCTGTCGAGCACCGAGCCCCGACCCAGTCTGCCGAGCTCCCAGCTCAGTCTGCCGAGTGCCGAGCTCCGACCCAGTCTGCCGAGCTCCCAGCTCAGTTTGCCGAGTGCCGAGCTCCCGACCCGCGCTCCCGAGTTCCCAACTCGAGCTCCCGAACTGACCTCCCGAGTTCCTAACTTGGGCTCAGATCTCCTGAGTTCCCAACTCGGGCTTCCCGAAGCATCATGTCCTTTGTGTGTGACCCAATAGGTTCTCGTGACGTTGGCAATGCGCCTAAACGCTTTATACACATAAGCAATGAGCGACATCTAACAATGCATCATTGCTACCCAAGTAACAAGAAAAGATCGAGATCCGACTAAACCTCCGTGACTATGATAATGTATGACCTTGTCCTTCTATCCTTAATATCTAGATTGACCAATGAGGCATAGACCGTGTCATCCTCAGTCAATCTTGTGTTTCTTGATCCCCGAGTAGACTCACTCAAACAAATGAGTTCAATATCTCATATTGACTCATTCGAGCATGGTCATGCGTTTTAGTAGTCCTACTCGATCAAGGGGCCCACAGATAACACTCTCGTCATATGGGAGGGATAGATCCCATCTACATCACTCACATTCCTCCGCATAATTCATTACATACCCAGTGATCGCCTTTATAGTCCACCCTGTTACGGGTGACGTTTGACGATACCAAAGTAAATAACTCCTTATGTAGGGAACCGTAGTGATTTCAGGTCTAAGGACTATTCATACTAATAGCCACATGAGAAAGTTTATGATACTCATATGACAATCTATGAAACTTTCTCATGGCGGGTCAATTCAGTACACATTCTCGAATGTATACCTATGTGTCAACTTGATATCACATATCCATGACTTGTGAGCTTAAGTCATCAGTTGACCTACATGCTAGTCTCCATGCATTAATATTGTCCTTGAATATTAATGCTCGACTAGGAATAGTTTAGTGTAGTGTTCTCTACATCATCTCACTATCGATTCAACCAATCGATATGATGTAGATAAGAACCTACTACACAAGGACATTATTATACTTAGTTATTTGGCACAAATACAAAGTAAGTATAATAACCAAACATGCCTTTATTAACGATAGAATATGATAAAATGTCCCTAGTCAATCATCACATAATTGGCTCTAGGGCTCCTACTAACACACATTTCGTCGACCATAGCCTGTTTCCATTCCGTCGAACATAGCCTGTTTCCAGTGGACGTAGGCGTGGAAGGAGAAAACTCGAACGAGGATGCATTAGGTCCAAAAAATGGAACCGAATCAAAGAACGTGACATCAACAGATATGAAGTACCGACGGAGAGTGGGGGAATAACACTTGTACCCTTTCTGAGACTATGGGTACCCAAGGAAGACACATTTATAAGATCGGGGAGAGAGTTTGTTAATGTCAGGATCAAAAGCATGAGTAAAACATATAGAACCAAATACCCTAGGTGGTAAAGGATAAAGAGATTGATGAGGATAAAGTACATGATGAGGTATTTTACCTTGTAGAGTGGAGAAAGACATGCGATTGATGAGATAACACGTAGTAAGTACGGTGTCACCCCAAAACCGATGAGGAACATGAGAGTGGAAAAGAAGAGTCCGGGTGGTCTCGAGAAGATGCTGATTCTTGCGTTCTGCAACTCTATTCTGTTGGGGGGTATGAGGACAAGATATCCTATGCAACACACCATGAGACGCCAAGAAGGCCCGAAACGGAGTAGATACTCATGCGCATTATCACTTTGCAAGGTTCGAAGAGAAATACCAAATTGAGTTTTGATTTCATGGAAAAAAATTGAAAAATATAAAACAATTTTGAACGATCTTTCATCAGAGATAACTAAGTACAACGGGAAAAATCGTCTATAAAAGTAACAAAATATCGAAACCCCAATGTAGAAGAAATACGACTCAAACCCCAGACATCAGAATAAACCAAAGCGAAAGGGTGCGTAGCCTAACTCTCAGTGTGAGGAGAAAAACAACTACGAACATGCTTTCCTAATTGACATGACTCACAAGCCAAAGACTCTAAGTGAGAAAGGCTAGGATGTAATTGTTTCAACTTATCAAGACCTGGATGTCCTAACTGAGCATGAATAAGAAGAGGAGATGTCGCCGCCGAACCAACAAGAGAGGGCTGGTGAAGCCGATATAAGCCATGAGACTCACATCCGAAGTCAATCATCCTCCCTGTCAAGGTTTTAAGTATCGACCCGTGTCGATGTTTCGGTCCCAGACCGGAACGATACGGTTTCGGTATCGTATCGTTTCGTGCCGGTATGGTTTCGGTATTTTTTATTTATATATAATAATTATTAGATAAATATATATTTATTGTGTATAATTTAAAAATAAGTTGTATGTTGATTTGATATAAGTTTTCAATTATTGAACAACTTAATATTGTTAAGAAAACAATTAAATATAACTTTCTTTAAAGAAAATTGATCTATCAATAACTCGAATTAAAATTGATACATTACAATATGTCACCTTACTAATACCAAAAGGAGTGACGCGAATCAGATGAAGACATTGGTTCTTGTAGCATTCTGCTTAGATCAATTCCATAGTTCTCTAACGCCCAAATTAAATAAGCATCCCATGACATGCAATATTGATACTGATTTCTCCACATGTCCATCAGCGTATCTCGATTCATCACTGGAAGTTGGACTTGAACTGGCACCATTGAAATCGGAACAGGTACAGGCACAGGATAAGGATAAGGATAAACATATGCCTCTGAACTGTGGTATGATGGATCACCATATGATGCATCAGAGTTATAATAAGAAGGCTGAGAGTATGATGAACTTCGATCAGAATCAATGTCAGCTAAACTCTGTCGCATATCTTGATAATTGTGAGCTTTCTTTTGTTTGCCATCCTTATTTCGACGTTGATATTGAATAGGTCTAGCTCCATGATCATCATCTTGAGTTGTATGTGTGTAATCTGCCTCACATGTCCATGGCTCCGGCGCTTGAGTAGGGGGATCATAATTTTGACCACCAGATGCATCGCCACTATCATCACTTGCATGAGTACTTGCGCTGCTATTAACTTCTCGTCGGACTACAATATCAGAAGGTGATGATGTTTCATCACTGTCATCATGTTCTTGCTCATCAATTGCATCAAGTGGATTTTCTCTAATTCTCAATTGACCCCTTCCTGTAAAAGCAGGAGGCTTGACTTTTTCTTTCTTTTTAGTAAAAACTGCAGGAGCTTTACCTTTATCTGTGAACTTTGGTTAGGTTTGGGATGTTTCAGAATGTCTTGATCGAGATCCAGAAAATCGAAATTCTTGATCAAAAGCTTCATTATAATCTTCTCCCGCCCTGATATCTCCTGTAGTTTGTATTGTTTCAATCTGTTGAGTGAGAAATTGAGATGGTCGTGGTGGGTCTCCTGCTTCATCAAGTAATGGATTTTCAGCCTCAACAGCGCTCCACCAATTCATCATTGGATCATTCTCATTTTGGACAAATCCAATATCAAATGGGTCTACATCACCAGCCTCTTGTTCTTCATTTTCTTCTGTTATTGCTCTTAATTGAAGACACATATTATAATGAACATAGACCATCTTCTCCAATCGACGATAAGAAAGACGATTTCTTACTTTTGTATGAATGAGGGAGAAAGTTGACCAATTTCTTTCACAACCACTTGAAGATGTTGTCTGTGAGAGAATTCGTACTGCAATCTTTTTCAAATTTGGAGCTGATCCTCCATATTGTAACCACCATTCAGCTGTAAGATAAATAAGAACAAAATTAAAATAATATTTTTATTTGCTAACAATAATTAATAATAATTTTTACTATATTTACCTGCATCCATTTTATATCTGCATGACACTGCAATAGGATCACTAAAAGAACCATATGCCTCTCGAAATAATCGGCTTTCATTAATAGTCTCAGCAATTGATTCTCTATTTGTTTGTAGTCTTGATATCACATGTCTGAGGGCTTGTAATAGATCATCATTTGTGCCAAGATTATAACGGTATTGATATGCCGGATTGAGATAATAACCTGCAATAATTAAACATATATAAAAATGCAATTATTAATAACATTATTAGAAATTCTTTATTAAAAAATACGTACCTGCTAAATGAATATATTTTCCCATTTGATCGTCCCATCTTGTATTGATTATATCAATGTAATGTTGATATTTGGTTGGTGATTGAAGACGTCTCTTAATTTCCTCTTTTGCTTCATGAATTAGACGGTAAACGTTGCCCATTTGTGGCTTCCTGTCCATATCGACTTTACGTAGAACAACGTACAAAGGTTCTATTGCTAGAAGAATATCTGCAATATAGTCCCAAAATCTAACAGATATAATAATTTTTTGCACCTCTTTACCTTCGGCTGTGCTAGAATATCGAGAGGCTTCCCAATCCTCAGAAGAGAACATGGCTTTCAATCCAACTTTTTTTTGATTCAACGATTTTAACAAGAGAAAGTGAGTGGCAAACCTAGTCGCTCATGGTCGTAGAATCTCACCATTGATAAATTTCCTCATTAATCCATGAACCCAAAGATGATTATAGAGGAATTTTGTTAAAGATTGACCTTTTTTCACTACCTTCTTCACTATATCGAGTTTACCAATATCTCCCATCATCAAATCGATACAGTGTGCTGCGCATGGTGTCCAAAATAATGTTTGATATTTTTGCTCCAATAATTCTCCAGCCCTCTTAAAGTTGACACCATTATCTGTAATTATCTGTACTATATAATCTGCACCTATCTCTTGAACTACACTATCCATCAAACGATATATATAGGGTGCATCATGAAAATCTGTAGTTGCATCAATAGATTTATGAAATATCACCTTTCTATTGCAGTATAGTAGAAAGTTGATAATACTCATCCGTGTAGGTCCTGTCCAGCCATCACACATCAACGTAACCCCATATAAGCTCCATTGCTTTTTGCATGATAGGATCCAAGTTTTGATCTCCTCCACTTGTTCATCTAAATATGAACCAGCAATTTCATATGCAGTCGGAGGCTGAATACCAGGACCAGATTTTTGGATGTTGGACACCATGCTACGGTAGTATGTGTTGTTTGCTGCATTAGGAGGAATATGATTAAAATGAAAAAATTTTGCAATGCTTTTACCGATTGATTTCTTCTTCTCTTTTGTGTATGCATCATCAATCCTAGTCTGTTTGCTAGCTTGGTCTGGAAATGCCAGTGGATCAATATCAGCAATATCAACTGCACGTCTTCGTCCTCCCATAGAAGAAAAAAACCGACCAATACCACTTTGTGTTGAAGTACTACGAAAACTTGCACTCCTTCCTAATGTCGGTGCAGTAGTTGAGCCACTTCTACTAGTACCAGCTGAGTCACTTCTATGTCGCATATTTTGCTCATAGTCATATTGAGTTCGCGAGGCATTGATAGCTGCTAAAAAATCTCCATCGTTTGGAACATCACCACGATCTTCAAATTCATCATATATTGGCTCTCTAGATATTCGACTATCAAGAAGATCACGTTCTCGTTGTTGTTTATGCTTTATTACTTTGTAACCTTCAAGTTCTTTTTTCATTGCACGACGAACTTCTTGAGAAACTTTTGGACAATTCGAAACATCTGGATATCCACCAGCAAGATGTTGCTTTAGGCGTGTGACCCCACCACCTCGTCCAATCATATCGCAATGTAAACATTGCCAATGGAATCGATTCTCTAATCGGCGTGCGTGTCTCCAAGCTGGATCATATTGATGTTTGGGTGCCATTACCTATGTCTTATAAAAAATTAAGAATAATTCACATTGTTAGCTCAAATAATAGTCATCATTGTCAATAACAATTTTATCATTATAAACAAACAAATTAAATATATAAAACTATAAAAGACAACTTCATTAAAGTAATCTACTACAAGTCTACAACACATTTTTATCAAGTAAACTTGGAACAATAATTTTAATTATTTAAATAATATATATTTAAAATGATAAAAATATTAAAATATTAATTAAATATAATATAATAAATATAATAAATAATTATCAGATTATAAAATAATTTTTATAAATTTTTTAGATTTTATTTAGGGTTTTTAAAATTTTTTTAGAATTTTTAAATAATATTTAAAATAGAAAAATAAAATCAGAAAATTCCTTAAATAAATCTATTTAATTTTTTGAATTAAAAAAGGAAATGCTGAATTTAAATAAATACTTTTTTTTTAATTTTTTTTTTATTTACGGGCGGAAATCGGGAATTAATCGGGAAATTCCCGATTTCCGCCGCCGAGCCAAAATGGCTTCGCCGCCGAGATCCGCCGGAGAACCGCCGGAGCCGCCCGGCGCACGACTCCAGCAGGCTCCGGCGAAGATTCCGGCGACGCCGGAGGCTTCCGACGACGTCGCCGGAGATCCGCCGTGTCTCCGACCCGCGGAACTATCCGCGGAAGATGGAGGAGCCGGGCGTCCAGCTCCACCATCGTCCGGCGAGGCATCCGGCGACGCCGGAGGCTTCCAGCGACACCTCCGGCGACGCCGGCGAGTCCCGCAATGCCTCCGGCGAAGCTGCGGAGATCGATTGATCATACCTGTCGCTGCCGCGCCGCCCTTCGCTGCTGTGCGTCCACGCTTCGAGTCGCTTCGTTGCGTCTTCATTGCTGCTCACCACCGGAGCTCTTCCGTCCTCTTATAGCCGGAAAAAAACTGCGAGACAGGCTGGCGCACCGACGCACGCGCGACAGAAGGAATCGCGTGCCATGCGCGTTCGCTGTGCCGCGAATCTCGCTGTCGCGCGAGACAGGCTGTCGCCGCGTCGCCACTCGCCGCTGTCCCCACTCGCCACTCGCCGCTGTCTCGCCGCTGTCGCGCGTGCTCGCGTCGAGACGATGGCCTTCCTCGTGCCGGTTTCGGCGAACGGGCGGAACGATACTGTTCCGCCCGTTTCGTCCGAAACGGCTCGAAACCTAAATCCCTGCTCCCTGTACTCCGGTTCTGTAAGGAAACAGAAGTTTTAGTAAAAGAGATGGCATAATCAAGAGACTGAGTAAGTTGACTTATTGATAACAAATTAAAGGGAGCTCCATGGGAACAAAAGAA
>JAGFNQ010005039.1:0-24346 GCA_024364735.1 Boesenbergia rotunda | reverse complement strand
TGGTGACCAATCCCAATGACTGATCGGTCTGGTGACCGATCAGGGAGCGCACAGTGAGGTTGGGAACCTACTGTGTGGCTCCTGATCGGTCTGATGACCGATCAGGGAGCAGGCCGTTGCCTCGTTGCTTGGCTCCTGATCGGTCTGGTGACCGATCAGGGAGCAGGCAGCTTCCTCATTGCCTTGCTCCTGATCGGTCTGGTGACCGATCAGGGAGTCCGCAGTGAGTTGAGTTCTCCCGTTGATCAGTTCGTGAACGGTCCGGTGACCGATCAAAGACTTAGGATTTGATTTCCGCGGTTACTGTTCACTCAGATGTGGACCGATCAGGCTTGAGCCTGATCGGACAGTGTCTGTCCTGATCGGTCTGGTGACCGATCAGGCTTGTGTCACCGCGAGAGCTGGGAGTCCTAGCAAAGCGGTGGATCGGTCTGGTGACCGACCCACGAGCCCTGGATCGGTCCGGTGACCGATCACTTTAATTCAAATTGCACTGTCAGACGCTCTGACCGTATCCGATTCTCTGCATTTGATTCCTGATACTTGATTTTCTGAGTGATATGCTGTTCTAATGCTCTGATTAAGCTGCAGGTGACAGGGAAGGATTCAAACACTCAATGAGAGTCAATGGAGGTCTTTCCTTGGAGCAGGTTTGTCTGTTTTTCCATCTCAGGTTGCAACGAGCACTGGCGCTGGCTGGAGCTGCTGACTGGGGTTGGTCTGAGGGAAGCTCAGGGAGTCCAGAAGAGCTCAGTGGTGGCTGGTGGTTGCAGGTGAGCAGCTGGAGGCTGTAGTGAGATGTTGTCACCTGGCGTTCAAGAGGGAAACAAAAGGAGCGGGTTGGAGCAGAGCAAGAAGAAGTTGTTGTTGCCTTGGTTTTGAGCTGCGATTTCTTGCTGCGTGCTTGTGCTCCTAGCTGATCATCCTCTCTTGAGAAAGCTATTGTGATCCTTGAAGCAACCATCCCTTGCTTGAGCACTTGGAGGAAGGAACAAGAGGCTTTGAGTCCAACAGCGAGAAGACACGAAGAAAGGGTTCTTGCGTGAGATCGTCGCTGGGTGGAGCTTGGAAGAAGCTTGCTGTGTTCTTGTCTTTGCTAAGTGCTAAGTAAGATCTTTCTTGTGTTTCATTGTGCTTAAAACTATATCTGTGATTGAAACGCTGTGGAGAGATTACTCCACCGAGAAGGAGGTTGCTTTCTATCCGGTGTTCACCGGGGCTTGATCTGCCACGATCAAGGGATCACCCACCTTAAGGGCACTCCAAGGAGTAGGGGCAAGTTATCCCCGAACCTTGTAAATCTTCTTGTTAGTGTTCTTGTGTTTGCTCATAGTTTAGGGTTTAGATTTCTGCATATACTTTGTTTTATTGTGCTTCCGCTGTGCTATTAATGATTGAAGTGCAGAAATTCGATAAGTGTCAAAGTCCAAGTATTTGGCTATATTCACCCCCCTCTAGCCATTCGAGTTCCAACACATATGTCTCATCATAGTCAAGGCCCTCTACTTGATTAAACTCTCTAGCTACCAACCTAGCCTTGTTTCTAGTTATCTTTCCTTGATCATCTAGATTGTTCCTAAAGACCCATCTAGTGGTGATAATTGTACAATCATTGAGCCTATGAACTAACTCTCATATCTCACTTCTTTCAAATTGATTCAACTCCTCTTGCATAGCTAGGACCTAATCCACATCATCTAATGCCTCATTAATAGATTTCGATTCTAATTGAGAAATCAAGACAATTTGACTACTATGTTCCCTAAAGTAAGACCTAGTCCTCACCCCTTGAGTGACATCAACCCACTATTTGGTCAATGGGGTGATATTGGTGATGCTGTAAGGGCCTAGAGATTATTTTCATTGGCTACATGATGCTCATCCTCTAGTGCACTTCTCTCTCCCCCTTGATCATTGCCCCCCAAATGTAGGTTTTGAGTTTCTTGGGTAAGGGGTTGACTTTCTTCTATGTCCTTATCAATAGAAGACTTCCTAGGGTAGGTGTTGGTAGACTCATCAAACTCCACATTGGATGACTCCTCAATTACCTTGGTCCTTTTATTATATACCCTATATCCCTTACTAGTGGATGAATACCCAACCAAAATCCCCTCATCTGCCTTAGATTCAAACTTCCTCAAATCATCCTTGGTGTTTAAAATGTAAATCTTACATCCAAAAACCCTAAAGTAGTGAACTTGTGGAATTCTCCTATTCCACAACTCAAATGGAGTTTTTCCTAAAAACCTATGAATTAAGACCCGGTTTTGGATGTAATAAGCGGTATTTACCGCTTCGGCCCAAAAGTAGCTAGGAAGAGAATATGTATTAAGCATAGTCCTAGCGGCCTCTTGTAGGGCTCTATTTCTCCTTTCTACCACACCATTTTGTTGAGGGGTTTGTGGGCATGAAAATTCATGTTTGTGCCTATTTTCTAAACAAAATTGTGAGAAGTTTGAATTTTCAAACTCCCCACCATGGTCACTCCTGATTCGGTTAATCTTGATGTGTTTTTCATTTTCAACCCTCTTACTAAAACCTATGAAAATTTCTAAGGTATCATCCTTACGTTTCATGAAAAATACCCAAGTAAATTTAGAAAAATCATCTACAATTACCAAACAATATTTACTCCCTACTAGTGAGGGAGTACTATGACAATCAAATAGGTCCATATGCAATAATTCTAAAGGTAAAGTAGTGCTAGTTAAGGTTTTACCTTTGTGTGATGGTTTTGATTGCTTACCCTCTTGGCATGTATCACACATCTTAGTCCTTTCATACTTGATTATGGGAAGTCCCTAAACCAACTCCTTCTTGGCAACTCTTGCAATATTCTTCATGTTGATGTGCCCAAGTCGCTGGTGCCACAACCATCCTTCTTCTTCTTTAGATATGAGACACTTAGGAAAATTATTAGAAGCATAAGCAATATTAAGATAATAAAGATTAGCCTCTCTATATCCTTCTAGCATAACATTTTCGGAACCGTTTTGTTTAATTAGACACTTTCTAGCATGAAACTCAACCCTATATCCCGCATCACAAAGTTGACTCACACTAAGTAAATTAAACTCCGTATCTTTGATTAAAAGAACTTTATGGATAGTGATTGTAGGTGATACCTCAATGTTGCCCCTACCAATTATTTTGAGTTTTCCACTATTTCCGAAAGATACAGTTCCTTCTCTTAGATAGCTAAGGGTGGTGAAATTGCTCACATCTCCGGTCATATGTCTTGAACACCCGCTATCTACTATCCACATATTTGAGGCTTCCTTCACCTTCACATATACAACACGGAAAACACAAGCTTTTGGTACCCAAATGCTAGTTCCATAAGAATCATTTAAATACTTCTTTGGTACCCAAGTCTTCTTTGCATTTCCCTTAACACCTTGTCTCCTAGAGGCACCCTTTCTACCCATAAGTGAAACAAAAGCTACCTCCTTGGTTTTTAGCCTATAACCTATCCCGGCTTTGTTGTACATGACTCTTTGGCTATTTATAATCATATCAAGGTTGCTAGAGCCAACTTGAAATTTCCTAAGTGCCTTGGTTAGGTCTTCTACCTTTTCTCTTAGTTCCCTATTTTCTTTTTCCAAACATGAATCATTTTACATGGTAGAGGGAACATGCAGATTGTCCTTAGGTTTCATGGATTCTAATTTAAGCATGCAAACTTCATTCTTTAATTCTTTAACCTTTCTCCTAGCCTTAGCCAAATCATGATTTGTAATAGTAATAATTTTGACAAGAGTAGAGGAGGGTAAGCTATATACCTCACTTACCGATACATCGGATTCGGATGATGAGCCTTCACTTTCATCTTCACTACTTGAACTCCTCTTATCTTCGGATGTCTCCAAGTTGTCCACTCCCATTAGTGCGAAGTGTGACACGTGATCTTCTTCTTCCTCCGAAGATGATGGATCATCCCAAGTAGCTTTTAGGTTTGTGGCACTCTTTCCTTTTTCTTTTGACTTCCTCTTGTCACCTTTCTTCTTCTCCTCCTTCTTTTCTTCCCTTTTCTTTAATTGCGGGCACTCATTCTTCATGTGGCCCTCTTGATGGCAATTATAGCAAATGATGTTCTTCCCTTTGCTCTTACTTCTTGACCCTTTCTTACCATAACACTTGTTAGAAAAACTTTTAAAAGCTCTTCTCATTTTCCTTACCATGTAGGCTTCTTGGTCACTATCCATGGAAGCACTAGACTCCTCCGACTCGGATGATGAGGAGTAGATGATCTTCTTCTACTCCTTCTTCTTCTTCTTTTCCTTTTCTACAATAAACGCTACACCTTTTTCTTTAGAAGAAATGTTAGCTTGCTCATGTAACTCAAATTCACAAAATAAATTGTCTAACTTTATCGTAAAGAGATCCATTGATACTTTGTAGGCATCAACCATTGATGCCCACAATGTAGTCCTAGGGAATGATTGCAAAACATACCTCATGAGATCTCGGTTCTCAACCTTTTCACCAATTACATGGAGCTCGTTGATTATTTCTTTGACCCTTCCATGTAATTGGCTTACCGTCTCGTTAGCCTTCATTGTGAGCGATTATAGTTGGGCAACCAGGAGGTCCTTCTTTGCCCTTCTTGACTCATTGGATCCTTCGTTGAGTTCGACGAGCTTGTCCCAAAGTTCCTTGGCGCTCTTGAAAGGCCCCATCATGTTTAGTTGTTCCTTTGATAATCCGCATTGAAGCGTTGTGGTGGCCTTCACATTGGCTTGCGCCTTCCTCATTACCTCCTTGGTACAATTCCTCATCAGTAGTGGCTCTCCTTGTTCATTGATGGGCGCATCGAAACCATCTATAACATGTAGGATGTGTATACTGAAAGTCATGATTTCTTTATATGAACATCTTCATTTCGAAAAGAGAATCACAACTACACTAGGTGCTTGTTTACATTAGTACATGCACGAAGTCCAATTACTTTGCGTTGTAGATAACATGGTGTGTGGTGTCACACGGAAGATCATGTTATCAGTTCCTTGCTTAGTATAAAACAGAGGCCCACAATCGAGATGGAATTGGACAATCCATCGGGATGGTTGTAGTGTAATTAGGTGTGGTTGGTCTTGACCATAGAATTACACTAGTGTGCTTTGAGTACATTGAGCAGGACCAAAACCAGAGGTCATCCAATTTGTATTGACTTAATAATTGGATAGAACCTCAGATTTATTATGGAGTACGATTCCTAAATCCCGATATAATAACGGGCACATATAATTAATTATTAGTTCTTTGATTTACTAATGGGCGAGATCTATTCTGTTAGATCGATAGGCCTGGTAAGTTGGGAAATAATATTAATTATATGGTGTGCCGTTGATTATTGACGGAATCCGTGTCCTGGTGAGTCGGGATGATGATGCCCCCTTGATGAGCTCAAAAGGTTCATCGTGCTAAACCCTGCAGGTGGATTTGATCTGGCACGATGATAAGGTTGAGTGGTACTAGTCAAGGACTCAGAGGTTAATTAATTTAAATTGTCAGTGATTTAATTAATTAACGGGCATTTGAGATCTTAAACACGGGGGGATGGACGACTTCTAATAAGTGGAGCTCATATGTAAATATGGGGGTTGGTGAGGTAAGTCAATGAGGGCCCTTTAGTGGAATGGATCCTCATTAATGGACCGGGTCCATTAGCAGGCCAAGATCCAACTCCTCCTCATGGTCCCTATCGTAGCCCTATAAACATCTCATGGTGGTATAGAACCAAGTTGATTATTAATCCAATAGATCACAAGAAACACTAGCCTCACCTCTCTCTCTCCCTCTCGCTCTCGTTTCACTCTACGGCGCCGAACAAAAGAGAAAAGTGCTCTTCTCTAATTAATTGCAACACATGCAATTAAGTTTGCTTTTCTCCAATTAATTGCAATGCATGCAATTAAGTTTGCTAATTGCAACGCATGCAGTTAAGTTTGCAATTCTGCAAATTAATTGCAACGCATGTAATTAAGATTGCTCTTTTCCAATTAATTTGCTCTTGTTCAACGCATGCAATTAATTTGGCCAATGGGAGAGGATAAGTCACTCGGCAACTTCGGCTGACTGAAAAAGAGAGAGGGCTGCTCACGTCTCTTATTAATGGACCGGGTCCATTAGCAGGCTAAGATCCAACTCCTCCTCATGGTCCCTATCGTAGCCCTATAAACATCTCATGGTGGTATAGAACCAAGTTGATTATTAATCCAATAGATCACAAGAAACCCTAGCCTCACCTCTCTCTCTCCCTCTCGCTCTCGTTTCACTCTACGACGCCGAACAAAAGAGAAAAGTGCTCTTCTCTAATTAATTAGAACACATGCAATTAAGTTTGCTTTTCTCCAATTAATTGCAATGCATGCAATTAAGTTTGCTAATTGCAACGCATGCAGTTAAGTTTGCAATTCTGCAAATTAATTGCAACGCATGCAATTAAGATTGCTCTTTTCCAATTAATTTGCTCTTGTTCAACGCATGCAATTAATTTGGCCAATGGGAGAGGATAAGTCACTCGGCAACTTCGGCTGACTGAAAAAGAGAGAGGGATGCTCACGTCTCTTTTTGGGCTGCAATTTTTTCCAAGCAAATTAGCGATCAGCGGCTGTTCTTCTCTTCTGCATGGCTGCAGTTTTTCTTCAGCCTTTGATCAAGCACCGCTGATGGTGGAGAGTTCAAGTTGCGCACGGCAACTTGCTGCAGCAAGGCTGCAGTTCTTCTCCAGCCATGGATCAGCGCCCCTTAAGCCTTGGGGAGTTCAAGTTGCGCACGGCAACTTGATGCAGCCAAATCTTGTGAGCAGAAGGTCTTCGGTGGTAGTCAAGCAATTCAGGCATATTGGAGAAAAGGTCACGGCAACTTCTTGTGGAGAATTTATTCTCCAAGCGAAGTTGCTAATTCTCCTAGAAAGGTTGCTCACGGCAACTTGTGGAGAATTTTTTTTGCCTAAGTTGCTCACGGCAACTTGGAGCAAAGTTGCTCAGACAAGTTGCTGGGGACTCGGGTACCGACGGCGGAGGGGAGGAGAAGTAGGGTTTGTGTTTGGATTATTTTTTTCTTGGAGCGGCCGGCGACATCCCTTGGTTAGGGATTGGTTGGCGCACGGAGAAAGGATTGACTCGGTGACCACGGTTCTTGGTAGATCGTCGCCCACACGACGTCCAAGAGGAGAGAGTCATACGGTAGAAGATCGTAAGGTAACGGAAGGTATATTCTTCCTTGGCTCATTTCATTCTTATTTGTACCTTATTCAATTGCCTCGTCATTTCATGTTTGTTATTTAATTATTTTGATTGCGAATCATAGTCAATAATTATTTAACTGGACCCCGACCATAAACACAAAAGCCGGCGACCAACTCGTTGCCTTTTCCGCGGTCGAACGGTCGAGCAAATTGCAAGACCAATTTTGGTAATTGGCTAAGTTGCAATTTGAATCGTTCGATACGGCACGAGACGATCGATGGGAAACGACTCTCTATTCCGATTAAATTTTTTAAACCGTAGGCATAGAGAGGTCTCTCGGATCGAACAGGTATCCGCTTAGGAAACTCGTCAAGCCAATCCCATCAATTGGTATCAGAGCTGAGGTTTCTGGCTTTGTGTGTTTAAGGATTGGTTAATTTTTTGCATTTTCATACATTTTATTTAGCTGGATGATATGTGGATGTGCGTAGGCTAACTTTGTGTTGCAGGCACGAGATTCCAACTTATCATGGCCAAATAATGATTGTGTGAATGGTTTTGCAATTATTATAATTAATAAATCCTCGGGGTTGACGAGGTGACGACACGACTGGAGGCACATTAGAGACCAGGGCCATGATAGTTGGAAAATCTAGGATTTTCTATTTTTCATATGTTGGTTATGTGCTTGTTGTGTGAATGTGCTAGCTAAAATTCCTCGTAATAAATTACTAAGTGGGAGAGGGACCCTAAGGGTCCCATGGCTTCCATTACAATCTGATAAGTGATGCGAACAAGTCTGCGTGTCGGCTCTGAGTGCCTTCCTCCCCATCGGATGGACTTGTTCCGCGGATCACTGGGTCGGAAAAGACTATAGAAAATTGTTAAAGAGCGTGTGTACTTCCCCATCGGAAGGCACATAATCAGAGATAATTTTCTTAGTGTCGTGTAATGGTGAACACTTAGATGCGAATAATAGTATCCTCCCCATCGGAGTCACTGCTATTATTTTGCAGAGCCGAAGTGGACCAACTATTAATCTTACTTGTCAAAAAGTTAGGTTGACAAGATAGTAAGATTAATGGGTAAAACCTCCTCTTACGAATGTGGAAATTCTTATACGTCCACACCATCGTGGCATGCGAATTTCTCGGTGTTTAGAGGTGTTGGTTGATTTCGAAAATTTATTGTTGTGAGGAATCAATTTATTTTCGATTTCTAAAGTAGTGTGTGTTGTGATTCTCAGGATTTTCAAAATGACTTTTAACCCACTAGCTATAATACTTAAGGAGAATAAACTTACTAGACCTAACTATATTGACTGGAAGAGAAACCTAAACATTATCCTTATAGCTGAAGAGTACAAATTTGTGCTCACCGAAAAATGTCCTGATAAACCTAGCGACAATTCTAGTGAAGGGCAGAAGGAGCATTACAAGAAATGGGTTAAGGCAGATGAGATAGCGCGGTGTTACATTCTGGCATCCATGTCGAATGTATTGTAACATCAGCATCAGGCCATGCCCACTGCTTGTGATATGATGCTGAACCTTCAGGAGCTTTTCGGGCACCAGAGTCGTGCCGCTAGGCAGCTGGCGATGAAGAATCTGATGACGACAACTATGGTCGAAGGGACACCCGTGAGGGATCATGTCCTAAAGATGATAGCCCACCTCAATGAGATTGAGGTTCTTGGAGGATCTATCGACGGGGAATCCCAGGTCGATATAATACTCCAATCTCTGCCTAGGAGTTTTGAGCAGTTTCGGCTCAACTATAACATGAATAAGCATGAGTATACATTTGGGGAACTCCTGGGAGAACTCCAGTCGGCAGAGGGGCTCTTTCGCCAGAACTCGCAGGCCTTAGTGACTCAAAGGGTTTCCTCTTCTATGCCGAAAGGCAAGAAGAAGAAGAAACAAGGAGGGTTCAAGAAGGCAGCTACATCGCAGGGACATCGGACTAGCATGAAGAAGCCGAAAGGCAAATGCTTCACGCGTAAGCAAATTGGACATTAGAAGACGAATTGTCTCCGTTATCAAGACAAAGTTATTTCTTTTCTTTTGTCGTTGTAACATGCTTAGCGGAGTTATCTACCGGTACCTGGTGGGTAGATACGGATGCGACTACGCATGTCTGCAATTCTTTGCAGGGGTTCCAGGAAGCCCAATGACTAGCTAAAGAAAAAAATCGTCTACATGGGAAATGCTACGGAGGTGGCTACTATTGCAGTGGGAGTTATTTATTTGTCTTTAGAAGATAAAGTTTTGGTTTTAAGATTGCTTTTATGTACCTAATATTTAGAAAGAACTCTGGTTCAGTTTCTGAAATAAATGATATTCTATTGCTTTTTATGAAAAGTGGAATAGAAAGATTATCTATTAAGGTACATTGATAGGCAATTGGTACACATTAGAACCAAAGTCTTCCATGATGAAAATAGTAACTAATAGCTCATCATCTAACCAAAGTAGAAGAAATGTTCCTTCCGAGATGAACCAAACATACCTTTGGCGTCTAAGGCTTGGTTTTATTAACCTTAGTAGGATTCAAGGTTGATAGCCAATGAACCCTCGGGTTCATTGGTGGTGGGAGACTTCTCTAACTTTGAATCTTACTTGGAAGGTAAGACGACCAAGAGGTCTTTCAAGACCGAGGGGTATAGAGTCAAAGATATGTTAGACATGGTTCATTCTGATTAGTGTGTTCCTATGCCTATCCAGGATAGAGGTAGCTTTGAATACTTCGTGAGACGAATATTCAAAGTTATGGATATGCGTTTACATGATGGTTGCAAGTCTGAATCTTTGATTAGTTCAAAGAATTCAAGATGATTGTGGAGAAACATCAAGGTAACCATATCAAGACACTACGATCGGATCGTGGTGATGGGTACCTCTTGAAAGAATTAGGACTTACTTATCAGATACTGGGATTCAATCCCAATTGACTGCAGCCGGTACACCCCAACAGAATGGTGCAGTAGAGAGAAGGAAAAGAGCTCTTATGGAGAGGGTTAGGACAATGATGAGCTTCTCCGAGTTGCCGGATTCGTTCTGGGGATATGCTCTGGAAACGGCAGCGTACATACTTGATACCATCTAGGTCAGTGCCTCCTACTTCCATAGAAGTAAGTGTGGACTGGGTGAAAGCCAAGTCTAAGACACATTCGGACATGTGATAGCTCAGCATATGAGCTGAGAGGGGATACTGATAAGATTGGAATCTCGTGCGCTTGTTCATAGGCTATCGTAGAAGAACGAAAGGTGGTTCTATAGTTCTAAGGATTAGAGGGTAATCGTTAGGACGAATACCAGATTCTTAGAAGAAGACTATGTGATGAACCACAAGCCCATTTGTAGACTAGTTCTTGAAAAATTAAGAGGGGATGTTCTAACCTTAGTACCAACTGTACAAGAAGAAATACCACAAGTCACTGCACCGCGTGTCACAGAAGATACACAGGTAGTGCCCTGTCATAGTGGGAGCGTTGTTAGTCAACCTACAGAATTCATGTTCTTAGGAGAGTCTTTGGACTTGATCCCTGGCGACCATGAATCATGATCCCTAAACCTATGACAAGGAACGTCCGCTTTGAAGAGATAAATCCGGTCATATGGATTTGTTCAAAGGACGGATGAGAGTTGTGTATGTAAGAAATGTGACAGAAATGTAGTGGTATTCTTGTACTATACATAGATAATATTTTGTCAGTTGGCAACAATGACAAATTTTATCAGACGTAAGGGTATGGTTGTCCAAACAGATGATATGAAGGACTTAGGAGAAGCAGGACATATCCTTGGCGATCAAAGTTCTAAGGGATCCTAGAGAAGGATGTAGTGCTTATCCTAAGCTTCATACAGAGATAGTGTCTTAACTCGTTTTAGCATGGAAATATCCAAGAAAAGTTTTGTACTTTTTAGTTGTGGAGCTACTCTATCTAAGGAGATATGTTTAGATTATCAAAGGAGATAGAGAAGGTAATGGCGGTTCCTTTAGCATCGACTATAGGAAGCCTCATGTATGCTAAAAACGAGACCGGATATCTGCTTTGTCGTGAGCATGGTTAGCAGATATCAGAGTAACCCAGGTCAAGGAAATTGGATTGTGGTAAAAGCTTATATTAGTGCCTGAGAAGGACTAAGGATTATAACCTGGTTTACCGGGCAGACCAATTCCCTATGGGTTATATGGATACAAACTTCCAGTCAGATAAGGGGAAAATGTAAGTATTCCTTGGGATTTTGTGTTTACTTATAGGAGATAGAACCATAGTTTGGAGGAGTGTCGCGCAGCGGCTGCGTAATGGACTCCACCATGGAAGCTGAGTAAAGTGGCAGCCTTTGAGGCAGCCAAAGGATGCTACATGATTCAGGAACCTCAAGATGGACTTCGATGTGATTCCTGGTTTGCTCAAAGCTATCACATTCTGTTGTGATAAAGAAATGGTGCAGTTGCAAACTCGAAGGAATCACGAGCCCATAAGGCGAGTAAACACATAGAGCGCAAGTACGTCCCAGGAGAGGAAAAGTTGTAGTTGCCTAGATTACATCAGAAGGCAACCTAGGAGATCTTTTCACTGTGGCCTTGATAGCGAGAGCTTTAGGTATGTGGAAGATCAGGGAGACAGATGTTTGGCATTTTGAGAACAACAATGTCTTTAAATATAAGTGGGAGATTGTAGGATGTGTATACTGAAAGTCATGATTTCTTTATATGAACATCTTCATTTCGAAAAGAGAATCACAACTACACTAGGTGCTTGTTTACATTAGTACATGCACGAAGTCCAATTACTTTGCGTTGTAGATAACATGGTGTGTGGTGTCACACGGAAGATCATGTTATCAGTTCCTTGCTTAGTATAAAACAGAGACCCACAATCGAGATGGAATTGGACAATCCATCGGGATGGTTGTAGTGTAATTAGGTGTGGTTGGTCTTGACCATAGAATTACACTAGTGTGCTTTGAGTACATTGAGCAGGACCAAAACCAGAGGTCATCCAATTTGTATTGACTTAATAATTGGATAGAACCTCAGATTTATTATGGAGTACGATTCCTAAATCTCGATATAATAACGGGCACATATAATTAATTATTAGTTCTTTGATTTACTAATGGGCGAGATCTATTCTGTTAGATCGATAGGCCTGGTAAGTTGGGAAATAATATTAATTATATGGTGTGCCGTTGATTATTGACGGAATCCGTGTCCTGGTGAGTCGGGATGATGATGCCCCCTTGATGAGCTCAAAAGGTTCATCGTGCTAAACCCTGCAGGTGGATTTGATCCGGCACGATGATAAGGTTGAGTGGTACTAGTCAAGGACTCAGAGGTTAATTAATTTAAATTGTCAGTGATTTAATTAATTAACGGGCATTCGAGATCTTAAACACGGGGGGATGGACGACTTCTAATAAGTGGAGCTCATATGTAAATATGGGGGTTGGTGAGGTAAGTCAATGAGAGCCCTTTAGTGGAATGGATCCTCATTAATGGACCGGGTCCATTAGCAGGCCAAGATCCAACTCCTCCTCATGGTCCCTATCGTAGCCCTATAAACATCTCATGGTGGTATAGAACCAAGTTGATTATTAATCCAATAGATCACAAGAAACCCTAGCCTCACCTCTCTCTCTCCCTCTCGCTCTCGTTTCACTCTACGGCGCCGAACAAAAGAGAAAAGTGCTCTTCTCTAATTAATTGCAACACATGCAATTAAGTTTGCTTTTCTCCAATTAATTGCAATGCATGCAATTAAGTTTGCTAATTGCAACGCATGCAGTTAAGTTTGCAATTCTGCAAATTAATTGCAACGCATGCAATTAAGATTGCTCTTTTCCAATTAATTTGCTCTTGTTCAACGCATGCAATTAATTTGGCCAATGGGAGAGGATAAGTCACTCGGCAACTTCGGCTGACTGAAAAAGAGAGAGGGCTGCTCACGTCTCTTTTTGGGCTGCAATTTTTTCCAAGCAAATTAGCGATCAGCGGCTGTTCTTCTCTTCTGCATGGCTGCAGTTTTTCTTCAGCCTTTGATCAAGCACCGCTGATGGTGGAGAGTTCAAGTTGCGCATGGCAACTTGCTGCAGCAAGGCTGCAGTTCTTCTCCAGCCATGGATCAGCGCCCCTTAAGCCTTGGGGAGTTCAAGTTGCGCACGGCAACTTGATGCAGCCAAATCTTGTGAGCAGAAGGTCTTCGGTGGTAGTCAAGCAATTCAGGCATATTGGAGAAAAGGTCACGGCAACTTCTTGTGGAGAATTTATTCTCCAAGCGAAGTTGCTAATTCTCCTAGAAAGGTTGCTCACGGCAACTTGTGGAGAATTTTTTTTGCCTAAGTTGCTCACGGCAACTTGGAGCAAAGTTGCTCAGACAAGTTGCTGGGGACTCGGGTACCGACGGCGGAGGGGAGGAGAAGTAGGGTTTGTGTTTGGATTATTTTTTTCTTGGAGCGGCCGGCGACATCCCTTGGTTAGGGATTGGTTGGCGCACGGAGAAAGGATTGACTTGGTGACCACGGTTCTTGGTAGATCGTCGCCCACACGACGTCCAAGAGGAGAGAGTCATACGGTAGAAGATCGTAAGGTAACGGAAGGTATATTCTTCCTTGGCTCATTTCATTCTTATTTGTACCTTATTCAATTGCCTCGTCATTTCATGTTTGTTATTTAATTATTTTGATTGCGAATCATAGTCAATAATTATTTAACTGGACCCCGACCATAAACACAAAAGCCGGCGACCAACTCGTTGCCTTTTCCGCGGTCGAACGGTCGAGCAAATTGCAAGACCAATTTTGGTAATTGGCTAAGTTGCAATTTGAATCGTTCGATACGGCACGAGACGATCGATGGGAAACGACTCTCTATTCCGATTAAATTTTTTAAACCGTAAGCATAGAGAGGTCTCTCGGATCGAACAGGTATCCGCTTAGGAAACTCGTCAAGCCAATCCCATCATAACACTCATCTAATTTTCAATATCGTTCATTAAGTAGTACTCTATCCTACCTTTCCAATAGGCGAAGTCGTTTCCGTTGAAGAACGGTGGCCTTGCGGTGCTATAGCCCTCTTAAAACGCCATTTCTTGATACTCCGGTCGACGGTGAGTTCTCCCGAATCGAACCAGCTCCGATACCACTTGTTAGATTGTGGCGCTTGTTAGAGGAGGGTGAATAGCACTTTTCTTGAACTTTCTCTATAAGATAGTTAGCACAATACAAGCAATATAATGAAAAATATGAATTCCAATGCTAACACAGAGAATTTATTTGGTATCCACCCCGAGAGGTGACTAATCCAAGGATCCACGCACAAGCACACTCTCCACTATGAAAAACCTCCTTCAATGTGGAGAAAAGCTTTACAAGGTTGTCTTCTTCCTCTTTAGAAGATGGAATTGAAAGCGAGAGGAAGAACTGATGACTTTTTGCACGAACAACACTTTGGTACACTTGAGAACCATAGCTTTGTCGTGCCAAAAAATCACCCTTTAAATAAGAGTAAAGGACAACTCCTAGAGTCATCCAGCCTGACACCGGTCGACTAGCCAACGGCTAACCCAATGGCTAGTTTTCGGGGGGTATCAGTCGACTGCCTCTGGGGCAGTCGACTGGTCCAGGGTCGAAAACATTCTGTGAGTTTCTGTTCTTACTGGCAGTCGACTGTCTTTCTCCTAGTCGACTGCCCTTCACGTGTGCACTTTGAAGTCCACTTCCCAGCTTGCCCTTGGAGTCCTCTTCCCTCGGCTCTCGTCCCTTGGATAAGTCCTCCATGTGTGATTCTCCAAGTCCTGCAAACTCAATCACACATATTAAATAACAAGATAACACCCTAACTTTAACCATGTTGACACACACATTAAAACCATGATCTTCCCGATCATCCTTGGGTCGATTAGTTTAACAAAGTCCTGATCCGGATGATCGGGCAAAAGTCTAACCGGAGGAGCCGATTGGAAAAAGGTAAATTCTCCTGAGAGGAGTAGGTGAGGACGCGTTCCCCGGAAGAGGGAACATTAGGCGTCGGTTTGACCTAGGGTTCCATTTAGGAAGCCCAAAGTCAGAACCAAGATAGCGCAGACTATTATTTGTACTTAATTTATCTATTACTGTTGCTTTGGAACTAACCCTGGTTGCAGGAACAAAGGATGGAGTTCTCTGCATCCTAGGCGCCTGAGAGGACTCAGGCGCTCGAGAATACAGGTGCCTGTATGGATACAGGTGCCCCAGATAGGGTGATTCCAGCAGTCTGCGAAGCTGAGCCTCCACGTCAGCAAGGGAGGCACCTGTGAGCATATAGGCGCCCTGGATAAAGGGATAAACGTTAGCCAAGTATGCGGATGAGAACGCGCGCAGATAGGCACACGTGTCAAGCACCCTACATCAACAGGGCGCCCTGGACAACTATATATAAAGGGGTTCACCCCCTTGCTTCCATACAACAGTTCTTTCAACACAAGCACTCAAGCGCTCAGTTCTGTTTTCTCCGTGCTCAAGTTTCAAGCGCCAACAACGCTCCAGAACGATGACCCCGCTGCTCCGATCTTCAATTCCTTTTCCGGTCGTCGGTATTTGTTTTTAAGCGCTTAAATTTAATTATGTATTCGTGCTTCAATTATTGTCCTATTTTCCAAAATATGGAATTGCCCAACGTAAACGATCAAGGACCGTGGGCCTTGGAGTAGGAGCCGATCTAGACTCCGAACCAAGTAAAAGAAATTGTGTTAGCATTAACTTAATTTTCCGTTGCGTAATACTCTTTTAATATCCAAAATTTTATCGATATTCGCCCCCTTTTTCGGCTCAGTACATTCTCGAGCAAAATGACCCTTCTTGCCACAGTTATAGCAAGTCAACTTGCTCTTATGTTTCTGTCCATATTCCTTTCCTTTAATATTCTTCTTAATTGGGCTTTGCCCAGCAACAACAGCTTTTTTCCCTTTTATCTTTCCTTTTCCTCTCTTGAACCATCTTTTCTTATTCTTGGATCCAGAACTTTCAGTTACAAAAGTCTGTCCAGAAAATCTTGTGGATTCAATTCTCTCCGCCTCAGTTCAACATGGCATGAGACATCAACGAAAGTTTTAATACTTTCACTATGTGTAAGGTTCTGTTTCATTAATTCCCAAGAATCAGGAAGGGAGCGGATAACTGCCTGAACCTGTTATTCATCAGTCAACTCATGACCAGCAGTTTTTAGCTCTCGAATCATATTCCTCATTTCCCTCAGATGTTGAGTCATGGAGACATTCGGCGTTTCTTATAGCTGTCAAACTTGATTGTCAACTAACGAAGCTTGCTCAAGCTAACTCCACTGTATTTATCTCTCAGGGTAACTCAAACAACATGAGCTGATGGTAATGACTCATACTCATATATCAGATTATTTACCATTGAACTAATCAAAATACCCTAGCAGTGGAGTCCTTTTTCTTCCATGCTTTATAGGCATCAAGATCACGTCTATGCTGAGCAGTAGAACCATCTGCAGGTTTTACCATAAACTGATTTACAACTTCTAGAACTTCTTGTTCCTCAAGTACATCCTATATCTTAAGGTATCATATCTTATAGTTGTCCCTATTTAATTTTTCTCCTTTATTGAGTTCAGCTATTATATTCTTCGTTACCATCATCTAACATAAATAAATACATTATTTAGTAATTCAGTGTAACTCATATGCATGTAATTAACAACTAACTCATTATAAATTAAAGTTGATTTACAAAATCAAGTGGTAACTAGTTTCCACTCATCCTCCGTATGTCTAATCTAATAAACATTGATTAGTTATTTTACATACATCTTATCATATGAACTAATCATAAATGAACTTATCATTTAAATGGAATGAATTAATCATTAACAAGTTTGTTAACATATAATGTAACTTTTCATAAAATAAAAAATGTTCGTACAAAACAACAGTAACCACTACATGACTCATAAAAACTAAACGAGCAAATACTGTTTATACATAACAACAGTAATAAAGACAAGACTATAATAAACTAGATAAGCTAGCACCACTCCCACTAGGACAAACACTAGCACAGTGGTAAACACTATCCCTTTCATCCCAGACTTGATTTGAAGTAAGTCAACTTCAGAATCCTCCACATATTCTATAGGATCATCTTCTGGATCCTTCTCAATTTCTTCAATTGGATCTATCTTGAATTCCTCAGGATCCTCCTTGAATTCTACAATTGGATCCATTTCGAATTCTACTAGATCCTCCTCGGGATCCTCTTCAAAATTTTCAAGATCCTCTTCCAGACGTCCTCAAAATCTTCCAGATCCTCTTCTGAAAAATTTTGGTGATGCAGTTCTCTACACAACTCGGTATATGAGATAAGTCCTTCATAGCATTGTCATATACATTTTGCAGCTACTCTACCACGCCTTGGTAATGAACGAATCAATACCTCAATCCTGTAGTTATCTAGGACTTGAAACTCTTGCCGCTCGAGTTTATAAAATAATCGATCCAGCCTTCCCACATGTCCTCGAATTCCAAGACTTAGGCTATAGTCAATCTCTTCTATCTATTTTCTCAGCTCATTCTGTCGCACATCTCAATGGGTCAATCTAGTTATAAACCTTGGAATCTAGAATTGAAAATTACAATGTCAGTACAGAACCGACAAACCAGTAACAAAATCAGTTTATTTCAATTCATATATATTCATAAACCTACAGAGTCATAAATAGATAAGAAAAATAAATTTTCTTAATTTAAGGAGTTGTATTTGACTAATACACTTGACTGATCGATTAAGAAATTAAATTCTTTGTTGGATCCATTGTCCTCATTAGAACTAATCTAATTAGATAGAGATGACTTATCTAAGTTGTTCTTGTTTAAATCTTAGCTCATTTAATTTAGAGTCAGACTTATTGATCAAACCAAACAAATCAGTTTTGATTTGTATCAGATTGATTTGGTTAAACCAACTAATGATATGAACCAAATTAGGTTCGATTGGACTAATTAGGTTGGTCAAATCAACTAATGATTTGAACTCGATTTAGGTCTAGTTGGATCAACTTGATCTAATTCAAATAAACTAACTTAATCTAATTTAATTAATTCTAATTTATCAGAATAAATCCAACTCATTTAATTAAATAAGGCCAATCTAATTTAATTCAAATCCTTGATATCATGCAAAAAAAAAAAAAAAAAAAAACTTTAATCTTTGTTTATTTTAAATGCTATACTATATCATGTACGGAAAAAATGTAACATTTTTTTTATTATTTAAAGTATAAAAGCAAAGTTTAGGGTTTTTTCTCAACCAACAAAACTTGTGTTGCCGCCGCTCATGCCCACACGACCTCCACTGCGATACATACACTAGCCAAGTGAGGAGACCAACACAAGAGTCAGTCTCAGTGACAGTCAAAACCACCGCGATTTTTTTTCTCTGTGACGAACGCGGTTGCCGGCGCATTAGGAAGTCGCTAGCTTCAACACGGCCGAGTGGGATCGTCGATTCGTGACACTAACAGTTAGTTTGCCGACTCGAAAAAAATCCGCTGACACAAAGCCCCGATTTCCAAGCAAAGTGATTTCATGCTACTTAAAACCTTACGGCTCTGATACTATTGTTTATTCATATGCATGATAAAGAACCAATCTATGAAATTGTAAACGGTAAATACTTACAACGAATCTCCCACAAATTGTGAGTATTTGGAGATGGAGGAAATACCGTTGTTGCCATCGACGAAAAGATTACAATGATGAACCTTCTCATATGATCCACGAACCAAATCCTTTTCTCCGACACGAATGTTCTTCTTGCCTCTTCCTTCTCTCGTTTTCCCCAACGAATGAAGTGTCTTCCTCAAGGAATGGCTTGGACGCCTTTTTATAATGGGGATCCAGAGAGTTAAAAGGGTAATTTACCTTTATCAGAGGTGGGCAACATGGTAGCCACCTATGTTTCCCACGATCCCATTACCAACACAAACATCTCGATTGAGCTCATACTCTTTTGATCACATAAGAGTCTACTGTGTGAATTTGACATCTTTTTTATCTAATGAGTTAAGTATAGTGTCCCTATGGGATGGGGGGATGACATGGATTGATGGTTAGTACGTGGATATTATCATCTTGAGGTTTGAGAGTTAAAATCTTACAAATTCAGTGTGTCCGCCTTTCCCATGGACTAGCCACAATATCTGGACTAGTTGTTTCCGTGATTTACCTCCTTTATGTTGATCCTGAGACGAATTGACAGAGATACTGAACGAACGAATCATCTTTTACCACCAATGAGCTATGGTGTTTTATTGTTGTTTACTTTTCTTAATTAATTTACCAGCTATTGTGGGCATATCGAAGCCATGTTTTCTTAGCAGTAGGTCTTTTATCCGGGAAAAGATATAACTCTGGTCAATTATTCCGGGCTCACTGAAAACACATTTGAGGTCAAAGGGAAACAATAATTCTAGAACAATAATTTGACAGGAAATTCAATAGGGTTTTACCACTGGAAGCAATGGATAGCAAGAGATGATTTGGCACATCCCTAAGGCGTAGCCGTAGTTTTTAAGAGGTAGAATTGTTTTTTTTTTGGACACGGGTTTAAATCACAGAATTAACAGTCGCGGAATATCCTCCCTCTGGAGGGCTGCTATGTACCTAATTTATCCGATTGTTAAACCGATCTTAAATCATTTGGTTTACTGAAGCAATGGATTGCATCAGATAGACAAATTTTAGTCACATGAAACCATTCCAAAATCTCACATCCCGTTTAATGTCATCAGTTACCCCAAGGCTTTGATATAATAGAAGAGCGACTAATTATCATTCCAAACATTCATGATTCGATTCTCAACTACGACATATTTTGTAGGAATTTTTTCTTAAAATAGGGCGTGAATCCTGAGACGCTGGACTTCTGGACCGTCCGTCGCAAGTACTTTCTGATTTATTCTGACGATCGATATGAAATTTTTATTGAATCAATCGATAGTCCAAAATTGAAAAAAAAATCTCGTTAATCATTTTTTAATTAGGAATCAACAAAATTATTTTTATCTTTTAGTCATTATGTAACGCCCTAAAATTTCCATTTTTAGTACTTAAAGTCCTTAGAATTATTTAGAAATGGTTTAGAAATATTCTAGATATTTTTAGGAATTTTTAGAGTATTTTTATGGAATTTTCCGAGTCCGTTTGGTGTTTTTGGAAAAAGAAAAAGAAAAATAAAAAGAAAAATAATAAAAACGTTTAAAGGCAGCCGGTGGATTGAACCCGCGACCACCACGAAACAGCCCGCGCGCGCAACCAGCCGGGCTAGGGTATCAAGCACAGAAAAGGAAGGAGAGACCTATATTTAAGGAGTAGTTAGGTCGATTTGCCCCCATAAGTATAAATGGAAAAACCAATTAAGTGCAGCTGGTGGATCGAACCCGCGACAAGCACGAAACCAGAAACGCGCGCGACCAGCTGGGCTAGGGTATCAAGCACAGAAAAGGATGGAGAGACCTATATTTAAGGTGTAGTTAGGTTAATCCGCCCCATAAGTATAAATAGGTAATTAAAGAGAGAAGTTTTATTTTCTCTCCTCTCCAAACCCTCACGCCGACCCCTCCTCTTCTGGGCGAAACTACACCAAGCTCTAGGGGGCCGGTTAAGGCTCTTCTCCAAGAGATAATTCTATATTCGGGATCCCCGCGGCGAGAGGAACGCGTAGACGTGAAGAATTCTCCGAGATCTCAAGTTTCTCTCGAGTCCTAGACGTTAATCTTGGTTGTAAGTCCAAGATATCAATGTAAGTACTGCTCACCTGCAGTAAGAGGCGGTTTTACCGCGAGAATTTCCTTTAAAAGTCTTTAAAAGAGAATTTTTCCTTTTTGCTTTAGTTTTTGCATGTGATCTTAGTTCTTATATGCTTGTATATGTTTGATAAGCACCCTATGTGAGTTTAGGGCCAAGAAAGTTATGAGAAAAGAAAAGAAGATGAAGATAAGAAAAGAAAAGGCCAAGGCCTTAAGAAAATCCCCAAAAGTCAAGACTTAGGGATTTTAGCACGCAAGGTGCTCCAGAAAATGCCAAGGCATTTACAGATAAGAAAGAAAAGAAAGAAAAGCTATTTTATTTTATAAGGCCAGTACCCGGCGTCCAAGGGCGTCGTTAAAGAAATCCAGGTGTCCAATTCCAAGGTCTTGGCCCTGGTAGACCAAGGTCTGCTCTATTAGGATTGGTGGCTCGCTACCCCAACCTTGTAGGGAACGCGCATGAGATGGTACTTACGTCTTCAGTGGATCCAAGTGATTATTATTTTCAAGTATATGCTTTAGCAAAGTTTTCTAAAGTTTAAGAAAGTTTTCAAAAAGTTAAAGAATAGCTAAAGTTTCAAGTTGAGCCAAGAAAAGTAAATTGAGATTTATTAATGCTTAAGTATGCATGTTTTGAGTTATACATGTTCTTAGTTTTCTTTCAAGCATATAAGTATCTCATGTGATTTCATATTGTTCAAGAAGCATGTTTGCACATTTCGAGATTTTGTGAGCTAGATAGTACTTACTAAGCTTTTTGCTTACTAGTTGCATTTCCTCTTACTGCAGATAAAGGTAAAGGCAAGCAATTCTGAAGGAAGGCGACGAGGCGGTGCTGAGTAAAGTGTGTGTGGTGGCTGATTTTGGAGAGATCCTTGAGACGAGACAATTTAGTTATTTGAATTACAATGTTTTAGTTTATTCAAATTTCAAGTTCTTGCTTTATGGAGTCTAGCGAACATTAAGCTTTGGATAGTTTTACATGCTCAATTTCTTAGAGTAAAGATTTCATGTCATTTCATTTAGCATACATATCCTTATGATTGCATTGGATGAGTAGAAGTGTGAGTAGTTTAGAATATTGATACTTTGTTGGAGTTATTGATGCATGTGCCAAGATAGTGCTAGCTTCTCTTTTGAATTAAGTTTTATTGCTCAATTATGCTTAGAAAAGTTGCTTGCTCATTTCATAATGCCTTAGTGATGTTATAGAATTTTGTGTGATGAGTTTCAATAAGTAATTTCTTACGAGTTTTTGAGAAAGGAAGTATGCCATTGTATCATGCATGACTAGTAGAGTTAGTATATCATAGATAGATTTAAATTGAGAAGAAAAAAAAAAAGATTTCCGCATTCTTAGTCGTGCATTAGAGTCAAGAAGTAGAGAGAAGTAACGATCCGTCTAAGACAGGAGAAGGCGGGTCGCTACAGGTGGTATCAGAGCAGTTCCCATTCTCCAGCATCACACACACATCAGCATCAACCTTGCCGTCTTCAAGTAAGAAAGCTTTAAGTTTCAGTTTTTCTATTGCTCCTTTACTTAACTTCAGTATAGAGAAATGCTTAAGTACTTACTCATATGTGCATAGAATAAGGAAGCATGTTTAATACCTTAGTACCACGGAATCATGTTTAATCCCTAGAATGGATATTAGAGAAATGCTTAAGTACTTACTTGATTTGCCCAAAAGTAAGTTTTGGGATTATGGCACGCATGGTGCTTGATAAAAGTTTTGAGTAAGACCAAGGTCTTACTAAGCCCTAGAACGAGTTCTAGGACTAAGAAATGAGATAAGAATCAAGACCAAGATCTTGTTATATCCTAAAGCAAGTTTGAGAACATTACCATTAAGTGTTAAGTTATACATTTGAGGCGTCCTAGAAAGGTCCAAAACGAGGAGCAAGCTCCTAGAGGGCAAGAGGCAACAGAGTCAGTACTCCCACCAAATCTCTTAGATGTGGTGGCTCAGTTACAGAGACAGTTAGCAGAACAATAGCAAGTTATTGCCACTAGGATGGCTAACCAGCAGGTTGTTATTATTACCTTGCCGGTGGCGAATGTGGTGGCACCAGTTGTGATCGAAGACCCATCGATTACATCTGTAGTTCGGCAAGGGGAGTAAGACAAGAAGCGTACCTCATTCAGTAGAAGAAACTGAAGCCAGGGAACTTCCCAGGCACAGGCAAACCATGGGATGCTTAAGCATGGTTCAAAACGTTGGAAAGAATAGTAGGGCTACTGGACTGGCATGAGGTAGAGAAGATAAAGTGTGCATCTTTCTGCCTTACGGGAGATGCTAGAATATAGTGGGAGAGCGTCAAGGCCAAGAGAAATGTCATCCAGATGACATGGGCCGACTTCGAGACTGAGTTCTTCGAAGAATACTTTCACATGCAAGTAACCAACAAGCATTATGATGAATTCACGGAGTTCAGACAAGGAGAACTATCCGTGGATGAAGCAGTGAAGATGTTGAAGCGGTTAGCTCATCTGTGCCTAGAGCTAGTTAGCACAGAAAAAGAGATAGTTAGGCTAATGCTCAAGATGTTAAGGCCTGAGATAGCGTTAAATGTGGCCAGCAGTGTTAAGAGGCTGCAAACCTCCGAAGAACTAATAAGTAGTGCTTTGATCACTGAGCACTACTTAAACAGTATAAAGGCCACCAAAAAGGTTGAACGATGAAGTTCTTAACAACCTTACCGTCAGGGGAAGTAATGGCCTCTACTGAGAGGCTAAGGGCAGTATCAATCTAGATTTCCAACCGAGAGCTCTACAGTGACTTGTTAGTCCTTGAGATGAAGGATTACGATGTCATTTTAGGAATGGACTTCTTGAGCAAGTATAATGCTTCTATAGACTGCCGCAAGAAAAAAAAAGTCAAGTTCACACCAGAAGCAGAACCTTCATTTGAGTTTATTGGAGACCCAAGGAGAAAGACAAATAGGTTCCTACCTACCTTACAAGCTCAGAGAATGTTAGAGAAGGGGTGCTCTGGTTTTCTAGCTCATATAGGGGATGCGAGTCAAGGAGAAGGATTGGAGAGAGAAGAAGTGAGGGTAGTCTGTGACTATCCTGAGGTGTTTCCTGAAGGGTTACCAGGATTCCCTCCCAATCGGGAAATTGAGTTTGAAATCGAGTTGGCCCCAGGAACCAACCCAATTTCGAAGGCACCCTATCGTATGTCTCCAGCAGAGTTGAAGGAATTACAAGAGCAACTCCAGGAGCTACTAGACAAGGGCTTCATTCGCCCGAGTCATTCACCCTGGGAACTCCTGTACTTTTCGTGAAGAAGAAGGATGGGTCTATGCGTCTGTGCATAGACTACAGAGCTCTGAACAAG
>JAGFNQ010005038.1:47843-133751 GCA_024364735.1 Boesenbergia rotunda | reverse complement strand
AAATTTTGAAAAATTTTGATTAATTTTGAAGGATAATTAAATTTTGAAAACTTAATTAATTAATTTTGAAATTTTTTGAAGAGATGTTTAAATCTATACTTAGCTGAAGTTTTGTGTTAGATTCGAATTTGACAAAAATTAATTTGAATTTGAAATTCAAAAATTGGCTTCCAGGTCTTGGCGAGGCACTAGGCCTTCTTTGGCCGAAGCCTTATGGGATCAACCACTCTTTCCTTGACAAAGCCTTTTAATGAAATTTCATTTTCAAAATCAATTTCTGAAAAATTTCTGGTCTAACTAGTTTGGGTTTTGGATCGGTAGCTTCGGCCAGTTCCGCCAGTCTAAAGAGACCAAGTGAACTTGATCTTATTAGAATTGGTTTCCCCAACGTACTATCATCTCACCTCTACCCAATACTATGTTGTCAAATTTCAGCTAAGTTTGTTTAGTCCTTAATCTAGCCTAAGTCTAAGCATGGTATATTGCAGAAAAATAAATAAACATTCAAACAATCAATTTAAATTAATAATAATAAATTCATCTAATAATGAAAATGGTTTTCAGTTTGGCTCCCCCTGGACTAAAGCCACGGTGATGGTTAGGCAAGATGTGAATCTTGTCCTTGGGGATCCAATACTGATTTGATCCAGTAGGTTGGTTCAGGCACAGTTTAGGTACCCATGCCTGAATTTTTCCTCTGGACTGATTCAGTACAGTCAAATATGATCTTTGTCGGGATTTGGTTCGGTAGCCAAGTCCGGATCGATTTAGAACTGATTTCTGTTTTCCAAGGATCATATCAAGACCCTTGGAACCAGATGTAAATCGTTCTAAAGCTGTTCTATAATCCTTAACCTGAGTTTTCAGGGAGGAGTTCTCCTTTTCAAGTTTTTCAACTTGAATAGAAGTTCCTTCCTGAACCTTCTCGGTTAAGGGTTTAGAGTCAGCTCCCTCTTTCAGGAGCTTTACTTCCTGTCGGAGGGATTCGACTCGGAGTTTGGCTTTTGCCAAATCACGAGAAAGAAAAGAAATCAATTCAGTTAACTGTAATCTATTAAAATCAGTTACCTTAATTTCTCCGTCCTCTGTGAAGGTCAGCTCGTCGTCCTCTTGTTCTGATTCTGACTCTGTCTCGACTTTATCTGAGGCGGTCAGAGCTAGGAGGTTGGACTGGGGTGCCTCTTCTTCTTCTTCTGAGGAAGACTCGTCCCAGGTTGCTTGCAGTGCCTTCTTTCTTCTCGGCTTCTTTGTCTCCTTTAGGTTAGGGCACTCTGACTTGTAGTGGCCCTTTTTCTTGCACTCGTAGCAGGTCACATTGGGCTTGTTTGCTGGTTCAGTTGGTTCGTCCTTTCTTCGGCCGGTTTTTCGTTTGTTGGTTCGGTTCTTCAGCTCCTTGTAGTAGCTTCGAGCGAGCCGGACCAGCTTAGTTTGATCTCCGTCTTCATCTTCTAAGTCTGAGTCTGAGGTAGATTCGGTTTCAGGTTCAGGCTTCTTCTTTGTTGTTCTTCCAGTCTTGCCTGCAAGAAAAGCAATACCTTTTTCGACCGAATTGGAGTTAGTCTGTTCGTGCAGTTCTAGTTCAGAAAATAATTCGTCTAATTTTATTTTAGAAAGATCTCTAGAGACCTTGTATGCATCTACCATAGATGCCCACAAGGTGTTTCTAGGAAAGGCATTTAGAGTATACCTTATTAGGTCACGGTTTTCAACCTTGTGACCTATTGTGTGAAGACCGTTCATTACCTCTTGGATCCGTGCGTGGAGCTGGGCTGCTGATTCGTTGTCTGCCATCTTGATAGTGTATAATTTATTTAGTAGCAGATCCTGCTTGCTGATCCTGGTGTCCGAAGTCCCTTCGTGCAGCTCGATCAGCTTTGTCCATAGCTCTTTTGCACTGTTGAAGGGGCCCACTCGGTTCAGCTCTTCCTTTGTCAGCCCGCATTGTAGGGTTTGCGTTGCTTTTGCGTCGGCTTCTATCTTGCGCTTTAGAGTGTTGTCCCACTCTGAGTAGCTTTGTGGAAGTCCTTCTGCATTTCGAGGGATCTCCAGACCGGACTGGATAATGATCCACATGTCCACCTGAGTTTTCAGGTGGACCTCCATGCGACTTTTCCAGTAGGAAAAGTCCTCTCCACTGAAGAGTGGAGGTCTAGCGGTGCTAAATCCCTCTTGCATAGACATTTGTTCTGAAAAAGAAAAACTAAAAGAGATTTGCCAAGACTTGGTCTTGGATTAGCAGTGCTGGATAAGGGAAATAAAATATCGAGGGGTGTTGCACCAACCTCGATTAACGAAAGAAATTCGAACGAAAAAATATTTAAAAAATTCGAAAAAGAAAAAAAATTTAAGAAAATCCGAAAAGAAATTTTCAAACTGGTGGTTGCACCAAATTTGAACTTCCCGCTCTGATACCACTTGTTGGATCGTGAAAAGCCGATAGAGGGGGGGTGAATATCGAAAATCGCTCTTTTTCGGAAAACTAAGAGTAGGTGCACAGCGGAAATAAAAATACGAGACACAGCACAAAGACACAGTGATTTTTACTTGGTTCGGAGCCTGTGTCGACTCCTACTCCAAGGCCCACGGTCGTTGACCGTTTACTTTGGGCAATTCTATATTCGCGCAAATAGGATACAATGATTTCAATTACAAAGAGAGTGCAATAAAATAATAATAGAATATTAAGCTCTTCGTTACCGACGTCCGGAGTGTGTCGATTCTTTTCGGGGGCAGCGGGACGTCGTCGGCTCGAGGTGAGGCGTTTCTGGAGCAAGGCACGAGCGTAGAAGAGCATGGAAGCTTTGGAATTAAGTTGATGTGAAGCTTGGGGTCGAGGGGTGCTATTTATAGCCCCTAGGGCGCCCTGGACGTCTGGGGCGCCCTGCCAAGTGTCATCCGATCCGCAGTTTGCTCGGTCAGCCTTTATCCCACCTAAATAGGGATGAAGTTTGACCTCTGGGGCGCCCTGGTCGCTGAGGGCGCCTTGGTTGACGCGGTCTTCTCGGCTGGATAGGGCTGGAGTTTCGCAGTCTTGGGCTGGAGGCGCCCTGGCTGCTGAGGGCGCCTTCGCTCATGAGGGCGCCTTCGCTGCTGAGGGCGCCTCGCCCAGTAAGCAGCTGGAGCCCTTTTTGCTTCGCTTGGTTTTGGTTTACCTTGAGGGCGCCCTGGACACTCAGGGTGCCTTACTCAGCTGCTGCCTCACTCCTTTGAGGCTCTCTGAGTTGCAGACACACGTTCCTTCGGTTCTGCATCCAGGGTTAGTCCAAAACACAATAAAATAGTTAATTATATACAGCCTTAGCTGTCTTGGTTCTGACTTTGGTCTCCGATATGGAGCCCTAGGTCGAACCGACGCCTACTGTTCCCTCGACAGGGAACGCGTCCTCACCTACTCCTCTCGGAAGAATTTACCTGATGCCAACCGCTCCTTTGGTTGGACTTTTGCCTGGCGGTCCTTTGCCAGGGCTTGGATGCCGAGCTGTCCTTCGCCCGGTGCCTAGCAGTCCTTCGCTAGGTCTTCTGTCCCAGACTGTCCTTCGCCTGGTGCCTAGCAGTCCTTCGCTAGGGCTTTTAACTCTGGCATTCCTTCGCCAGTGCCTAGCGGTCCTTTGCTAGGGCTTTCACTGCACACTTGATTTAACTTGTTAGAAAACAAGAAAGACTTAACTTTTGATCTATGTTGCCATCATCAAAACACAGGTTTGACTTAGGTGCATTCTGCACCAACAATAGGGGGAGCCTTGGAGAGGTGCTTAAAAAGCCCGTTTTGGTAAAAGTCCTAAACTCATTGAGGAGGTTTAGGTGTGGGGATGCCTTGTGATAGAATCCATGCATGTTTGCATTGCATACGCATTGGCGGTATAAGTCCAAGGTGAAGCCTTGGCAACGTAAGTCCAAAATGGTTATTAGCATTGTATTTGCTATTTGTTTTCCCTAACTTAAATGTATTGTCAAACATCAAAAAGGGGGAGATTGTTGGAGCGATCTATGGTCCGGAGTGACCATGTGTTTTGATGTTTGGGCAAAGGGTTTAAGTTAGGTTCACCCTTGTGTTTGATATGTGTATTTGAGTGTGCAGGTTTGCAGGATACACATGGACTTAGCTGGACGGCTTCGGGTCCGGTGAAGGATGGCATGAGGAGACAAGTCGTGGACTTGTATGCATCCGAGGGACCGTGAACAAAGCAGGAACGATGAGCCGAGGGAAGCGAACTTCGAGGCATACATGAAGGATGACATAAGAACGAGCCGCGGGTTTGTATGCATCCGAGGGATGAGAGTCAAAGACGAAGAAGGCTTGAAGGCAACAGGTCGAGGCTGCTAGATGGAGGGACCGTGGACAAAGCAGGAACGATGAGCCGAGGGAAGCGAACTTCGAGGCATACGCGAATGATAACATGAGAACGAGCCACGGGTTCGTATGCATCCGAGGGACAAGAGCCAAAAACGAAGAAGGCTTGAAGACAACAGGTCAAGGCTGCTGGAAGGGTCAGCTAAGTTGTGAGGGTCCGAGTGCTGAGAGAATTATACTCGGGAAGGGAACCCCTAGGTTTAGGGGTAGAGCAGTCGACTGATGCTTGGATCAGTCGACTGATGTAGTGCACAAAAAGATCAATCGACTGATCCTATGTGCAGTTGACTGGTGTCAACTGGAATTTGAACGTTGGACTGTAACGTTCGAATCCAAGTGGACCAGTCGACTGCTGCTGGCACCAGTCGACTGGTAACGACTATTTTCAGCCTTGAGCTTTATTTAAGAGAGCTCGATTTGGTTGGACAGAGGTTGACGAAATAATCTTGGATAGAGCTTATTAGTAGTCTTCAAGTGCTCAGGGATTGTCAAGAGTTTATGGTGAGGTTTGTCCACCCACAAGGATCGACAAGGGCTAGCCGGAGGTCTTCCGGGGACTCATCCACCGACGGATAGGGATCGTCCACCTTACGGACAGCCATGGAGTAGGAGCTTTGTTTCCGGACCACGTAAATCGGTTTGTCTCTTCTAGTTGTTAATTTTAGTTATTTATTATTCCGCTTGCGCATGAACAACATATAGGAAGAGAACCGCGATCAAAGTGGGTGATCGGCTATTCACCCCCCTCTAGTCGTACGTCAAGGTCCCAACAAAAGATGGGTCATATATCGATCGACTCTTCTCAACAATTAATGTAAGGAAATTAACTTTAGTGTATATATATTTGTAGACATTTTATGAAAATTAATTTAATTCCTTTTTTTTCACAGGAAGCAATGACCACTAGAGTTGCACAGACATCTCAGTCTGTAGAGGGGGAGGCTTCACAGTCTATTTCTACCGACCAGGTAAATGACATTTATTATGATATCGTAGATGGAAGGAGAAAGACCACCTTATATGACCTTGGCTCTTAGGCCAAAGTTGTCTATGACTAGATGAGAGCTCCAAGGATTAGGGGGTGTCCAAGTTTCTCCTCCTCATCTAGTGGGGTGTGTCAATTGCGAGAGGAAAATAATGATCTACGGACTCAACTCACATCATTGGAGACGACGATGGTCGAGAGGGATGTAGAGGTGCCGGAGATGCAGGAGTGTCAGGTTCATACTGAGGAGATACTACGTCAAATGCAAGCTTTTGCGACAACGTTATCGTTATCTCCACTTTCACAGATGACCCCCTCCCTCATCGTTTGGAGTCTCAAGAGACTCAGGAACCTGAAGATTCCCCTGCTGAATAGATCTTTTAATGGTATACTATTTTTTTCTTAGCTAGTACTTTTTGTCGACATTTATTAAATTAAAATATTTTTATCTATTTTTTTATTATATGCATCGCTAAAGGTATTATATTTTTTCTTTGTCATTTTCAGATTTTGCATTTTTTGAGAGTCATATCCAAACATTCTCTTGGCTAAAAGGTATGCGTTTTTGCATATTTTATGTATTGCTAAACGTTATCTAGATTTTGTTTATAAGTTACGATAACTAATTATGTTTTTCTTTAAATGCTTGTAGTTGTATTTAACTTTTATTTGTATAGTCTACTAATCAAATAATATTTCATGCAAGCTTGAAGTTTATTTTGATCTAAGTTTTTTATTATGATGTCTTGTATTTAACTCTTTCTTTATATAAGTATTGACTTATATATTTGGATGTCCGACGATACAGTTTATGTTAAGTTTGATTTGTAGTATTTGCCTCTTTTTATTGTTTGATATGTATTATTGTTATGATGTATGTGGATTAGATGTTGTTTGTGGTGATTTTAAGTTTAGTTTGTTTGTGTGGATGTTGTTTGTGTGGATTATCCATCGTTCGTGATGGTTGTTGTTTATTTATATAAATATATATATGGAAAATGTCGAGAGGAGAGCTTTACTCTCTTTGTGACGAGTATTTTGACATTCAGACACTCTCAATGAACTGGCAAATTGTTTTCGTAAAATTGGCCTCGCTTGTGTAAAATTGACCTACATGGGTACACTAATGTTTTGAATTTTTAAAATTTTCATCTTCTACTTTTAAGTATTTTCAAGTTTCCAGAGTTAGATAATTCGATTTTGTATTGTATTACAGTATACATACATACACACACATTTGTGATCACTCAGTGAGTATCTAGTGCTAATTATTTTATTTTTTTAAAAGATTTTTTATTTTCTTTAACCTAAATATTATATCCTAACCGTTAAACTCTAAAAAACACACTAGATGCTCATGGATAAGTGTGTAGCATAACATTTCTCTGGGTGTGTGTATATTCCACACCCCTTACGTCATACACCTCGTGTGCATCTCCAAAAAAATTTCATTTTGAAATGTTTCGTGTGCTTAATAATATAACTCAACCCCTAAACCCTAAAGGTAAAATCTTAAATGACTTAACTGTAAGAAAAGCATAGACAAGAAAAAATGGGCAACGCACAGGCACACACAGTGCGTCTCCTAGTATATCATTATTATGTGTGTGTGTATATAGTGAAATGTTATCCTAGACACTCATCAATGAACACCTAGTATTATTATTATTATTTTTAGGGTATAGTACTTAAGCTAAAGGAAGTGAAAATAAAATAAAATAACACTAGATGCTCACGGATGAGTATGCAGGGTAGGGTAATAAAACTCTCTCAATATATAGTGAAATGTTACCTTGTACATCCATTTGTGAGCAATCTATGAGCACTTAGTATTAATTTATTTTACGGTTTAGTATTTATGTTAAAGGAAGTGACATTTTTTTAAAAAAATAACATTAGTTGCCCACATATTGCTCACGGATGAGTAATGAGTTATATATATATATATATATATATATATATATATATATATATATATATATATATATATTTATTTATTTATTTATTTATTTATTGCACCCCTACGCATGCGCTATAGGAAAAAATAAAAAATTAACTACTCAAATATTGCTCATGGATATATGTGAAGCATATCATCCTTATACACACACACGGAATATTACCTTACTTAACTTATGGTGCTCACCTTGTGAGCACCAAGTATTTTTTTTTTGGAGGTTAGAGTTTAGAATGTAGGGTTTAGTATCTCGGTTATAGTATTTAAGTTAAAGAAAAAAAATAAAAAACAAAATACACATAGAGTAAGTAGAGTATCAAGACTCTATACACACACACAATGATGTTATCTTGCACACCCTTGGGTGGGAGATTGTGAGCGACGATCGGATATCGCAAATTTGACACATTTTTTACTTTTTTAAATCCCTCGCTTGTGATTTTTTGATCTCACTCTTCCTTCGCTCAGTTCATTTCCATCTTTCCCTAAAGCCTAAAGCTCTTGTCGTTGCTCCCACTTCCTCACACATCTCTTCCCTTGCCTCGCTTCCCCCCATTTTCAGTCTTTCCCTAAACCCTAGAGCCCTCACCATCGCTCCCACTCCCTCGCACCTCGCACCTCACACCTCTCTTCCCTCTCCGTCGCTTCCTCACTACCACCACCCATTCCCTCGTTGCCGCCGCTTGTCCCCTTGCTAAGCCATTGCCCATTTCTTCATTGCCGCCACTCCCTTAAGCATAATAACATTGCATCTGTAGCTGACTTGGTTTAAGGTCTATATTTTTGGGTAAGTTCTTTCTTCCTAAAAGTATTAAATGGTTTGCACATGAAAAGTAAAGGATCACATGTTGATTTGTGGAATTCTTTTAACTTTTGGAGTTTTTACTATGATTAGGTCTATGTTATCATGTCCTAGAACCAATGCATAAAACTTAGTAAAACAAACTAATTTTTTTTTTGGGATTATAATGTAGATATGTGCTAATTTATGTATTTATTTTCACACATTAAGATTGTTAAGGCTATCTGGGAGCTTAGCAGCATTATTCTTACATGAGGACCAAAATTTTACGTGCAAGTTTTTTTCAAGTAGAAGGGATACAAAGCTATCACTACAAAAAAAAAAATTATTTATGGACGAATTTTGGGACGAATTTAAAAAAAAAATCGTCCCAGAAAATTTAGAGACGAATTTGGCGACAAAAAAATTTTCGTTGCAAATTTAGTGTCACCAAATTCTAGGACAAAAATCTAGATTCGTCCCTGAATTTGGCGACGAAAATAATTTTTCATCCCCAAATTTGTTGCCAAATTGCAATGAAAATAAAATTCGTCCCAAAGTCTATCCCAAAATTCGTTGCCAAATTGCAACGAAAATAAATTCGTCCCAAAATTCGTAACCCAAATGAAATTTAAACTTTGCGACGAACTTATTTCGTTGCAGAATCTAGGACGAATCATCAAATTCGTCCCAGAATCTGGGATGAAAAAAAATATTCGTCCCAGAATCTGGGACGATTTTTATGATTCGTCGCAGAATATGGGACGAATATGATGATTCATCCTAGAATCTGGGACGAATATATTTTTTCGTCTCAGATTCTGGGATGAATACAGATTCGTTTCAAAAATATAATTTGGTTAATTTTGTAAAAAATCATTTCTCATCTCAGATTCTAGGACGAATCAGTGAATTCGTCCTTGATTTTGGGGAGAATCAATAAATTCGTCCCAGAATCAGGGACGAATCAATAAATTGATTCCTGAATTTGGGACGAATTCGCTGATTCGTCCAAAATTTAGGGACGAATCATGAATTCGTCCCTGATTTTGGGACGAATTAATGATTCGTCCTAGATTCAGGGACGAATTTTTAGATTCGTCCCAAATTCAGGAACAAATTTTTAGATTCGTCCCAAATTCAGAGACGAATCAGTGAATTCGTCCCAGAATCAGGGACAAATCCAAAACTTCATCCCAAAAATTGAGAGATCAAGATAAATCGGGTACGAATTTTTTTCTTTGCAAAATTCATCCAAAAATTTGTCCCAGAATAAGCTTTGTGTTTGATAACTTTTATACTTTTGGTTGTAAAATTTATAGGAAACTTGCAAAACAAATAGTAACTCGTTTCATTTTAAGTTGTAATTCGCTCTAATTTTAATCTTTTGTTTATACAAGATTCTAAATATAATTTTTAATATAGGGAAAAGCATATATTGTCTTTGTTGGATGTGCATCAGGTATTTATGAGACGTCGATAGAAATATCTAGTCAAGTTAATGGCTTTAAAAGCACTATACACCGGTCTTTCAAAAATAGAGAAGAGGTAGAAAGAGCTTTTCAAGCACACCTGGATAAAAAAATGTACCCACATACTTTAAATCGAGTGGAAACAAAATTTCATGTGCAACTTTAAGTTCAAGATCAAGTTCAAATTCAAGAAGAAAACTTTTGAAGTCGGAAAAAAGAACTAAGTTGAATGTTTTTAAAAGAGATAAAATAGCAATTAGATTCTCTATGATTTAATGATGATGATGATTAAACGTGTTGTTTCAAGTTGTTTGTGTTGATAGTTCTTCTAGTTTGAACTCTTAAACATTTTAAATGTTGGTCCAAAATACCCAATCTTTTTGTATAGTTGACTTACGATCTATCAATGCAAGCATTAAATCATGTTTGTTTCATGTAAGGTTTTATTTCACATGGTAATACATTCTAGAAGTGGACCATTGTGTGGCTAGAGAAACTTGTTTATTTTTGGAAGTCAAAATTTTGCCTCAACTTTTCATGGAAAGGATGTTTAGATGTCTTTTTTTTTCAAATATGGAGAATGTTGACATTTGTGTGTGTGTGTGTGTGTGTGTGTGTAATATGCTACTTGAAAAATAATGACTTCTAAAGAAGCCCTTGTTTATTGTATTCAAATACATTATGATATATTACAGGTGACAAAGTGCAACATCCTAATTCCCTGAAGTTGATATATAGAACATTTCGGCTTCATTGGGTTCTTCAAACTCAAATCCCATTTCAATTGCTAGTGAGCATTTTGTGAAGGATAGCATCAAATGACTTCTACCTATTGTCTCATTTCTCTACCAATATTGATAGAATTCTTTTGATAATGGCGGCTTTTTGCTTGGATCTTGTTTTGTAAATCACAACATATAGAACTGAGTTTCGTAAAGAAATATCATAATTATTTAAAATAATAATAAGAATTTGTTAGAATCCAAAATATCACAATAAGAATCTAGTATTAATAAAATGAAATTAATAGATGCAACTTAACTAGAGAAAGGAAATCAAAATTACAAAGGTTGATATTTGACAAATCCTAATTTTTCTAGGATGAGATTCAAACGTTAATGAAATTGTTAAATACGACAACTTAAAACCAAGTCCAGAAAATTTTTCGGAGAGTTACCGGATAGGTTTTAGGGTTTCGAAGTCTATGAACGAAGTTTTGGGAGTTTAATTAAGTAAACTCGAAACTTCTAGGGGCTAAAGGTAGAGGAAACCCTAAAATTAAGGACCTGGTTGGGTTTAACTAAAGGCTAAGGGGCTAATAGCAAATTATCCTAGCTTTTGAGGGATGCTATGGAATTATTCAGAGTTCAGAGGGGCTAAATGCAAAATCACCATCCACTTAAAACCTCCCTTTTCTTCTCCTCTCGACTCACCCCTGGTGAACACACGCGAGCGCCTTCCACCTCTCTTTTGCAATCGAAGCCATCACTGGAGCCAACGACCTTCTTCCTCCTTTGTGGACTATACTTCGTCTCCTTAACCAGATCGCAGCTCCTAGGGTTTGGTTGGGTGATTGGGGCTTTGGGTGGAGGCCTCATCGATTGCGAGTTCCAAAGTCGATGATACTTTCTCAGGTGAGTGGTGGTATAGCTAAGATTTTAAATGGTGGAAACTGTCTTTGAGATTTTGATACGTTTTGCTTGACTTGAATCCTATATTCTCGAGATTTCAAAGAGAACCTGTGATTGATGGGTTGTTGTAAGGATTTGGGTTCTTGGTTGAGTTTTATTCTCTGATCTGAGGATTGATGTGAGTTAAGCTCTAGTGTTCGATTTGATCTGTTCAACTGAGTTCCCTAGTGTTGATACATGTTTTAGGATGAAATTTTCCCCAAGGTTATGGTGTTTCTTCCCTATTGTTGTTCCAGATTTGGAGTTTTAAGATCTGGAGGTTTTGGTTTGAATCTATTATTGGGAGTTCTTGTCATGAGCTTTGTGTGATAGGGTGATTGGTTTTGAAATTGTGCGGGTGTTCTAATTGTTTTGGCACATTGTTCTGGGGTGCTCTGTTTGATCTTGGAGTTTAATTTAGATAGCAATTCGATTCTTGTAAGTTGAGTTTCTATGAATTCTGGTTAGATTTTAGCGCTTTCAGGAGATTTGGTGTTGGAATAGGTTTTAGATTGTGGATTCAGTTTGCTGTTGATTCTTGATCGTATATGGTAAATGTTGCGTTGAGACAACTATTAATAGGTGTTGATCAATTTTGGATCAATAGGTTGGATTAGTATCTAATGGAGTTCTTTGTTTAGTTTAGATGTTGTGTTCTTGGAATCTAAACTGTTTTAAAGATTCTTTGTTGCTCGGTTTGGTTTAGAATAGTTGGAATTGTATCTTGATGCTTTGCCCTTGTATTTGATCTGGTGATGAGTAGGTAAACTTAGGTTATCCTTTGATTAAGTGGTGGGAGTTGTATCTTGGTGTTGTTTTGATACATAGTAGCAAGGTGTCACAATTAGGTGGGAATCCCATGCTATGTAGTTGTTGATGGCTTTACTTGGGATTCTTTTACCATGAACTGTATTTGAGCTAGTTAAGTAATAGAATGGTTAACCTAACTTAGGTTAGCTAATCTATCAGCTAGGTTGGGTTAGGGTAATTTGTTTAGCTAAGGTATCATATGTTATGATAGCTAAATTATGTCCTTTATTTCAGAATACTGATTCGATTATGTTGCGGATATACATTGGACGGGACGGGCTCTCAGCATACAGATATCTTGATTTGAGGCGGGTATATCTGACTTATCTTTTTAAATATTGTCATATTATTGTGCATAGTTTATTATAGATAGCAGTAGGTTTATACGTTATATATGCGTTTGTATATCATTACTCGATATCTGTTGCTTACTCTTAGAGATGACTCCTATTTAGTTTCATACAGTTTCAATATTTGTCATGCGTGCATAAGTGCTTAGGTATAGTGGTAGGTTACTTTATATCTACATTTTGGCTGATTCCTAGATATACCTTACATGTATATCTAGCGCTATAATTGATAGAACATGATACCTGTATAGCTTAGCCCCGACACCAGTCGACTGATGCCAATCTCAGTCGACTGGTGCTCAACTAACGGCTAGCCAAACAACTAGTTTGTCAAAGTATCAGTCGACTGGTTCCAACCCCAGTCGACTGATCTTTCTATGAGTTCCACTCAACGCTGCCAGTCGACTGCTTCCTTCACCAGTCGACTGCCCAGCCTACAAACTCACTCTCAACCTCTCCGGAGTCCATCCTTAGTGTATGCCTTGAAGTCCACTTCCCCAGCTTGCCCTTTGAAGTTCTCTTCCTTTGGCTCTCGTCCCTCGGATGCACACAAGCCTGCGGCTTGTCTTCATGCCATCCTTTGCATATGCCATTGAAGTCTTCTTCTTTGGCTTACCCTTTAAAGTCCTCTTCCTTTGGCTCTCGTCTCTTGGATGACTTCACTCTATTGTTCCTCATGTGTGGTTCACCAAGTCCTGCATGACTCAACCATACACATCAAACCAATATAAAAACTTAACTTAATTATATTGGCACACACATTAAAACCTATGATCGTACAAATTAAACTTGGGTTGATTGCACAAACACATTAGACCTATTATTTTTCTTGCTATTGCTTATTCTTACACTAAATCCGTCTTCTTGTGTATATTGGTTATAGGATGAAAATGTCTTCTCTAGTGTTGCAAATTTCATTCTTGTTTTTGGTTTTCGTTCATCATCAACTTGGGAAATGTATAGTTGATCATCATAGGCATTTTCTTCCATTGCTGTAGAATGTTTGATTCAGAAAATCGAGCAATAGTATAGGTGAGTTATCAATGCATCTGGGAAATTGGATGTGCCTAGCAGATTAAATTTTAAGATGAAAGGTAAAGGAGCTCAAACAGTATATCAATTACTAACAACTCTAAGTAGAGCAAAAGTTTTCTTACTTGATTCTTGAAGTTCATCGATGATCAAAATCTCATCTAAAATATAGTATACCTGTAAATTTCTTTGTTCAAGCAAGAAAGGGAAGAATTTTACAAAGTTCCATGTGAATTACAAAATTATGATGATAATAATAATAATGATACATTGTGGAAATTAAAGATTAAATCAAGTTCATGGGTCTAATAGGATACAAGAGGCAAAAGAAGGGGAAGCTAAATTAGAGTAGAACTTTAAGAAAGACACTTCTAAAAACTCCCACTGCCGAAGTATCAATCTAATATCTCAACAAAATGATGAATGATCTCAAGGATTTCAAGTATGTTGTCATCTTGATCGACACATGTAGAAGTATAGGCTAGCATACTTGTTCAATGATTATCCCGGATAGTAGGGAACGAGTGGTAGCTTAGTGAGGGAACGAGCGACGACAGCAAGGGAACGAGCGACGACAGCAAGGGAGCGATGGAGAGGGAAGAGAAGTGGAGAGGTGCGAGGGAGTGGGAGCAACAACGAGGGCTTTAGGGTTTAGGGAAAGACTGAAACAAAGGGGAAGAGAGGTGGAGAAGTTTGAGGGAGTGGGAGCTACGACGAGGGCTTTAGGGTTTAGGGAAAGTCATAACCGAGTGAGCGAAAGAAGAGTAGGATTAAAAAAATTGAGAGCAAAGGAAGAGACGGATTAAAAAAATCACGAGCGAGGGATTTAAAAAAAAACAAACAATACGATAGATTGCCATATCAGATCATCGCTCATAGTCACCCACCTAAGGGTGTACAGGATAACATCAAATATATGTGTGTGTGTGATTTTATTATCCTGCACCCCTTACGTCGCACACCTCGTGAGCACCTCAAAAAAATTTTATTTTGATTTTTTTGTGTGCTTAATACTATAACCCAATCCTAAACCCTAAAGACAAAACTCTAAATGGCTTAATCGCAAGAAAAAAAATTGGGTGACGCATAGGTGCGCACAGTGCATCGCCCTAGATAAACTTTCCTCGTGTGCACACACATGTGTGTGTAGGGTTTTGATATGCTAAGGACTTTACCGTGCAAACCTGAAATAATTTTTTGATTTGAATTTTTTTTGTGTTTAACACTATAATTCAATCCCTAAATTCTAAAGGTAAAATCTTAAATGGCGTAATGTTAGCTTAAAAAAAAACCAAATACACTTGGTCCACAAAAGAAGGTCTGCAATTTAACTTAAGCTTTCGATTATGCCAATAAAATTTTGTCTTTAAGATTTAGGGGTTAGGTATTAATATTAAACACACACAAAAATTCAAACCGAAAAAATATTTAAAATGTGCAGCGTAAGATATGTTAGAACCTTGCCGCTTGGCTAGAGGGGAGTGAATAACTTCTCTTTGATTTTGTCTACAAGAATGTTAGCTAAAGCACAAAAATAATAATAGACAAAATCAATTAACAAAGAAAGCAATGATAACTCCCTTGATTTACTTGGTATCCACCTCCTAGAGGTGACTAATCCAAGGATCCACACCACACAATCAAGCTTCACTATGATCTTCTCCTTGAAGGTGGAGAAACCCTCACAAGATGTTCTCTTCCTCTTTTACAAGATGAGATTTAGAGTATGAGGAAAAGAATAGATTATGGAGGCTTTGGGCACTTAGAATAGGATTTAACAATCAAGAACCGTAACCTATTCATGCCCCAAAGTCCCCTCTTAAATACAGAAGAGAGCTGTTATCCAAACAGCTCAACCCCGATATTAGTCGACTGCCCTCAGGGCCAGTCGACTGATGCTTCAACCAATGGCTAACCTAACGGCTCTATTTCGAGCAGACCAGTCGACTGATGCCTAGATCAGTCGACTGATCTTTCTGTGAGTTTCCACTCGACGCTGGCAATCGACTGCTCCCTTTGCCAGTCGACTGCCCAGCTTACAAGTTCACTTAAACTCACTCCGAAGTCCATCCTTCGCGTATGCCTTGAGGTCCACTTTCTCGGCTTGCCCCTTGAAGTTCTCTTCCTTCGGCTCTCATCCCTTGGATGCGCACATAAGCCCACGGCTTGCCTCCATGTCATCCTTCGCGTATGCCTTTGAAGTCTACTTCCTCGGCTTGCCCTTGAAATCCTCTTCCTTGGCTCTCGTCCCTTAGATGCTACACTCTGTTACTCCACATGTGTGATTCACCAAGTCCTGCATGACTCAAGCACACATATCAAATCAACATGAAAATCTAACTTAACCATATTGACACACACATCAAAACCGATTATCTACCCGATCAACCTTGGGTCGATTGCACCAACAAGATATATAGGATAACATTACTATATATATATATAAAGACAAAATCTTACACTACCTAACCCCTAAACCTTAAAGACAAAATCTTATTAGCATAATTGAAAGCTTAAAAAATCATCAAAAAAATAAAAAAAGGAAAAAAGTTACGGACGAAGTCCGCGGCATAACATTTATATATATATATATATATATATAGGGTGTAGCGTAAACGGTGGATGTATTATCAGAAATTGACGACGTGATTTCATCCTACCATGTGTCTCCCACCTGTGTACCTGTGTTTATCTCCCTCCATATCCATGGAGTCATCTCTAGGGAGGTAGTTGAGGTAGCGAATATATATAGGTAGTTGAGGTAGCGAATATATATATATATATATATATATATATATATATATATATATATATATATATATATAGTGGCGTAGCCACTTGAGTAGCAGGAGTGCAATCGCACAACATTAAAAAAAAAAAAATACTAGGAAGCCCTCCTAGTCACTTTAACCAGTCGATTCATCGTCGTTCGTCATCAGAAAATCGAAATTGATTGAATATTTAGAAAGCCCATAACCTAAGCTATCCATTGATACCACTTTTATAAGGAAATATTATGGCATGGGATATTAAGTATTGAATTTTAAAAATAAAATTTATAATAATAAATAAATGAACTAAATCATAGAACATGAAGTGAGGTCGTTAAATCCAAATTGGATCAGGTTCAAAATAAATCCAATGGGTAGGTGTTGAGACAAGGTTTACATTGATTCAAATCGGAATTGATTTGAATTTGATTTGGTCAAATTATATATTTTTAACCAAGTTTAAGATTTAAACATGTTCGTCGATTTAAAACGAATTAGGATATCTCTGAGGAAACTTTTTCTTTGATTTTTCTCACTGTGCTCATCCCTCTCTTTTATTTTTCTTTTCACCTTCGTTCTCATTTCCTTCTTCTCCTTCTCTTCTCTAACGATAGTAAACCTATAATTTTTTCCTCTTCTCTTCTCAAGCACAAGTGTTCTTTTTTTCTTCTCCTTTATCTTCTCGAGCAATCAAGAAACACAATATCAACTGCTGCCCTTTTCTGGTAACAGGAGCAGCCCTCGACCCTCACATTTTTTTTTCTTCTTCTCTTATTTTCTTGGGGTACGTTGGCACCGCAAGAATAGTCATGTTTTGTCATGTCTTGCTCTCTTTGTATCATTGTCGAGCTGATTAAAACTAGTTGAGGTTGCTAATGTAGAAGATAAAACTCTCCTCGTTTGGTTCTTTCTCCTTATCTTTTCTTCTCTATTTTTCTCAAAAGCAATGATATTAATTTTCTTTTTTTTTAATGAGCATCCCTTTACCAGCAGCTCTTTTTCTCCTTTGTCCAACTACAACAACAACAACAACGTAAGTTAGTCATTTCCTCTTTCATTTTTCATTAATTGGAGTATGGTAAAGTATAAACTTTATTCTATTAGATTGCTAGTTAAGATGATTATTTAGATCAGAATGAAAGTCTCGTAAGTAGGAATGCTAAATATTATGATGAAATGAGATCATACAAGATTCTTCGATTTTAAATCATAAATAAGCTCTAGGGATCAACAGATTATTGTTTCAACTGGAACCAATGGTTAATGTCAAAATTTTCTAATTTAAGTATAGTTTTCAGCTTTAATTTAAATTTGAAATTTAGACTTTTGGATTGTGAAATCAATCCACAATAATGTTTGAAATTTTTAAAAATTATTTTTCTTGGTCGAAAATCCCCTCTCCTAGCCGATAATCCAAGCTACGCTACTAGATATATAGGAAGATGATAGCCTGGGGACTGCCTATGCGTGCCCATGCATGATGCAACTCAAGGCATGCACCTCCATTGCATTGGAGGTAAATTGAGTGATTTTTAAAAAAAGAAACTGATTGAGGCCCCTCTCGATTTTATTTTTTTAAAATAAAAAAAAACCTCAAATATAAACCTTAATACATTACTATATCTCATGAATATCTATTTTTTTCATTTTTATTTATTTTTTAGTTTTAACACGTAACCCTAAAATGTTTAAAAAATTTAGCTTCAACACTATAACCCAATTAGAAAGTCTAAACCCTAGAAGTATATTATATATATTTAGAATTTAAAATTTTAGGATTTAGAGTTGAGTTATAGTGGTTTAAGTCAATAAAAATTTTTAGGGTTCTGACTTCCCTTTGGGTTATAATGTCCAATATAAAAAATTTTATATGCTCATATGGTATAGTTTATATTTGAGAAAATGTTAATTAAAAAAATTAAACTGAGGCGCTTGAATTTAATCTAGCTACTCAATCGCTTTAAGAAAAAAATTGAAATTGAGGCGCCTCGAGTCGAGGGTGCACAAATGCACGACGGAAGGTGTGCGTCATCGCCTGCGCCACTCGTACGCGCCCGACGGAAGGCACCTTCTATGCATGCAATGGAAGGCACCATTGTTGTTTTTTAAAAAAATTTTTGGAGTATTTTTAGGGTTTAAAATTTTAAAATTTAGGAGTTGAGTTATAGTGGGTTTTAGTTAATAAGATTTTTCTTATGGTTTATCGTCCTCTTAAGCTATAATGTTCAAAATAATCAATTTTAAAGGCTTACGGGGTATATTATATGTATTTAACATTTAAAATTTTAGGATTTAGAGGTTCGGTTATACTGAGTTTAAGTTAATAAGATTTTTTTTAGGGTTCAATCGTCTCTCTTGAGTTATATTATTTAAAATAATTAATTTTAGAGGTTTATAAGGTATATTATATATATATTTATATTGAATATTTAAAATGTTTAAAATTTAAATTAAAAATTATATATATATATATATATATATATATATATATATATATATATATATAAATAATTTTGCCAACTAGATGTGATTAATTAACTACTCATCAACTTTATTCTTAATTAGCTTTAAAAACTGGATTTGACGACATGTCCCCGGTTTTGTTGGCTTAGGTTTTCACAAAGCCCCTTTCAAAGTTTCATTTGACTCCCTGGAGGATCGATATTAAAAATTATTAATTTGGAGCGTCGATGATCAAATTTGCTTTCTCATCGGACAGCTGGATCCTATACCGACACAAAATATCAAACCGCCATCAAGCCAGATATTATTCCGCCACTTTGCACGCCGCCCAACAGATTCACAGACAAATAAGTCCCCCCGAAGGACTGGAAGTTTCTTTACGTGTCGTGATGCCGTTCGCTCTTTCGATGTTCCATGTACTACTACAACGGGCAACGTTGCGGGTGGGGCCGGGGAGGGGTGCGGCTCGCTGCTTCCGGAGCGTTGGATCGTCATCGCAGGGCCGAGGAGTCGGCAGTCAGCGGCGACGTGAGCTGGAGCCACGATGTTCTCCCAGTCGAACAATGGATGAGCCAATATGCACCGTCGGATCGGAAACCGACGGCAGGGATGCGCAAGGAAGCGGGTCCGGACTCCGCTCCCATGCCCTCGTTAGTGTGATCCAATCTCGTCTGTTCCCATCTAATTCATTAATAAATAAGGAGGAATCGAGATTAATAAAAAAAACGGAGACGCCAGTACGCCAGGATCCCCTGCGGACGCTCGTCTGGTGCTGAAAGATCAGTCGACGTTCGATGCAAGGAAATAGTGGTAATCTGACGGATGAGAGGCCTAGTTTAATCGTGCTACGGTAAGACCGCCCGCATAGTGCTTGTGTACAAGAATTAAAATTATAGAAAATGCTGAAATAAGAACGGGGAAGGGAGAGAGCGAACTCAGAGCAGGAAGGGGGGAGGAGTTAAAGAAGGGCAGAGAGATGGAAATGGACAGCGAGGAGAACGGAGGGGCGGCTGGGGGACTGGCGTCGGTTGCGGAGGAGGTGGAGGTTGAGGAAGTCGGCTCGAGCTTGACGATGGAGCGGGTAGCTGCCGCGAAGCAGTTCATCGAGAACCACTACAGGAACCAGACGAAGAACATCCAGGAACGGAAAGAACGGTCAGTATTATCTCTCCATGAGCTCGGTTTTCTTCGCCTGACATCATTGATCTTGAATTCTTATGCTTGAACATGGAATGATCATAGCTTAAACTGGTCTCGTTCTTGCCGGGTGTGCTTGTATTGCCTTTCTTCTCAGGGATGAATTACTAGTTATTTTATAACTATCTGATATCTAATTATAAAATTCTTAGCTTGAGCATGACTTTTGATCTTGGATTCTTGTGACCTTGCCAGAAAGATTCGCCTGTAAATGCTCAGTATTTACAGACGGTATGGTTGAAAATTTGACTTTGAGGAGTTTTAGTTTATATGTTGGCTAGATTTGAACACTACAACCATTGTATTATTTATAATTGATATGGTCAGTGGCAGATCCAGGACCTGAGAGGTGCTGGATGCAGAAATTATATAATATATATATTAGAAATTTTAAATGATTAATTTTGAAAGTGTGACAAAACAATGCTCTTTCCATAGTTTATTTGAAGCTAAGTACCTATACAATATTAAACTCCACCTTAAAATGGCAGAGGGATGCAACACATCTTCATGATTTAATAGAATCCAATCAAAACTATGAAAGTTCAATGATGAAATCCTCTAACACAAAAACACCCTGTAAAAGCATACTAGTTCACTTCCTGAAAACGCACTACAAGATGTAGTAACTATATCTGAAGCAATGTGCTCACGCTAATGACACCATATTCAATTTTGTCCAAATTGTTTCACATTCATACATTATAATTGCCCTCGACTGAAATCTTTAATGATTATCTTATTACTCAACATTACCAAATACATCTTTTTTGTATAAGTAGCTAAGTAATCGTTCATCCAATAGTCTCCTATTTCATTTCCCAGTCTGTTTTTCACTATCTTCATTGCAGAAAAAGATCTCTCCACAGTAGCAGTGACAACAAGGCCAACATCACAAACAAATATACTGAGTAAACTTCATGTGTTTTTGTCTTGACAAGAATTTCATAACAAACTCATTATTTATATGTATATCAACTATATAAGTCTTAAGTTAATTACTAAGAGCCATCAAATCTATAGGAGAAAATTCACATGGATAAAATTGAGCAAGAAGCACTAATATTTTGTTATCAAAATTTGGAATAGCGTTATCTGGACTAAGACATGCTACATAAAGAAGTAACTTAATATTTACTTCATCAAACTGATAATTAAACTCTTGAAAGCTGTATATGTAGAACATAATCCCACATGAGAATGATCTAAATTAAGAACTTGTTGTGACTTATGCCGTTGTTATTGACGCACTTTGTCTACAATTATTACATTCAAATTAGGAACTTCAATGTCGTTACTTGTACAAAAATAATAGACTTCATCCAATAGAGATGCTTAGAGACCTTATTTAATGTCATGGAATTTGTTATATCTTGATTTTTATTTGTAATCTCTAATACATTCTTCATTAGATGTAATGTGAATACAAAATCAATTCAATTGCCTGATTTTTGCACCATGCCAAGGAAACAAGATTTATAGAATATGTCTTCCCTATTTTTTTCCTCTCTTATTGACTTTCTTTCCAAGCAAATAGGGCATGAATCCAAACCACTTCCTCTTCTAATACAGTGCATTTGATTTGTAGAGGTTGGTTGAATTACCTTTTACTTGTTTTAACTTTGACAGCACTTCTCTGAAGTGAATCAACTTTTACCCCAGAAATTGAACATGCCCTATGTGTCAAATCTGAGTTGATTCAAACCATTGTTGAATAGAGCGGGTTAGAGTAAGTCCAAGCTCTTCACTTTGATGCCCTTGCTGTAGTACGAAGGCACTTTTTCTAGGCCTCAAGGTGCTTCTTGTCTAGCAACTAGTAGATGATAGCGCATGTTTAATTCATGGTTTGAAACATTACTGTGCTAGTTGATACGAGTGAAAGATCTCATTTTGCTTACTGACTAGCATGCAAAACAGGTCAAGCTAGATTGCGTAAGGGTTTCTTCCATGACTTGCAAATGTTTTGCGAACGCATTCTGTGAGCAAGAGGGCTTGAAAACTTTTCTTTTGTGATGACTTGGAACAAATCTGCACAACTTGCAAACATCTTCTGCCGCGAAGGGGCTTCAATCTCTGTGGTAACTTGGTAAAGTAACAGAGGACTTGAGGACCATGACAACTAAATACCTCTGGGAAGTTTGGCTTTTGAACAACTTTGGTTGATTAAGGAAGAAGCTGCAAAAAGCTCCTTCAAATACATAATTACCTCCTCCTCTTCATCTCCTCCTGCTCCCAATTTGCTACGGGCACTATGTGTGTGACGTATTGAAACTGTCTTATTCTAGTTGACCACTGAAACTCCTCTGAACATAATTTTAAATCTTGATTCCACATCAATTGTCACTTGCTTGAAACTAGAGTTAGTGCCACAATTTTTACCTGCGTGACATTGTTTTATAGTTCTTCACATAATTTTCTCTCTACGTCACTCAATTGCTTCAAAGTCACAGTAGAACTTAGGAGAGGCTGAATATTCACATCTGATCACCTATCGTAATGAGTGTGTGCTTCTAGTTGCTATTTGACTATTTCTTCAATCTGTATAGGGTTTCGCATTTCCTTTGGCCTTTGGCAGGAAATTCTTGTTGTGGCTTTGATCTATCTGCTGTCTGGAATGCCTATGGAAATTATGCTATTAAAAATGTACTTCAAGCCACATATGCTGGATACAATACATAAACTCGGATAGCATTTATCTTAAAAAGTTATGACATTTGCTTTAGAGATGCATGTGCAAATTTTTGACTCTAAAGATCTTTTTCAAATTATTTACTTGAAAGCAGTGATTGAAAAGAAAATGAATCATTTTTATGAAGATGGTGAATATGAAAAGCTAGTAATAAATTGAATATTTTAACTCAGCCATGAAAATTAAGAACATCCATGGAGATGATTCTTAGTAGCTTTCATTTATGTTTCAGCTTAGCACATTCTTAACAAGGGAATGAAGAGGACAAGATTACTCCAGTAAAGTTCTATACAAATCTTGGCCTTGATTTTCTAGCTCCTTTGTTGGTTTTGGTGTTTTTTAGAAGTATTAACCTTTCCGGCTTCCCCATCCAGGTGTCACTAAAATTTGAGGACCAAGAGAAGATGTTTGCTTTGATAATTTAGGATTATGCTTGATTGCGACGTTTCTCGTGTCTAAAATCAATACTTTGTGATCCAAGTATATTGCTAAACATAACTCATTTGACTCCTGAATGAATGCTGCCCCTTAACCAAGAAGCATACCTTTCATTAGTCATATGACTCAACTTAGTTTAAAAGATTGCCAGAAGTACCATTATAGTGTTTTGACTTCAAGTGTGATTTCCTAGAGCTGCAACAAGGAGAGAAACCAATCCAAAACTTGATTGAATAGCAGAAATCACTGTCTTGAGGAGCAGGAATTGCTTAGAACTACACTCAATTATGTAGAAAAAACACGGTAGGCATCGAGCATGGAAATAATTCTTTCTATGCCAGATGGAGCACATACATTTTGGCATTGCCGACCTCCAATGTTGTCTGTCTTGACTTAAGGTTAACAAAGGACAAAGATTCATCAAGCATGAATGACCTGATCATATCATTACTACACTGTCAAACTCCCCAAACCATCAAAATGTTGGCCTGTTCATTCTTGAATCTATTTGCTATTTGCATTCGTTGAGTTTATTGCAAGGATTTAATTCAAGTTCCTGAATCAGATTGGAGCATCCCTGAGCATCTAGTTCTGTCGTTAATCAATCAAGTAGATATCACTTATATAGTTGCTGACTCATCAGGCTTGCAGGGAAGAAAAAAACACTATGGCGTTGAGTCTTGTCATATCTGTTGGATGTGGAAGGAAACGATAAGCATTTGCATGTAACCTTAGTCTCACGTGGGAATTTGAATTCCTTGTCCATGCATAAATAGTCTGCTCTTTCCCAACTCTGCCACATGGGACCAAAGGGTTCTTTATGCACTGTGATGGAAACATTGCTCATCTATATAGCATTATGATCTGGTGACGAACTTGGGCATTTCTGTTTTTGAACTCATTTGAATGCTTACTACTGATTCATGCGTAGCCAAATGAGCTATTCTTACCTTTGCTCATGAGAAGTCTCAGTCAGGTGCTTTTGTTTCTTAGGGTGAATGTTGCTAAGCTTGTATTTATCCTTTCTGATCTAACTTTTGTAAGAATAAAACATTGTTCAGCTTTTCTCAGTCTATTCTGATTTGACCATACATATATTGATGCTGTGAACAAGGTTAATGCTAACTATCTTTCTCTTACCTATGTGAAAATTTTAAATCATTAGTCATTCGCCTAAGTGTAGTTTAAATGAATCCTTTTACACTTCTCATTATTAACGTATAAATGCTTCTGCATCCTTTTTAGATTTTCCACTTTAACATTTATATAAAATTCAGAACTCTCATATTGCATTTCAGATTATTAATATTTTAATTCAGTGTAGTTAAACTCTAGCCTTTCTGTATCTTCTTGTTCTTAATGCAGACATAATTCTGGATCTGCACAGATTTACCATTGAATGCCTTTATAAAATTCAGAAACGAAAAGTATCTTTTGTGTGTGGCTTTGTTAAATTTTGTTGATTCAAAGAAGAATGGCATAACATGGCATTAGCTTTTATGATAATGTCTGAAATAGATTACAAACTAGAACTTTCTTCTTTTTTTTTTTGTTTCATTGGAGTTATTTTTTAGGAAGGGAGCCTTGGCGCAACAGTAAAGTTGTTGCCATGTGACCAAAGGTCACGGTTCAAGTCTCGAATTGTCTCTTGCAAAGCAGAGTAGGGTTGCATACAATAAACCCTTCCTCGGGAACCTGTTTGGGCGGGAACTTTGTGCACCGGGCTGCCCTTTTTGGAGTTAATTTTTTTAGTTAATATGTTGGGTAAAATATGACAAATATGCACATTAATAGAGGAAGAAGGAACCAAAGAGACTTTGTTAGCAATGATAAAATTCTTTTAAATATGATAAGGATATAGTAGGGGATCGAGCCTAATGACATAGGAAGTATTGTTGACTCCACTTAGTGGGATAAAACCTTGTTGTTATTGTATGGTTGGTAACATATCAAATTCTCCTTCCGAATGTGCCATATCATGTTTTTGCAAATTGTTATTATTCTGTATTCATAAAAAACTTAAGGATGATTTTCCACTTTTTTTTTAAAGTTTTTTTCTTCAAAGATTTGATTACAAGAGTAGTTCAATTGTACTCCAAAAGTTTTGTCCTTTTATGACTTTAAAGAATCAGATTCATCCTTTTGGTGGTTGATGACTTTACTTTTTGAATGCAGCCGTTGGTTCTTAGAGAGACAATTGGCTTCTTCACAGGCTCCTCAGGAGGAGAAAGTCAATTTGTTAAAGGATCATGAGAGAAAGGAAACAGAGTATATTAGGCTTAAAAGGCACAAGATCTGTGTTGATGATTTTGAATTGCTAACCATAATTGGAAGAGGAGCTTTTGGGGAGGTTTGGACTCATATGTTTACAGTTCACAAAATTTCCCCTCCTTCCCTGTGCTAGTATATTCCTTCGCATTTGGCATCCTTGGGTTTTTATTTGAAGTAATAAATGACTATGTTTTTGCTAATAGAATGTGAATAATGAGGAATAGTAGCATGACACTTCGTGTTCAATCTAGCCAAACCATTATATTATTGTTTTTTCTTAACATGGGATTTTGCATCAAGATATTAGCATGAAACAAAAGGTATATTCACTTTGTTGATTTTATGTGTTTGGAGTGCATTTAAATGTCACCAACGTTTTTTTATTCCACACCACAAGTTGCTTTTTGATATTTATTAAAACACTATGTACTGCAAACAGTCCGAAAATTAAGCAATTTAGTTTATCTGTTAGTCGTATAATTATCATCTTTTGCACATCAGGTCAGACTCTGTCGGGAGAAGTCCTCCGGGAATATATATGCAATGAAAAAATTGAAGAAATCTGAAATGGTTAGCCGGGGACAGGTAAAATACATTAGATACTTGTACCTGTGTTTTTAGCATAATGTTTTGTATGTCTTCACTGATTCTCAGACATTGCACGGTTTTTTGTGGTTTAGTAAATTTTTCCAGAACCTCTAGTATTCTTGCACTATTTTTAACGTGTACTCAATATGTCTTTAGGCAACTTGTTGAGATTTTTCTTTGGCATTTTAGTGGCTTGAATGATTTTGTCATCTTTATTGAATTTTATCCTGACTTTCTAAATGCCTCAAATAACCTTATGCATCCCAATTAGCTATTTTGTATGATTGCTAATATCTTCTACCATATTTATTACCTACTAAATTTCTTCTCAACTGTTTAAAGTGAAACATGTAAGATGTCATCTGCTAAAATTTTTGAGAAAAACTGCTTGAAATTTTGCTAAAGATGAGCCAGTAAAATGTTTTCTATAGGTTTCTAAGAGATTATGGTTGAGGCACATTAAAGGTGTAAGTCGTCAACAGAATATAAGAGTACCTCCATGTGTTTGTGTTCGCTTCTTGTTTGGCATAAAGATGATACAACTAAAGGATTATAAGCATTCCTCTTGTATATACGTAGTTATCAGCTTGTTTTTTCTAGTTGCATTCTAATTGTTTGTTCATTTATTTTCTTTGCCTTTTTTCTAAACTATATTGGATTGTTCCAATCATTGTTCTCTGATTGATTTTTTGAGACATAACTCTTTCAATTTTTTTTCCTTCTGATACCTATTTAAGTTCTGGTACTAAATGACATTGTATGCAAGGTTCGTAGAATCGCGATCCTACACAGGATCGATTTGGGGTCAGGATCGGATCGGTCAGGATCGGATCGTAAAATCGTACGATCCTATCAAAAACCCTTAAAATGAAAAAATATACAATTTTTATTAACACTATATTGAAAATAATCACGTTTAACTTCAAGAATATTCTATTTATTACAAGATGATCCAATTTAATTGTCAACCTATTAGATAATAGACATCTAAAGACTCATCATTTTAGAAAAAAGATATAACATAATATTATTAATCAAAAACTAACTAAAAAATAATTAAATAGATATTTAAATAATCTTAAAACACTAACACTAACGATGTAAAAGATAAAAAAATAATAAAAAAGATTAATAATCTTCTGGGCCTCTGAAAAGGCTTTAAACAATATTTTTTGGGATTCAATCTTAAAACTAACTTGTAGATCTTTGAACGAGTTTCAATTTGATATATTATAGGTCACGTGGTTCAATCCGAGTCAAAAGTTATGACCTCTTAAAGCTTTCATCGATCCTGTTCCGATTCTGTTCCGATCCTGTCCGATCCTATACGATCCTGTCCGATCCTACCGATCCTGCTGCGATCCTGCTACAAAAAACGATTCTGCGCGATTCTGGATCGTTTTGTGGCCCAGGATCGTAGGATCGTACGATCCTACGATCCAGGATCGCGATTTTGCAAACTATGATTGTATGTGTTTCTGTTAGATGATTATGATTTAGAATGTGATATTGCCTTTTAGGTGGAGCATGTCAGAGCTGAAAGGAACTTGCTTGCTGAAGTAGCTAGCCATTATATTGTCAAACTCTTCTACTCATTTCAAGATACTGAATATCTTTACCTAATCATGGAATATCTTCCTGGAGGAGACATGATGACACTACTCATTAGAGAAGATACCTTAACAGAAAACGTGGCTAAATTCTACATTGCTCAGAGTGTTTTGGCCATAGAGTCCATTCATAAACACAATTACATTCACAGGTCAGCGTGTCATGGATGTCAAGTGATCAATTCATCCTTATGGTCTATTCAACAAGTCCTATATTTGTTGTCAGGATACTAACAGTTTATTTCTTGTTCAGGGACATAAAGCCTGACAATCTTCTCTTGGATAAAGATGGTCACATGAAGCTGTCAGACTTTGGCTTGTGCAAACCGATTGATTGTTCAAAGCTTTCAACATTAAATGAAGATGAACCCATGAGTGATGAGAATCTTCGGGATTCGATGGATATTGATGGGTCGTCTGATACAAATAATGGTAACAGGTGGAGAAGTCCTCATGAACAACTACAGCATTGGCAGATGAACAGGAGAACACTGGTACTTTAAAATGATTTATCCTCCAGCAGCAAGAAAATCCTCCACAATCACTTTTCTTTACTGAACAAATATTGTTTATCAAGGTACAAATCTAATATAGAGCACTGTTTTTTTAGGCATTTTCTACAGTTGGAACACCGGACTATATTGCTCCAGAAGTATTATTGAAGAAAGGATATGGCTTAGAGTGTGATTGGTATGCAATCGCTAAAGTGATCCATGTTCTGTTAGTTATGGTCATTTACCTTTCAAGCTTAATGGCAAATTGTTTAGTTTGGTTTTGAATATTTATGAAAACCAAAACTATAGAGACTTGTGGTTTTTTTTCCTATGCTTATGCAGTACTTTTCATTCTTTTTTTACGAAGGCATATTTTCATCAATATATATTTTTATTTCTACATTGTTGCTATCTACATGTACTTTTAGTGGTCCATTTGAAATAGTGACTGTTGTTGAATGATGTCAGAAATGGCAAGTCATAATGTGTCAATGCTTTAGACTTTCGGGTATCCTACATGAATATGTTTCCATGATTCAGCTCTATTTGAGAAAAATGTGACATCATTAGGTCTACAGAGTTCAGTAAAGCTAAGCTATCAGTTGTTGTCATCTAGTGGGCATTAAGTCATTCATAAAAAAGAAATAAAAGGAAGAACAGAAAACCATGGGCAGACACAGATGACATTCAGTTTTAATATGGTTTGTCCAATTTGCCTTCATTCACAGGGAAATACACATAAGACTATTACACCGTAATGAAGGATACAAATGTGGAGAACTCACTGGAACTCAAATTCCACAGCATAAAGCACAATCCCAAGAATGTAAACCCTCACCAGGAAATTTCAGCAGGTTCCTTTTATAGATTCTATTTACAATTAAAATAGAAAAGTAGATGGCTTGAAAAGGAAATAGAAAACATTTGGTGGATTTCTGACTGGTAGATCACAAATATGGTAAATATTTGGCTATCCATTTTGAGTCTCATCCTAACAAATGTCCCTGATACGAGATTCAGTGTAGAAATTTTCCAAATAGCCTTAAGGTTAAATGTTGCACCTGTCTGCGACCACCTCTCGAACTCTGTCTATGACTATTACTCACACCTTGACTTGTCACTAAGTGAAGTGGATAGTGTAATTGCAATTAATTATTTTCCAATTTTTTTTTTTTTTTTACAGAAAGTATCAGGATCCTTGAACCCTTATCTATAATACCACTTATGACAAGTATTGTAGAGAAAATAGAGCTGCTCAATTGGCAGGGAGACATCATCATGTAGAGTCAAAAGAATACCAAATATTAATATGACCTGACCAATCAGCCTATGTCTATGGGAGAAGATAGATTAATACTGAAAACATAAAAGCAAGAGGGATACAAACGTAGAACAAATTGAAGGACATTCCACGACACAGAAATAAGAGTATCTCAGCACTAAACCTTCACAAGACTATTCATTGTTTATGCACACCTCTAAGCCTCACTCAGTTCCCTTCTTGGATTACTATTTCTTGTAAAAAAAACCAATTGCATGAGGAAACAAAATCAAATCAAACTCTGTGTTTCATGGAAGATCACATATTTTGAGAATAATTATTGTGTACTAATTTTGTGTCACATGCTAAGATAGAGTATTGACACATTAAGAATCTATTCACATGTGGGGAAAAAAATCTAACATGGTAAATATAACAGAATTTTTAATCCTTTATTAATCCTTTCCTGGAGATGATCAAATGTTAATATTACTATAACAGTATCATGTATATAGTTGTGTATTGTGAGTTAACTGTGAAATTATTCCAATCTTGCCATGTACACATATGTTACATGGACTTGGATACTGGTATCTGACGTGAGTGTAGATCCAAGTGTATGACAAATATTTTTTTATGTCAAATTAAATGTGATGAATAGGATATGAGTGTCTACACAAAGTTCTATCCTAGTGATTATATCTGACAAGGGTTTTAGTGCAATAGCTGAGTATTTCATATTAGAGATGTGACAAATTTGCTTCGAGTACTAAGCCTTTTTTCATGTTTCATAATGGCTTGATTTAATATTCATTTAGTTGTGTTTAATTTAATGAGTTAGATTTAATTTTATGGATGCTATTTAATTTCTCACGAGTTTTCATTCTTTTTAGGATCAAATAACATATTATTCACAAACTGTCACACTTCTTTCACATTCTATTTATATCTGTTTTGCCTATTGTTTTGCATTTGAACTGTAATTTTGTGTATTATGAATTGTGAATTGTTCACTATTGACAACTACGGAATTTCCATGAACAATTTCGTTGTTCTTGTTGTTAAACTGAGTATATTTGGCAATTATGTGGAGTTATCTCTGTCTGAGTATTTATATTATGGTGCTATATTGGTTCCACCAAGTAATAGTAAAGTTTGTTTTGAAATTCTTTTCATTGTGTATTTGTGTGCAACTGTGTCATATTTGTTTATGCTCTATTGCCTTCTTGAAACCTGTATTCCATACTTATTGATGCGATAGACTGCTTGCGGATAGAGAATTCCTTTTGATTTACTTGTGGAAATAATTGTAGGTGGTCCTTGGGTGCAATATTGTATGAGATGCTGATTGGTTATCCACCATTCTATTCTGATGATCCAATAACTACATGCCGAAAGGTAATATGAAAAATCTATAATTTGCGGATTAGTTATGATGTAAATCTTCCTTTTCTAAGAAATTTGCTAACATCCTTGCACTATCTTAAGCCGTAACCAAGATGTGATTCTGAATGTGTCTGAAAAAGGACTAGCATGATTTCATGATTCATGTTTGTTAGGAAAATTATTCCACTTAGGATACCATAGTTAGGCCCCTACTGCCTATATATAAATATTATTAATGAGTATAGATGTTTTGAATGAGTACGGAATATTACAAGTACACCCCTAAGTTTCTATACTTACATATAGGTTCACAACACTCCTCTCCCCCATTCAAATAGACTATAGAAACTCAACTTGTTATAAATATATTCAGCCATGGCTTCTATTGTCAAGCTGTGCCGGTCAACATTTCCAACATCAAGGATTAGACTGCAATTCAGTTTGATCTATAATGTTAGTTGCTTTAACTATGAACAAGCTCCTAATTTTTGCTTTCTTGATTTTAGATTGTGCACTGGCGAACCTATTTAAGATTTCCAGAAGATGCAAGGTTGTCTTCTGAGGCCAAGAGTCTTATTTGTAGATTATTGTGTGATGTTGAGCACAGAATTGGCAGTGGAGGGGCAGATCAAATAAAGGTATGTTTCCATTGTGAAACAGAAATCATCATCCTTAGTTTGATTTTTTTATAAAGTTCTGGCTAGTTTCCTTTTGCAGGCTCATCCTTGGTTCAAAGATATTATTTGGGACAAACTTTATGAAATGGATGCAGCATTTAAACCTGAAGTTAATGGAGAATTGGACACTCATAACTTCTTGAAGTTTGATGAAGTATGACTGTTTGCCTTAGTTCTCTTATGTTTTCTTTATGTGTGTGTACCAGATCCACTTCGCTGTATTTCTTTAGCATCTGAAGCTGATTTTACTATATCAACCAGAAATGCTGCTTGATCACAAATTTCTTTACCCCTTTTTGTTAGTTCCGTGAACCTAACATGATATATAATATCCTTGATTTATTGTACTCCAAGTCTCCATGTTTAGCTTCTACCAATAGGTTTTTTATATTGATCTTCGGATTTGTTTCATTGTTGAACTTTCCTAATCACAATCACCTGCACAGTTCGCTATTGTCATCTGATCATGCTAATGTTTCATAAAATGATATTCTTTAAGTGGCTTTTGATGGTAATGTGTTACCGAGTGCTTGTAGTTTTCCATTCTGCCAACTTTATCTTTATTCAAATTTTTGGTCTGTTATCCAGTTGGATCCTCCTACTCCAGCTAGAACCGGTTCTGGGCCGACGAGGAAGAAGGTATGAACCATTATTACTGATCTATGCAATATTTGCTGATCAGATAGTTTTTGGTCAACTAAATTGAGTTGGTATATGATGTATATTGGACTATGCCACTTACACGTTTACTTTTCATTCATATATAATTATGTACTACCGCTGTTCGGTAAGAAATGAGGAAAGAGTAGTTGATTCTTGATAGAATTGTCATAATGAATTTTTGGTCAACCTTGATAGTCAGTCACTACCTTGATTGTAGTCGACTAAACCCTTCTAGGTACCAGACAAATTGGAGTCTATTCTTTCCTGCATTTATCATTTTTTTTAGTTTTAGCTATCAGAAACTTTTCATTCGAGATGTGGCATGTGATCTAATACTTCCAAGAATTATTTCATTTAGAAATAGATTGAATGGTTTAATTTTTTTTGTTGCTACCAGATGATTAATTTTGATGATCAGCCATGCAGGTTAAATTTCCACTATGATTGTCGTAATTATAATCATTGTATAAGCTATTTTCTTACATGCTTCTATTTTAAAAGCTTATAATGCAAGTGTTTCCACTATTTAAACATTATAGCCTTAAGAATAATATTATAATGACGATAACTATGACCTGTGTATACAACAACATTTCTAGTGCTGACCCGTGCTGTCCGATATGGGTTGTTTTTACTGCCACTGGACTGCCACCGAAACTCTGAATACATTTTATGCAAACCCTACCACACACACGAGATTCCAGTGGAAGACATGTGCTTGTGATTGACACAAAACAATATAGAAGCAAAATCAATAACGCTGGTGAGGATTTATAAAAGCAAGATTGAAGGCCTTACCGGCCGTGAGCATTGACTAGAGGTTACAGATGATGATTGGCAGGGAATGATAGTGATGATGGTAGGAAGTATCAAACTATTCTTCAAAGCAGCAACGAACTAGGTAAGAAATTTATAGTCAAAGGAGGCATGCGCCGGCGATTCTTGGTCAGTCATTGAATCACAGTGGGGAGAGGGAGAAGTGGGAGAGAACTGTGGTGAAATTGCGAGAAACCTAAAACACATATTTAAGCTTTGATTAATTAAAACTGATATATTAAATTAATTATTAATTAAAACATATATATCATTTTTAATTAATACTGAATTATATGGCACGTGTTTGTGGTCATGTCTGCATCAAGTATTAATTAAAACATATATATATCATTTTATGCCATTTTGGGAACATCAAAATCCTTATAGCCTGTGTTTGTGGCCATGTCTTTTCTTGCACCATCAGGTAGAGATTTGAAGCTTGAGAAATCGTGGTGAAAGTAGAACCTTCCACAGACATATAAGTCCACTTGATATGCTTTGTTGTTTGTTCACAAGGCTCCATGATTGTGTATTTGATTATTTGCTCTTGCGGTCTTTTGTTGATTTTTAGGAGCATCGTTCACCTGCTGACTCATTCTCGTTACACATGTTTTGCTACAGGCATTTCTAAAACCTGAAGATTTTAGCTTTGTTGGATATACTTACAAGAACTTCGATGCTGTCAAAGGGTTACATAAATGCCTTGGTACGAAATATTGATTTTATGATAAAAATATCACCATAAGTTTCTATTTTTAGTACTACCTCAATCTTGTCGCCAAGATATCTTCAATTTTTGGTACTGCTTATTTGCTACACTGCTGCACCTTTAATAGGTTTGTTATCTTCTGCCTGTAGATATCTTATGAGATGTGTTATTTGTGAAACAGTTTTAGGTGGAACAGAAAGAAGACAAATATGTATATATATATAGTCTCAAACTAGAGCAGTAGAGCTAATATGAGCGAAGCTTCATATGTTTTGACTCCAAACAGTTGGAGCACTTAACCTAATGATTGCTGTTTTTAGTATTTTTAAACAACAAATTAGAGAAGCTAGTCAAATAACTAATGTATAAGATGTAAAGAATATGTGAAATGCTGAAAGTGCATTAGAAAACCTTAGATATGAATGAATAGCTTGATGTGAAATTATTCACATTTTGGTCAGTTTAGTTGGTCACTTTTTTCTTCTGACAACCATAGTTGATATTTGGTCAATATAGCACTTGGTTTTTTCAAACAAATAAAAAGTAATTGATTTTTTTTTTTTGGCATAAATCAGTAGGTTTGGAAGACACGAAGTCTTCTCTCATACTGTATATTCAATTTATGGCACCAGGTTTCGTTGCTAACTTGGAATTAGTTGTTTCAATGTGATCGGTGTACTGTATGTCAGTACAAAATGGTATCAGTCTGAGTTGTTGCTGCTGTTTTCATGCCTATTCTGTTTAAGCTTTAACTTAAGGTAAGATGTTTCACACCATTTCGGGACAAAATAGTATTTAACCTTTTATGTAACAAAAGATGATTATGCTCATCTCAGACGTGTCTCGTAGTCCGTCCCTAGGTTATGTAAAAGGAGGTAAATCACATGGTCAGTTTATAGCCTACTGTCAAGTAGCTAGGGGGTGGGAGGAGTTTTTTCCCCAAAGGCATGCATCTATCGGGAATTAATCTCTGCCCCATTGTAACAAATCTACTATCCTCTAGCCAATTGGAAATCCGTGGGGGCAAAATAATATTTTAACCTTGATCCAGTATATGGTTGTCTCATGTGCCCCATATGATAGATGGCATTGCACTTTCCCTCTCTTCTACAGACGTCTTATCTTCAAGTAACCTATCAAAGAAAAATGCAATACACACTGCTTACCTGAAATTCGTGAACCCTTGAAACTCTGTACCGCCCATGAGGCTCATGCAAACTATGCAAGCTCCACAGATGGTCAACATCCATTTGTCAACCCAGTACTTCGAGACTGGAACTTGTGTCTCTATATTTGCAAAGGCATACTAGGATCTATGTTAGTGGTGGATGCAGGATTACAAGTTGAGACTTTGAGGTCGCTTGCTTTAATTAAATTTCTGTTTCAGTTAATCTCAATGGCTCTTTATTTTGGTTCTTAGTTTTCTAGCATCTTTCTTTTCTTAATATGGCAACTAAATGTCTGTTAGCTATGAGCAGACAAGAGGAGGAGTATGTCACCTAGAAGGCCATCACTGGACACTATATTCGGTAAGTTCTTTCCGGCTTTGCCCTACTGATTCACTGTCTGCACGATAGCACTAGACATGTTCTATATATTAATAGCATAGTTGTGTGTGTATCATCAGGCAACTCGGTAATGGATCGTCCAACGAAATCAAATGGAGGGAAATCCGATGTGGACATGATCTCCTTGGGCGACACTGTGACTCCGTAGCTTATAAATTTGTTGTCCCATCACTTGCCTGCTCATTTTATGTCAGGTCTGCCCGATTGATTACCTGATCCTGATACTCAATTGACATTTTGTAGCATCGTCGACTTTTAGTTATACGACAGTGCACGAATGATGTCTGTTAAAGCAAGTGACTTGTGTGGCATTCAAGGTCCATCTTGCCATTTGGGTTTAGGTGCATTTGTCCTGGCTGCCCAGGTCAGCAGAGTTCATGCTTTCTCTTGCGGCAGTTCTCAATGTGGTTTTCGCCTTGAAGTCGCTGCCTCAACTCACCAATATAATAAATACTTGTTTGATTCATGTTGCCAAACTTTTTGTTTTCCAATTAAATGGTGTGTTTTGATGAACAAAGCGTTCAATGAGATGCCCGATTTTGCCTTCATTTGTTCTATGCTTTTGGCATTATTTATTGCTTCTTGGTGGCATTCTCTTGTTGTGGCTCTGATGGCGTTATTGCTTCTTGCCGTATATGATAGTCACGTGAAAATTTGATGAACGTGTTCCGTGTTTCGTGTATCATCAGATAAGATGGCAACGTGATTCAGAGAAAAAACTGTATTTCTCTTTTTTTTTAAAAAAATAACTTTTTTAAATATTCTCTAATTTTAAAAAATAATATCTCTTTTGTTTTTTAAAAAATTATGTTTTCTCATAAAATAAAAATAAAAAACTTACAAATCAAACATATGCCCCATGTATTTCTTCTTCTTCTACTATCACTAGTATATCTGTTCTTTGGGCCCTTTTTTAACTCTAATTTAATCCTAACCCCCAAAGCTCTCCTTTTTATCTCATGGATGTATGTTTTTGTGGATTGTACTCAATTTTCAATAGTATGGTATTTCTTTATCGATCAAAACCTTGCTTTTTTCCGCATTAATGTGCTTTCGTGATTCTTTCTCACATAATTTACATAATATCTCTTGATATGGACTAATATATATATATATATATATATATATATATATATATATATATATATATATATAAAAGTTTAAGCTGATATGAGTCATTTTTTTTATTTTTTAGAAAATTATATTTTTTTATTTTTTAGAAAATGTCCTTTAAATAATCTCAAAATGATATTTTTTTTTTAAAATAGACGTGAAAATATAATTAAATATTATTTTTAGAAATTTTATTTTCTTAAAAAATAAAAATAAAAAACAGACATTTATTCATGCTTCTGTGATTAAACAATAGTTAATCATTAGCAAAATCATTACAATTTTTAATAAATTTATTTGTATTATGCGGAGCTTCTTTTATGTGTTTTTTTTGAGTAATATGATAGAGGAATGAAGATGAAAAGTGAATGACCAGTTATGTATACATCGATCGATCGGACACCCCCTCTGATGTCGTGAATCAAACTATACTTGGAGACGTGACTCTCAGATGCCAACGGTAACCATCGAATCACGTCATATCAGATCTTGTGGCATCCCGACGGTTACGTGTAGGGATATTTGGTTCGGGCGGTCGAAGACCGCTTGCTGTGGTATGTCGCTGTATTCTTTTTATCATATTTTTTTAATATTGAATTCTTTTTAACGTGATATGATCGATTAGTGTTCAAATTCAAAGCGTAATTCAATATTAAAACTATGTAGCTAAATTTGTCTGACAAGGATATGTGTATGGGTTTGGCCGATTAGGGATTCAAGCTTAACCCGTGGAACACTCCCACAGATCCTTCTTCTCCGATCGCTGGCCGCCGGCAATGCTGTCAACGCATACGTACGCAGCGCTCCTTCCGCTTCATCGCTATTCCTCTGTTGTTCCAGGTATCTCATTGCCGGAAGAGATTCTCGTAGTCTGCGTCTTATGCGAATCCTTCTCGTATCCTTGATCTTCATTGGGAAGTAGAGGTTCGGGCTAGTGTTATTTGAACGTCGAGTGCAGTTTAGTCCCACATCGGAACATTCAAATTGACTTAGCTGGTTTTATGTTTCGGTCGTTCACAGAGATTCGTCTCTTCGGAGACATCCGATAAAATTGGAACGATACAGAGAAGATTAGCATGGCCCCTGCGCAAGGATGACACGCATAAATCGAGAAATGGTCCAAATTTTTTTTTTCCGGATTTCTACTCTCGCAAAGGCTCCTGATATTTTTTTTCCCTTGTGTTTTTTCCTCCATGATTGTTTTTTCCCCCGAACCCTAGCTTTAAGTCCATCCAGAATTTCTTTTCTGTTGTTGTTTCTATTTAGATTTCATCATCCTTCTTTTTGTGTCCAAAACCCTAACTTGTGTATGTTTTTCATCATTGTTGTGCTTTCTGATTCTCATGCTTGGCACCTTTTCTTGAGTTCGTTTTACAATAGCAAAGTCTAATTGGAATATGGAAGCAGTAGATAGTGTGCTTAATGCACAAAAATATCTGGAACATGAAATAATTCGAGAAGAATTTTCTGTTAACAGGCTTGTTTTGTTTCTGTTTGAGTTGCAATTCCTTTTAGATGCTTAGGAGATGAGCGTAGGAATGGGACAACTGTGAAATGTGCAACCTCTGCCTCAATTAAGTAGAATATTATTGAAGTATCTTTAACAGTTCTGAAACAAAATTATCTACTGTCACCCATGGCAGATAAATAACTAAAAACAGGCCAAATTAAGGGGGGAAAACGGAGATTGAATCTCGTGAAACATGAAGTATATTCATATTTTTATTTGCTTCCAAATTTCTAATAAATTTTGTTGTAGCTATCAAATGGGCCGAATTAATCATCGTTATGTTCTTGTCTTTCTTACGACAGATTGTTCAAGCTGGTGATCATTTGCAATAGAAGCTGCAAACACAGGATGGACCATTCAGATTTGGAAACTCATTGCATCTCTTCCAATGGTCTTATTAAAAGGTGAATTTTAATTGGGAATGAATATTTGGCTTCATGACTGTTGAGCTTGACCATTGTGTGTATGAGTCAAGCTAAGAGAAATGATTTCATTTATGCATTTTATATTGACAGAGAGCTTTGTGCATCAAGTTATCCTTTAGTTCATGCCTTTTATATTCAGACACTACCATGTAATGAAATAAGAAAAATAAGTTTCCATGCATTATTACCATTTCGTCCAGTATTAACATTGATTTGCCATCTACAATTTTGTGCACTTTGATGTTGAAGATTGTTTAATCCTATCAAAGCTTACCGGCCGCCACTAATATTGGATTCGTTCATTGATCCGCAATTAATAAGTTGATCTTCATCATTTTCCCATTATTTTTGTGACTGTTAATTAAGCAAGTATGTCTCTCAACTGGGGTTATCTTGGTTAGGAATCCGGATTTATGGAGTTTTCTCATATTTGATTTTATGATCTAAAGCTGTAGCATAGATTGAATGTTAATGATGTTCGTACATGTCTGTCTAGAAACTTGGAACAAACTAGGACTTAAGTATCTGTTAGTAGCTTCAATAGATCCCAATAACACATGCAAAGGCTGCCAATATGAAAAAATCAAGATCAGTTTTGGTTTATCGGAATACTGATTTGAAGATTTTTTGTTTAGTAAATGTGCATGTTCAATGCTGTGTCTACTAGTTTGTGAACAAACATCTATTCAACTTGGACTGTTGTGGTTCTGGAACAGGTTTGGATTCAAGAAATTAGTATACCCTGTCAAGCCAAGTTTGAAGATGCTTTAAACTTGTAGTACATTGTTGTTCTAAAATGGGAGGCAAAGCTTTATTTAACTGTTCTAAACTTTACCTTTCCCGCGCACACGATGGTCGTATGTTATTACTCTCTGACTAATTTGTTATGTCCATAGTTTAAAAAATAGGACAAGAAAGTTTAACCGAATAGCTCCAGGTGACTGGTTCATTAAAATTCTTTGAAATATTTGATACTTCTAAAATTGTAAGTTTTACTTATGATATTATCTGGCTCGACCGATTGAACCATCAAATCAGCATATCCTTGGTTCAATCTCCTAACTAATGCTTTCTCTATAGGAATGTGTATGATTTGATATTGAAACTAGGATGGTTGATTGAATATCAAGGATGAAACTACTTAAAGGCTCTATTTTCTAATTTCTACGAGGAAGTTGTGAAATCTGCACCAAGAAGTTCTAGGTTTGCATATTCTTTGCTTCTCTTCTTGAGTTCGTTTTGCAAAATCAATGTCTACTTGGAATACGGAAGCGCACATATGAAACATGAAGTACATTCATGTTTTTTATTTTATTCCAAATTTCGATTAAAGAATGTTGTCGTATCACATCCAATACACTGAATTATGTAATGATAATTTCTTATTTTTCTTATGGCAGATTGTTAAAGTTGGTGATCGTTTGTTGTTCATTTGAAATTGGACCTGAAAATCCAGGGCGGAACACTTAGAGAGTGATAACTTTTGTTCTTCAGGATTCCAAGTTATGACATAATAAAAAGTTATCATCCAAATTTGCATTGATTGCACGCCTACTTTAATTTTGTGCATCTTTGACATTGAAGATCGTTTATCCTATCAAAGCTTAGCATCTCCCACTTCTGGATCTTCAGTTTTGTAGTTAGTAAGTTGATCTTCATTTTTTTTTCCATTCATTTTAAGGATCGTGAGATTAGTTTTTCTATTAAATTAACCGAACCTTCGTGGAGTGTTCCCATATTTGATTTATTGGAGCAACCACCCATGGGAATGGATCCCAAGACCTAGAGCAACCACCAACTGTCCCATATTTGATTTATGATCTATAGCTTTGACATCATATGTTAAAGATGGTGGAGTGAATGTTAATGTTGATCCTTCATGACAGTAGAAAGTTAGAACAAACCAGGGCTTTAGTATCTCTTTTCAGCTTCAATAAATCCTAATAATACATGCACTGATAGCGATTATGAAAACATAAGACATAGTATTGTTTTATTGGAATCCTGATTTGAAGATCTCGTGCATAGTGATGTCATTCATTGACGGTTTCTCATTCTAATAGCATATTTATTTCATATTAGAGCTACCAAACATAGAATGAAGATGTGAGTCCTCCCTTTTGGAGGTCGTTCCAACTTTGGCCTATCAACTCCTTCCCCACAGTGATTTCAGTCTCCTACTAGTATTATTTGACTGCGGTATGGTACACAAACATTTCTCATCTACTTGTACTTTCTGAATGAGTTCAAATTGTATTCTGCTCACAATGCTAACCTGTTTGCCTTTTTTTTCCCCTTATCTCAGGTGAGCACTTGTTAAAAACTGATCCAAAAAAGCACAGACAAGGATTTTTTTTGTTGAAAAATCTGAAGCAGACGGAGGGAAGAGTTGGAGCATGCTTGTTACTATCAGCATTTAGAAGATTATATATATATATATATATATATTTTGATTCCATAAACGAAGTAAGGATCTAGGAAAAATTGACCATAGAAAATAGAATAGTGAAAGGTTTGCTGGAAAGTCTTGCTACGCTATTGAGATTTTGAAGGCAAACTTTGATATGTTCTGTGATTGTATTTATTTTATCACCCAGCTAGAACAAGAACCTTTTGGAACATCCTTTCTCATGTAATTGAATCTGTTGTAACATTCATTTAATTTGCATCTACAATTTGTTTCAACGAAGATTGCAAAGGGGATTGCGCACATAATTTACAATGATATCCCTTTTAATGGGTTGATATATTTTTTATATAAAAAGTTATCTTCGCATATTTCTTGAATTAATAGGTCTAATCGGGGGGCAAAATCACCTAAAACTTTTTAAGTAAATTCAATCTGGCATTTTGTGCTGTAGCCAAGCTTGCTGTATTATGTCGTGTATTCTTTTTTAATATTGAATCCTTTTAATCGTGATATGATAGATTACTGTTCAAATTCGAAGCGTAATTAATATGAATATTAATTTTTTATTTTTTTTATCTAATAAACTAATTTTTGAATTTATTTTTAAAAAAAAAAAAAAAAAAAAAAAAAAAAAAAAAAAAAAAAAAAAAAAAAAACTAAAAAGTAATTGTCTGACAAGGAGAATGCCTATGGGTTTGGCCGATTAGGGATTCAAGCTTAACCCGTGGAACACTCCCACAGGTCCTTCTTCTCCGATCGCTGGCCGCCGGCAATGCTGTCAGCGCATACTTACGAAGCTCTCCTTCCCCTTCATCTCTATTCCTCTGTTGTTCCAGGTATCTCGTTGCCGGAAGAGTTTCTCGTTGTCTCCGTCTTATGCGAATCCTTCTCGTATCCTCTATCTTCATTTGGGAAGTAGAGGTTCGAGCAGGTGTTATTTGAACATCGAGTGCAGTTTAGTCCCACATCGGAACTTTGAACTTGATTTAGCTGGTTTTATGCTTCGGTCGTTCACAGAGAGTCGTCTCTTCGGAGACATCCGATAAAATTGGAACGATACAGAGAAGATTAGCATGGCCCCTGCGCAAGGATGACACGCATAAATCGAGAAATGGTCCAAATTTTTTTTCCTGATTTCTACTCTCGCAAAGGCTCCTTTTCTTCTTTGATTTTTTTTTTTTTTTACTTATGTTTTTCCTCCATGATTGGCTTTTTCCCCCCGAACCCTAACTTTAGCTCTAATTCCCAGAAGTTTTTTTTCCCTTTCTTCGATGTTTTGTTGTTTCTATTTAGATTTCATAATCCTTTTTTGTGTTCAAAACCCTAACTTGTGTATTTTTTTCATCATTGTTGTGCTTTCTGATTCTTATGTTTGGCTCCTTTTCTTCAGTTCGTTTTACAATAAGTCTAATTGGAATATGGAAGCAGTAGATTGTGACATTGCGTGCTTAAGAATTATATCTTTTTTAAAAAAACTGGAACATGAAATAGTTCGAGCAGAATTTTCTGTCTGCGTGCATTGTTTCTGTTTGAGTTGCAATTCATTTTAGATGCTTATGATGGTTGTAGAAATGTGACAACTGTCAAATGCACAACCTCGGCCTCAATTATGTAAAACAGTTCACTGTTAAAGTATCTTGAACAGTTCTGAGACAAAATTATCTACTAGAACAGGGTATTTTATCTAATATATAATGTCACCAATGACTGATAAATAACTAAAAACAGGCCAAACCAAGGAAAAAAAAAAACTGAATCTCATGTGAAACATGAAGTATATTCATATTTTATTTGCTTCCAAATTTCAAATAGATTATGTTGTATCTCTCAGATGAACTGAATTATGCATCATTTAGTTGTTGTTTTTCTTATGACAGATCTTGTTCGAGCTGGTGATCATTTGTAGTTCATTTGAAATAGAAGCTGCAAACACAGGAGGAACCACTCAGATTTGGAAACTCATTGCATCTCCTCAGGGAGTATCACTTCAGGGAGTCTTGTTAAAAGGTGAATTTTAATTGGAGTGAATATTTAGTTTCAGGACTGTCGGGCTTCAACATTATGTGTATGAGTCATGCTAGGAGAAATTGTTTCATTTAGTTCATGCCTTTTATATTCACACACACCAACGAAATAAGAAAAAGAAGCTTCCATGTGAATCTAATTATTACCGTTTCATGATTTCATCCAATATTAACTTTGATTGCTCATCTACTTCAATTTTGTGCTCTTTTGATGTTGAAGATTGTTTAATCCCATCAAAGCTTACCGGCTGCCACTAATACTGGATTCTTCAATTGATCTGCAATCAGTAAATAGATCTTTTTCAGTTTCCTATTATTTTTGCGGCTGTTAATTAAGCAAGTATTTCTCACAAGTGAAGATATCTTGGTTAATTTGCAATCTTGCATCCGGATTTGTGGAATTTTTTCCATATTTGTTTTTATGTTCTATCACTCTAGCATAGATTGAATGTTAATGTTGTTCCTAAGTGTCCATCTAAAAACTTAGAACAAACTAGGACTTAAGTATCTGTTAGCAGCTTCAATAAATCCCAATAACACATGCATAGGCAGCCAATATGAAAGCCTAGGAATATTACCTTTGTTTAGGATCCAATGCATCAGTGCATCCTACTATTAGTGTCAAAATATTATGGTGTTGAAGGGCTGGATAAGATGTACGCCATCAAGATCAGTTCACCTATGAGAAAGTAAGAAAATGAAAAAAAGAGAGATTCATAGATTTTTGTACTCACACACACACACACACACACACACACACACACACACACATTTGCTCTGTTGTGGACTCAGGGCGCCTATATTTGATATAAGCGCCTAAGTTATATATAGAACCGAAAGAATTTATTTACAACACACACACACACACACACACATTTGCTCTGTTGTGGACTCATGTATATTTAGGGTTTAAGATTTAAAAATTGGGTTATAGTGGGTTTAAGTTAATAAGATTTTTCCTAGGGTTTAGTCGTCCCTCTTGGGTTATAGTGATCAAAATAAAAAAATTTATATTCTCACGGGGTATATTATAGGTATTTGATGTTTACAATTTTAGGATTTAAGAGTTGGGTTATAGTAGGTTTAAGTTAATAAGATTTTCCCTAAGGTTCAGTTGTCCCTTTTGGTTATAGTGTTCACACAAAAAAAACAATTAGATTCTTACAGGGTATCTTATAAGATTAAGAATTATTTAAGGAATTATTTATTAATAAAATTAAAAAGAAAAAGAAAAATCGAACACATCCACAGCAAAACACTGCGGATGGTCCGCAGCAGATCCCCGCTTTATATATATATATAGTTAGTTAGTTAGTTAGATTTGATATGCTGAAAGTGAATTTAGAGAGCACCTGCTTTGTTGAGGATTGATCAATCTCATCAAGTCTCTAGATTAATTTTGTCGCCTGTAGATTTTTGTAGAGATTTACAAAGAAATATAATTAGATTCCATGTGCAAAGTGAATTTAGAGGACACGGGCTTCTTTGCAGATCTCTTAGAATAACTTAAACTAATAGTGAAAAAAGAAAAGTTCAATAGGTATACCTATCGTTCCATTCAAAACATTCCAGTTCATAAATTTATGTGTTTTGATTCATAACACCTAAGATATACAATCAAATCTATTGTCGTCCTATGGAGATTAAGACTCTGCTCACTTGAATGAAAGATTAGAATGATTTACAATTATTTATTATTATTATTGTTATGACTCTTTACAAAATACTATTTATAACTTTGAAATGCTAGCTGATTTTGTGGACATCACGCTCATTCACATAAAGCAAGTTTGGTGATTTGAAGGAATCCATTGTAGCAATTAGGTGATTATGCTCACCCCAGGCGCCCTTCACAGTCCATCCCGGGTTATGTGAAGGAAGATAAATCACGGGGTCAACTTTTCGCCGATTGCCAAGTTGACTAGGGGGCGGGAGAAATTTTATTCCCTAAGGCATGTGGCCGCCGGGATTTGATCCATTGCCCATAGTGGTAAACTGTTGTTAAAATGAATGCCACCAAGTGTAATCTCCTTGAGAATGCTTTCATGGAGGGTTGTGAGTGTCAAATGGTTTCTTTTGCTTATGAACGATTCGAAGGAATCAAACTATCTGGGCAAGTGGATCAATCGGTTTGATTGACTCGAATGGTACAAAGGAGTCAATCAAGTTAGGAGGACAAGTTGGGTAATATCATTTATTTGATGATTTAATGAATAACATTAATAGTCTTCATTTTAATACTAAAACCTCCACACAATTAATTTATTAAATAAAATAATCACCTTCACTATTAAAGCGATCGTGGGCACCCGTTTAGTCAAACGGAGATAAATAGCTATGTTTGTGGCGTATCATACTCTTGCCAGATTAAGACTCTTGGTGTATAATGCATCCATCGTCCATCCGTACGCACCTTCATTCTGGAATGATGACCCGATGGGTAGTGTCATATTATTTTTCCATTAAATAAAATAACAATTTAATAGGTAAGATGATGATAAATTTTTAAAAATTATGAAAGTATTTTAAAAAGTAACTCTGGAGATTAAATGACATTTTGCTCAAAGAAAAACTTAATACAATAATGTTATTGTTTTGTAACGTGTAATTTTATCATGACAAGGGCTGAATTCTCTACTTTAGCAAGCAATTACGTTTACTGGCTGCAAAATGCAGGCATTTAAACCATAAGCAAATCCTAACCAAAACAAACCTCTAGCTTGAGAGTTGCAAACGAGGGAATAAGAGCTACACATTTTTGTCAGTGTCCAAGTTAAAGAAGCATTATTCATCACGACCGCAACATAACTTTAGGATACTGGTTGGGAAAAATCCACCATGAATCAATCTGCTGTCCAACTCTATTCGACGATCTCACACACTTTTCTGTTGTATTCCTGCTTGTTCTCTCTGAACATTCGTGCAGCTTCAGAATTCTCAGGTGAGTTGGGATTTGGATCACAGAGCAGAGAAAGCGGCAATCAGTCACGGAGTAGAAATTCTATAAACGGAATAAATTTTACAATTCCTAAATCATTCAATAACTTTGGAAGACCTACTTGCAAAGGAGATACTAGGATCATTGTTAGTGGTGGATGAGAGCGTGGTGTGGATCTCTTTGCTTTAATCAACTTACTGTTTTAGTTAATCTCAATGGCCCTTTATTTTGGTTCCTAGTTTTCTAGCATCTTTTTTTTTTCTGTATATCAGCTTAATATCTCATGATTTGGCTCGTTATAACTCTTAATATTAACGAAAAAAAACAGCAATTCCTAGCCATACAGCTCTTATCTCGTAGCATCTTATAAATTATTTACATTAAATATATTTAACTAATTAATAAATAAAAATAATAGTTCATGTATAAAATTATAGATTTTTTTTTTTTTTTTTTTTTTTTTTTTTTTTTTTTTTTTTTTTTTTTTTTTTTATGATATTAATCACTAAAAAAAAAAAAAAAAAAAAAAAAAAAAAAAAAAAATCTCTGTTAACTATGATAGAAAATATGTCGCTAGGAGACCATCACTGGACACTATATTGGGTAAGTTTTTTTCGGCTTTGCCCTACTGATTCAATGGGCTGATTTCATGCACGATAGCACTAAACATGTTGTTTCTATCATCTAGCAACTTATGACTCCGTAGCTTATAAATTTGTTATCTGAACTCTCCCTAGACTTGCCTGCTTATTTTATGTCACGTCTGCCCCATTACCTGATACTCAATTGATGTTTTGTAGCATCGTTGACTTTTAATTATACAACAGTGCATGAATGATGTCAATTAAAGCAAGTGACCTGTGTGGCATTCAAGGTCCATCCTGCCATTTGGGTTCAGGTACATTTGTCCTGGTTGCCCAGGTCAGCAGAGATATGCATTCTCTTGCGGCAGTTCTCAATATGGTTTTCACCTTGAAGTCACTGACTCAACTCACCAATATAGTAGTTGTTTGATAAAGGTTGTGAAACTTTTGTTTTCCAATTAATGGTGTGTTTTGATGAACAAAGCGTTCAATGAGATGCCCAATTTTGCTTTCATTTGTTCTATGCTTTGGCATTATTTCTTCTTGGATCCATTCTGTAGTTGTGGCTCTGATGGTTTATGGCTATGGCGTATAAGAGAGCCAACTAAGTTATCGTGAAAATTTGATGAATGTGTGATGTTTTCTCGTTGAATTTATGTTTAACTTGAGTTCTCTCTTTGGAGGCATCTGATAAAATTGCAATGGTTTACATAGAAGGTTAGCTTGGTCCCTGCACAAGGATGACACAAAATGAGAAATGGTCATTTTTCCTTCATCTTTGTGATTGATCTTCGTCGGCCCGAATTTTGGTCCTTTTCCTACTGGTGAAACCCTAGCTTGACCCTAAGCCCCAAAGGTTTCTCCTTTTTATCTCAGCAATATATATTTTGTCGATTCTACTCAGTTTTCATCATGTATTTCTTTATCCATCGATCAAAACCTTGTAGTTAGTAAGTTGATCTTCATATTATTCCCATTCTTTTCAAGGATCAAAACCTTGTAGCATGCAATTCATAGTAGCATTCTTGCTTAAGTGCTTGATCACACACAAACAAAATATTCTAGTATTAGACTGTTCGAGAGATTTATATCTAAGTTATCTTACGGACCTGGTTAAAGAAATTAGCAGAGTATGGCATCCATTCTCCAACTTATGTTGGATTGGAATAGGAGTATCGACACAAGTATGAATCTAATAGTCCACACTCGTATGTTTACTTTTTATGTTTTTGCACATGCTCAGTTTGAGTGATGTGCGGACAAAACAATCAAGTCTGAGTATTAGAGGTTCCATCTAGTTGAAGAAGGTGATTCACAAAATCTTATGTTCTCTTCATGTTGCTTAGTTATGGTTTAATTTTGTTCCTGGTGCACACTAAGAATCATATGGATTATTCTACTTGGTGTCATTGATAAACCATCTCATAGTTCCATGAACGATTGTCAAAGCGAGGATCCAGAAAAAAGTGACCAAAGGAAACAGAGCAGTGAAAGGTTGGGTGGAATATGGTAGTCACGCTGTTGAGATTGAAGGCAAACTCCGATATGTTCTTGGTGATTGCATTTATTTTATTGCCAAACTAGAAGGAGAACCTCTTTTTCTCATGTAATTGCAGTGAGCTTCATTTAACATTTCATTTCTTTTCCTTTTGGTACATTAAATAATACATCAGTTTAATTTGCATGTACAACTTGTTTCAACGAAGATTGCGAAGGGAATTACTCATATAGTTTACATAATATCTATTCTAATGGACTAATCTATTTGTATATATATATATATATATAACAGGTTTTTAAATTTTTGGAAATTATCAAATTGCATATATAAGTTTTAAAATTATCAAATTATATATTTATTTTCTAAAATATTCTTAATCAGTCGATTGTTAAAAATATTAGTCAATTGATGAAAGTCGATTGATTTTCATTATCATGATTGATCATTTGAATCTTTTTTATTATTCAAAATTTTAAATAAATCAGTCGATTAATTCAGATTTTTTAATTAAAATCGATTTTAAGTCAAATCGATTGATAGATCAAATAATCTTGAATTAACATAAAATTAGTTCTTATATGATCGGTTAGTTTTCCTGATTTTAATCACATTCTCAAATATTAATTTAACTAATATATTAAGAGCAGTAAATTTTTAATACGAATGTATTCGAAAAATTAATCATGTTAAAAAATTTATTGCTCTAGATATATTGGGTCGAATTGATATTTGAGGGCGTGGATATAATTACGAGAACTATTGAATACATAAGAATTAGTTTTATATCAATCCGAGATCGTTTGGTCTGTCAGTCAATTTTATCCAAAATCAGCTGATAGATCAAACGATCTCGGATTAGCATCCAAAACTGGTTAATGGATCAAACGATCTTGATTGACATGAAACTAGTTCTTATGTGTTCATCTAATTCTCGTAATTATATTAATACTCTCAAACATTAAGTATGACTCAATATATTGAGAGGAATGATTTGTTTAACACGAATGTGTTCAAACAATCTAATTTGTATTAAAAAATCACCGCTTTCAATATATTGAGTCAAATTGATATTTGAAGACATGAATATAATTAGGAGAATTAGACGAATATATAGTAATTAGTTTAATGTCAATTCGAAGATGTTTGGTCCATCAGTCGATTTTATTCAAAACTGACCAATGGGCCAAACGACTCATATGCATGTTTATCTAATTCTCCTAATTATATTCATGCCCTCAAACACTCATCAATTTGACTCGATATATTGAGAGTGTTGATTTTTTGAATACGAATGTGTTCGAAAATTCAATTCGTGTTCAAAAAGTAGACGAACACATAAAAACTAGTTTCATATCAATTCAAGGTTGTTTCGTCCATCAACCGATTTTATCCAAAATCGGCTGATGAACCAAACATCCTCGGATTGACAAGAAACTAATTCTTATATATTCGTCTAATTCTCCTGATTATATTCATGCTTTTAAACATCAATTTTACTTAATATATTGAGAGTAATAATTTGATTATATCCATGTCTTTAAATATTGATTTTACTTAATATATTGAAAGTAATGATTTTTTTTAACCGGAATGTATTTAAAAATCTAATTCGTGTTAAAAATATCATTCTCTAAAATTGGCTGATGGACCAAATGATATTAGATTAACATGAAACTAGCTCTTATCTGTTTGTCTAATTCTTTTAATTATATTCATGCCCTTAAACGTCAATTTGACTTAATATATTGAGAGTAGTAATTTTTTTTAATACAAATATATTAAGAGTGACGATTGTTCTAAAAATCTATTTCGTGTTTAAAAAAATTACTACTTTCAATATATCAAGTCAAATTGATATTTGAGAGTATAGATATAATTAGGAGAATTAGAAGAACACATAAGAGTTATTTTCATGTTTCTGAAGTTGTTTGATCCATCAGTCGATTTTGGACAAAAATCAACTGATGGACCAAATGACTTCAGATTGACATGAAACTAGTTGTTATATGTTTGGCTAGTTCTCTTGATTATATTCACATTTTCAAACCTCAATTTGACCCAATATATTAAAAATAGAAATTTTAACACGAATTAGATTTTTCGATCACATTCGTATTCTAAAATTCATTGTTTGAGGGAGTGGATATAATCAAGAAAATAATTGAACACATAGGAATTAATTTTATTTTAATTCGAGGTCGTTTTATCTATCAACCGATTTGATTGAAAACTAATTTTGAAGAAAAAAAATGAATCAGTCAATTCAGTTGACTGATGAAATTAGTCGATTGATATTTTTATCATTCCGAAACTTTTCTACAAACCAGTGTATATATATATTTCTTTAACAATTTCTACATAATTCTGAGGATATCTAAAAAATTAATAGCTCTAATCTTTTTGAATATTGAATTCTTTTTAAGTAGCTAAAGTTTGTCCGAGGAGGAGAGACTGTATGGGTTTGGACGATTAGGGATTCCAGCACTCCCACAGGCCCTTCTTCTCCGATCGCTGGCCGCCGGCAATGCTGTCAGCGCATACTTACGAAGCTCTCCTTCCGCTTCATCTCTATTCCTCTGTTGTTCCAGGTATCTCATTGCCGGAAGAGTTTCTCGTTGTCTCCGTCTTATGCGAATCCTTCTCGTATCCTCCATCTTCATTTGGGAAGGAAGTAGAGGTTCGGGCAGGTGTTAGTTGAACATCGAGTGCAGTTTAGTCCCACATCGGAACTTTCAATATTTTAGCTGTTTTTCCTCGTCGTTCACAGAGATCGTCTCTTCGGAGACATCCGATAAAATTGGAACGATACAGAGAAGATTAGCATGGCCCCTGCGCAAGGATGACACGCATAAATCGAGAAATGGTCCAAATTTTTTTTCCGGATTTCTACTCTCGCAAAGGCTCCTGATATTTTTTTTTTCCTTGTGTTTTTCCTCCATGATTGGGTTTTCCCCCGAACCCTAGCTTTAAGTCCAATTCCCAGAATTTTTTTTCTCCATTTCTGCGATGTTTTGTTGTTTCTATTTAGATTTCATCATCCTTCTTTTTGTGTCCAAAACCCTAACTTGTGTATGTTTTTCATCATTGTTGTGCTTTCTGATTCTCATGCTTGGCTCCTTTTCTTGAGTTCGTTTACAATAGCAAAGTCTAATTGGAATATGGAAGCAGTAGATAGTGTGCTTAAGAATTATATCTTTTTTTTATAATGAAAAAAAAATCTGGAACATGAAATAAAATTCGAGAAGAATTTTCTGTTAACAGGCTTGTATTGTTTCTGTTTGAGTTGCAATTCCTTTTAGATGCTTAGGGCATGGCACAACTGTGAAATGTGCAACCTCTGCCTCAATTAAGTAGAATACTATTTAAATATCTTTAACATTTCTGAAACAAAATTATCTACTGTCACCCATGACGGATAAATAACTAAAAACAGGCCAAAATCAGGAAAAAAACAGACTGAATCTCATGTGAAACATGAAGTATATTCATATTTTTATTTGCTTCCAAATTTCTAATGGATTTTGTTGTATCTATCAAATGAGCCGAATTAAGCATCGTTAAGTTCTTGTTTTTCTTATGACAGATTGTTCAAGCTGGTGATCATTTGCAGTTCATTTGAAATGGAAGCTGCAAACACAAGATGGACCATTCAGATTTGGAAACTCATTGCATCTCTTCCAAGGGTCTTATTAAAAGGTGAATTTAAATTGGGAATTAATATTTAGCTTCAGGAGTGTTGGGCTTGACCATTGTGTGTATGAGTCAAGCTAAGAGAATTGATTTCATTTATGCATTTTATTTTGACGGAGAGCTTCGTGCACCCAGTTATCCTGCCTTTTATATTCAGACACTACCAAGTAATGAAATAAGAAACATAAATTTCCATGCATTATTACCATTTCATCCAGTATTAACATTGATTTCTCATCTACTTCAATTTTGTGCACTTTTAATGTTGAAGATTGTTTAATCCCATCAATGCTAGATTTTTCTGGAATGATGACTGTCGTATTATTTTTCTATTAAATAAAATAACAATTTAATAGGTAAGATGAAATGATAAATTTTCAAAAAATCTGAAAGTATTTTAAAAAGTAACTACGGATATTAAATGAAATTTTGCTAAAGGGAAAACTCAATACAATGATTTTATTGTTTTACAACGATAGCATTGAGCATCAGAGACAGATACTTATAATTTTATCATGACAAGTACTGAATTCTTCACTTTAGCATGCAATTAAGTTTACTGACCGCAAATGCATGCGTTTAAACGACAAGCAAACCCTAACCCGAACAAACGCCAAGCTTGACAGTTGCAAGCGAGGGAATAAGATTTACACATTTTTGCTTGCGTTCAACTTAAACAAGCATTATTCATCACCACGGCAACATAACTTTAGGATGCTGGTAGGGAAAAATCCACCATGAATCAATCTGCTGTCCAACTCTGTTCGACGATCTCACGCACTTTTCTGTTGTATTCCCGCTTGTTCTCGCTGAACATTCGCGCAGCTTCAGAATTTGCAGGTGAGTTGGGATTTGGATCACAGAGCAGAGACTGCAGCAGTAATCAGTCACTGAGTAGAAATTCTGTAACTCAAACAGAATAAATTTTACAATTCCTAATAACTTTAAAAGACCTACTATGTATGAAAGTTATTACCGTGACTCCCTGATCTTGGTGGTTTAAATCCCCCATGGTATTACAAAATATTCTACCAAGTGCAGGTTGATATTAAAGGAGTAAGATAGTTTAAACTGAAGGATTCATGAAAACTTTAGTGGTATAATTTCCTGATGCAAACTGCTAATATACAACTCAACCAGAGTTGCTCCAGATTTTATTTTCCAATCATATCCTATATTTTAATTGAATCTGCTCCTGAAACTAAAATCTAGAAGTCTTGAAGTAGAAAAAAGTTGGGACATATCTGCGGTTAATTTGGCATTTAGATAATCATTCAGGTTAAATTGCAGTATTTGCTTAATTATTCTTCTTGTGCCAGAGGATATAAAAGCACTAAGAAATACCAGTGAGAGCACATCCAAAAATGCATTCTTTGTTAATCAGCAACACCACAAGTGAGAACGCATGTGATATACCCTCTCATAAAAACAAGTAGTAGATCAGAAAATTTAAATAAAATTTTTATTGAAAAAAATGCACAATCTCAAGCAGCTCAACTTGATTTCTTTATTGAATGTTACAGGTCAATCATCTGTTTCATGCCTTAGAAAAATCTGAGAAAAATTTTGAAACTATATTTTGTATATGCTGATGGCAAGGATCTCGTTCCAAATTTGATAGGGAGCACAGTGTTCTAGATATTTTGGTATTTTAATTGCACTAGGTACCAAATATGTACATTGGCAATTGTTTGGGTCAAGATTGGCAAATCTTGCACAAAATTGAGTCATACGAGCCAGGAACTGACCATGCCGAGCTGTTCTAAGCAAACTGGCTTAGTCACGCACCATTGCATTTTTTTTTGCATATTATACAGATGGCAAAATCTAAGCTGGTGATGGTGTTTAGGCAACTCTGGATGGAACAAAGGATGAAGTGGAGATAGTTGAGTCCACAAGATCAACATGGCAGGAGGTCTTCAATGCAATAACCCATATCAGGTGGAATACAAATATCAGATTAAATATTTTAGATAACATATGGTAACCATGGTTTGGTCTCTTATCGTGCAACTTGCTTAGTGATCCATATGAATATATCTCAACCATAATCCATTCTGCCAAAGATTAGGAATTGCTATTTTGGTTATAATAAGATCAAAAGGATTAATATGCTGGTCACACTGGGTCCAGTTTGCAGATTCTATGACTATATTTGCTAACCAATTGACTGATGATCGTTTAGTGTGTTGCTGAGACAAATTATAATCATGGGCCATCAAACTTTTGCACAGGGAGATCACAATAGTCCATTTTCATCGTAGGTGTGTTGTTGAGACAAATCATAAAAAATCAAACAAAAGCTTTGCACAGATGATATCTGAGGCAGAGGTCTTCATCTAATGACAGCAACAACTCCCTGTGATTCAAAAGATTTTCAGAACTGCAGTCATGTTTCCTTAGCCTTCTTTCCCTACACGTTTTTCCCAACTAGTTCTATGGGCAAGTATTGTGACCAAGTTATAATTGAATGGAGCTCTAATAGCCTTATTGTTCTGACTAATCATAACTCATGCACCTAGTGGATTAGCGTGATGAGTTCTTTTACAGTTCGCATTAATCCCTCCTTGATTCACATCATTTTTCAATATATATTTAATCCATGAAAATTGCTAAAGAAAGTTGGAAATCATTACAAAAGTAGGATACCTGAATTGAAGTAAGAATAGCAGCAACGTCATATATTGGGCTCCACTGATTCTGCAAAATATCCAAGCATATGCTTCCATCCGCGTAAACTAATCATTTAAGAAGCATTAGCATAACAAAATGCTAAAACCAAACATAGATCAAAGATTATGTCCTATAACATTTGACGTAAGGTAGTTCATTAATTATTTTATAAAGATAAAAAAAAAGGAACCAAAGGATATAATATGAATACAATAAACATAAACAGCAACAGATAACAGTGGCGTCAACAACTTGTGCTGGAGCCGAGCACGACAGGACCCAGTTGGCTAGTTTAGTTGTTGTGTAAGCCCAGATATGGCAAGCCACATCATTGGCTATTGTTCACACCCTATGACATCACACTAATCTGCTCAATATGGGCATGGGTTCAATTGAAGCATGCCTATGTTAGCCTACACCCACAGGCTAAAAATTATTTTAAAAAATAAAAAAATAAAATCAAAAGAAGCAAATTATAAAAACAATAAAATATTCGAAAATAAAAGTCAGAAAATATTTTTAAAAAAATAAAAATGGTTTTTTAATTTTAGGAAACTTTTATATATTTATATTTTATAGGGAAATTTTATAGAGTTTTTTTAAAAAAATTAAGATCAATAAGGTAATTTTAGATTAAAGTTGATCAAAATACCCATAACCAAATCATTATTGGAAATACTCCTAAGTTGGCACGGATCATATCCAGTGCACAGTCTGAGCCCCACTATTAGCCTGTCCCGTTGTCCACGCCAAGCTGGGCACGGCTTAGATTTTAGCAGTCATGTCGGGCATGACCCAGAGGATTTGCGAGTCATCATAATAACTAGCTTCTTTACTAAAATGTTTACTTAAGTTAAAATTTAGGTAAAAAATCTTTAGAATATAATAGAACTTATAGAGAAATATCTTGAATAGTTTGAACAAGCAATACAATGATTGGAACAAACACAACAATGATATGAAAAGATAGATCAAATGACAATACAAGATTTATATATATATATATATATATATATATATTACCATGCTTCTAGGAGTTGTATTACCATAAAGATATTTACTCAATCTATATTGGTGGCTTGACAAGGGAGATGAAAGGGAAAGAAAAGAAACCACTCAGGTAGCATGACTTATATAAAGGTTAGAGAGGGAGAAGGCACTATTAAATGCTTTTTTAGCGAAGTAGTCCAATTCTCAGATATGTCATGGTTGAACTCTCTTAAATGCTATGACAATATCAATCAATGGAAAAATATCATGATATTCAAAGATGATTCTATTAAATTGTCAAACTATGCTGGAGTCAATACTGAGGTACTCCAAGTTCTAACAATAGCTTTGATCAAAAACCTCTTACATCTTAAGAATTATAGTTTTAATCCCAGTTCAATGCACCACTTTTTTTTTACAAAATTTACCATATAAGCAACTCCTCTTGATTTAAGATAGTGTAGTCAAAATATTAGTAACTAACTTTTGATTATATATATATATAATGAGTGAATTTAAGATACTATGTTATATGGAACTAAATATTGAGATATAAAGAGAGTGCATGAGCAAAAGATAAGCCACAGAGATGAGGATGTTAGGTGGATGTACGAACATACGAAGATAACCATGATAAGAAATGAGAATATTAAAGAGAAAATCGAGGTTGTGTCTATTGAGAGAAAATTCCAAAAGACACTTTAAAATGATATGAATATGTACTTAGGCATATCTCAATTCGACAATGTGAGACCACGATGACTACGCACAATAATTATGTACTTAGGCATATCTCGAGGAAGAGGGAGATCAAAAAAGAGTTAGTTAGCAACGATAAAATAAATGAGAATATCGTAAAGGATCAAGCCTAATGACATAAGAGGATTCATATGGACAACCCCACTTAGTGGGATAAAAGCTTAGTTGTTATTGTAGCATCCAATGGGTGAATTTGAAACCTGAACCAACATCAATTCTTCTCAAACAGCTAGATGATAGTTAACATCTTGGACTTTGACAATTTCTATGCAAAGCAAGTGCATAGAACAATTAGGTGCCAAACCTAAATTTAGAAATGCCCAGTGAATAGCCTTTGCAAATAGTATATCTATAATCACAAACTCAACCTCAAACTGATGACGCCTAAAATATTTGCAACAAAAAGGTGATATTTAACATCCTGAACTTTGAAGATCTATGTTGTAAAGAATAATCAATAGTTAATGATCTTATTCCATGACAAGGTAGTCGAGACATAATTGTCTGTTCGCAATCGGACAACGTAGCATAGTTTTGAAAGAAATAATCATTGCTGGGAAAATTGCATCATGCTATACAGACATCAAGGAAACCATATAAGATCATGCAGTATTATACTGTAAGTAGTAATATCTGCAGTCTCCAAAAATTTATTTGTGAGGTGCATGTAGTCTTAAAAAAAAAATTTTACAGTAGACCTGCCAAGAAGCTTTTCCAGAAAATGGGAATGAGCAACTTCACTTACTGTTGGGATGAAACATCCTAGAGACAAAGCGTACGGTGGGTGGCTTGTTTGGATAATCCTCAATAAACTGAAGTGTCAGTTTAAACGTACCTGACCAAAGCAGATATTTCTACTTAAGAAGAGAGGAACGAAACTAAATGGCAATTGCAAAAAAAACATAGCAACGCTTCATGAATGGCATAAAATGAAATTGGCAATGTTATTTTGACATGACAAATAAATATTCAAAACAGGAATAGGTTCCTCATTATTACCACGAGACCTGCTGGCACTACATGTTGAATCCTAGAAAATTTCAGATTTTTAATCAAGTAATATTTAGTTATATCAATAGAGGTAATTATTGGGAAAATATATTTAACTAATTATTGAGTTAGTTGTTAAGGATAATTTTTTAGTTAACTATTGAGAATAAAGTAATGGATTACTTTTTTTTTAACTACCATTGTTATTTATCATTTACACGAGGATAATTATTTGGCATGATTCTCATTCTATAACATTTTTGTATTTTTCTTTGGTTATATACAATTGTATAATTAACATGTATTTACTTATGTTGGTACTTATTAGTTAATAGCTTGTTGATGTAGCATAACTAGAATATCATGTCATCATGGCTACTCCTTGTGATGTTGCATTCAACCTCATCATCTTTGGTTGTGATATTTGACTTATTACTACAATCAAGCATAGTATTGACTATTGACAAGACAAGCAATATGAAGAGTGAGTTACGCTAAGTGAATACAGGCTCCACCTATATCTACAAATTTGTTTTGCTCGTGTGTTGAGTTGCAAGTTATACTGATGAAACAAGTGCTAATTTGATATTGGATGCACCATAGTCAGGTAGGTAATGCACAGTCATACTCCTGCTGAGAGAATATTAGGTTCCACCCTCGGCCGTGTATGAGAGTGCATGGAAAATCCAATGATCTAACAACGTCCATGAGTTATTTTGTGGCATAGTAGACAGAAGTATATTAAACACGACCCTTATTGTATAAATGCATGACGACAGAAGAGTTGGATTCAATGTTAGATATCAGATGATTTTGGCAATTATTAGTTATAGGCGACAGTGGTCAAATATCTAAATGAAATTAATGATTTTTGTTGCCATATTAGAGATACATAATCTGTAGCTGTTAGCACTTGGCACATTCTAATGCGTCATTCTTCAGTTATTAGGAACTTTGGGATTATATAGAAAATAGATGATGCATGTGATGCATTAGTGTAGACTGAAATATGCAAGCAATATAGCAACAATACCCCTACTAATGACACCAGCTTCAATCTTAGAAGACTATTATCTGAACCAAATGAGCATTCCATCATCCTTGGAATTGATTTCTGTAACATATATTGCATGGCATCCTTGGAATGCGTACCATCTAGAAGATCAAAGATCATCATCATGTCATATATGTCCTAACTATTTGGAGTTGGCCACCTGACCATCCTTGAAATTTGGACACACTACAATCTCATTATTTAACTTCTAGTCACAAATATACTAAATCTGAATTTTGTTGATGTTGAATTTTCCTTCCTTCCCTGAACACTAAGATCTTGTACAACTTCCACGCACGGATAGACTGATATAATGTCTTAAATGACATATCCAGATAAATGATCAGCAGAGAATTATTGCTGCCTTATAGGATTACGTTCATCCCTGAACAGCAGGCTGGTATAACATCAATATTTTAGTTTTGCAATTGAAGAAATTGCAACAGAAGTTGACTGGTCAATGGTCATTCCTTACATGGATTTGTTGTGTTATTCTGTTGTGATTTTATCATTGATTATTTGTCTTTTTATGTTTTTGTTTATTGAGCAAAACAATGTTAACATCCTAACATCTTTAATATCATAAGCAGTGTGCGGGGATATGTGTGAATCTTAAGCAAAGCTATGTTGAAGTCCAATATCTTAGCCATATTAAGCGATGAGGTAGGTTTAGAACATTAATGTTGTGTGTGTGTCTTGAGCACAGAAATGTTGAAGTTAAATATGTTTACCATAGCAAGCAGTAGGGTAGGGCGGGTTCAGAAAAATTAGTGTGTGTGTTTGTGCATCTAGCACATCTTGAGCAAAGCTATGTTGAAGTTAAATATCTTTCTAGCAGTTCAAGATCTTGAGCATAATTAATAATGAAGCAGGTCTGGAACCTTAGAGCTTGGCATCATCTGCTATGATCTTTACCACACAGGCACAAGGCTTGAAATATATACATGGGGAAGGTAAGAATTGATCTTATGACCTTGTTACTGAGAATAATTAACTTCAAGTTCTTTAGGTAAGCATAGGTCCTGTTTGTTTACCATATAAATCCAGAATGGATTATAATATTTATAAAACAATGATAAGTAAAATATTGGCATATTTTAATGTATACCATGACACAAGACATAGATGTCGTTACTTTATATTATACTTCAAGTTGAATGAAACAAACTTCAGGCCTTAATGCTTACTTGAAAACAAGATTAAATAATACAAAAGAAAGATACAAAATCAACATGATCTAACTGTGCACTATCAGTTACCTCCATCCCATGGTGTATCATCTGGGCTGCAGTTAATAATACCCAAGTATCAGTAATCAACCACATGAAAATAATGATGACACAACAAGTAGTTCCTTCCAAGCATACCCAAATATAACAGCATTCCAAAGCATAATGTTGTTTTCATGGGGAGCGCCACTGATACCGGCTGGAGGATCCTGTTGCAGCCTCTTGAAGTCCCTCATCAGCCTCTTCCTTGCAGGAGTCGACATCCTTGCTGCCTAGAAGGTAGAAGTTTTGACATCACAATCAAAGCATTGGAAGTAAATCAGGGAAAGCCTATAATTTCCTTTGTGCTAAATGTTAAAGCTAAGATATATAATTAGAGGGTTCTAAGAAATCTTCGCTCTAAATCTTAATGAAAAAAAGAAAAAAGGGTATGAAACATAATCACTTGTGCAATATGTTCATTTTTCCTTTGTATATGCCTACTATTTGTCCACAAAATCAAAAACATAAATCTTAGTTTTAACACCACTGGTAATATTAACAATGTCATTGTTTAGAGAAAGAAGATGAGAGTTAGAATACACTGCCCGGAAGCCTCATGGAATCCAAGTTCCAAATAAATTACCTCTAGGCAACAAATTCATAGATCTCAATCAAAGAAAACATAAAACATCAAATCTTGACAGTGCAGGCGATTAATCCCAACCAGGGCACAACCCAACGACAATCTATTTGGTTTCAAGGAAACCTAACTACCAAAATTTATCCATCGAAAATTTTCCTCCAAGATCATCTACACGGTTAAATTGTTTACCAGCAGAAATTGGGTAAGCCCATCGAAACTGAAGATATATCATACAACATAACATTGAATCACATGCTCTACCTGCGACGCCTCGAGCTCCAACGGCTGGTCGTATCAGGGGGACGAATCAACTCCTCCTCCTCTTCCCGACGGCAGTCACGACTGCACTACGAGAGCGAAACCTTGTATTGTTGGGGCAGTGCCGAGTGAGGGAGGAGGGAGGAGGGAGGAAAGAAAAGGCGAATCGAAGGAAATCTCGAGTGAAGATTTGAGACGCAGACGAGAACCAGGGCCGAAGTATTTATTTATTATTTATTTTTATTTTTATTTTTATTTTTTATAATTTAAATATCTAAGTTTTTCAAACCCTTAATTCCGAAGATAACTGATCCGGTTTTATAAAAAAAATTTATCGATTAGTAAAATAAATTTAGAAATGCTCACAAATAAAATTTGAATCTCAGATGTTTGATGAGCTATTTGGAGGCCTAACCGTTCAAGCAGGGGTGATAATTTTTTTTAAATTTGATGGAGAATTTGATATCCGATCTGAGCGGAGAAGGATATACAAGGATTATTATTGATACTCAATATTTGATCTAAATACCTAATTAAATAATATATATATATATATACATTAAAAAAAAATTCTTTCAAAACCTACTAACAATTTATAGTGATGTTAAGAATAGATTATATAGATATTTAATTTATTTTTAAAATTACAAATATATATTTTTTAAATATGATGTTCATTTTAATATATTTTTGTTAAATAATATAGTTGGATCGATAGAAGATAGATTATTAGCATAAAAGATATCCGATCTTTTAATGAGTATAGATATTCGAATGAAAATCCGATATTGAATAGGTTTGAGCACGAAAAATATAAAATCTGATACGAACTTGATTCATTGCCATCCCTATGTCTGAGTACGAGGTGAAGTATTTATACGTGGTAAAAAAATACTAACGATTCACTGTATTTATATGTGACAAAAGATGTTAACATTCATTTCAGACGACTAAGTATCATCGGTGTTTGAGTAGATATAAATCATGGAGATTTTATCTAAAAACAAATAAAACATGCCAAAAATATGAGATAACTCACTAGATTTTCAAAATCGATCCAGATTTATTTATGATAATATCACTATATAAAGTATCTATTTTCATAAAGTACGAGTGTCAATTCGAATAGATCAGATTGGGTTAGAATTTTTTTTAAAACTCTTAATCCGAATCCAACTCGAACTCGAATTCAATCCGAAACTCCTAAACTCAAATCCGACCAATCCAAGCTCGACCCGAATAATCCGAAAAAAGTTATTCAAAACGATTTTTTTCCTATAATTCTTCATTTTTATCTCAATACTCTATCATTATTATACTAATATTATTATTAATATATATAAAAATATCTTAATTTTTCAAATAATATTTAATTTAATCTCAAAAACCCCACTAAGTCTTAAATTTGGGTTAACCCGAATCTGATTCGAAAATTTTCAATCCGAAACTCTCCAACCCGAATCCGATCTGATTCAAAAATTTCAATTCAAATCTAATTTTTTTCGGATCAGATCGTCAGATCAAATTTATTTTTTGAGATCCCTACCACCCAAGCTTAGGGAACCTACTTAAGGGCCGTAGAATTTATAAAAGCGTGGCCGAGGGGTTATTTGCTTATTACTTTCTTTAATGAGAAAAATCAACCGTGCATATTTTTTTTCCCGATTTTTTTTCAAAACGTCGGCGAGTGTTGAATTCTTATACTTTTGCCCCGGAGCTGCCGAATCTTACAGAATCACCCTTTGTAAACATCGGTAGCATAGCAGGGTGTTAAAAATAAATCTGATCCACCATTTGATCCTAACTTATTCGAAAAAATTATATTCAGAGTTGAAAATATTCGAATTTGAATTGGATTCGGATTAGAAAATTTCGGGTTGAAAAATCTTAGATTTAGATTTGGGTTAGATTCAAGATCAGATTCGGATTTATCCGAATTGAAGATTTAACGGTAATTTACCAAAGGACGTACCTAAGAATTGGTATTTATCAAAAGGCGTACCATGGTTTCAATGTTACCAAAGGGCGCACATGGTTTAGTAAACTTCCTCTTATACCCCTACCGTTAAGTACTGCATGCATTTCTCTTTCTCTTTCTCTTTCTCTTTGTCAGTAATGAATTTCGAGACGAACCATAAAGAGATGTTACTTTATATTTTAATTTTTATATTATGGAACCTTTCTCAAAACAAAAAAATATTAAAATTAATTAAAATATTTTTATTAAATTAAAACTAAAAGAACATTTCAACCACCCACGTTGGGCCTGAAATGGTTCCATTTCAGGCCTAACGTGGGGCTGAAATGTTTCCATTTCAGGCCCAACGTGTCCAATATTAAGGGTCTTTTCTCGATTCTTTGTTATTACATTTTAACACCTCGGAGAAGTCCAAATAAACAATGGATAGCAAATTTGAACTCCTTGTAACTTCAGAAATCCACAGGAACTGAAATTTTTACAATCGAAGCTCTCTAGGTCAATCAGTGGCCTTTTAGGGTCATTGGGTCTGAAATGGAACCATTTCAGGCCCAACGTGGGCCTGAAATGGAAACATTTCAGGGCCAACGTGGGCCTGAAATGGTTCCATTTCAGGCCTAATAATCCTAAAAGGGCTAATGTGTCAAAACCCACTAATTGACCTAGAGAGCTTCGATTGTAAAAATTTCAGTTCCTGTGGATTTCTAAGGTTACAAGGAGTTCAAATTTGCTATCCATTGTTTATTTGGACTTCTCCGAGGTGTTAAAAAGTAATAATGAAGAAACGAGAAAACACCTTTAATATTGGGTATGTTGGGCCTGAAATGGGCACGTTGGGCCTGAAATGTTTCCATTTCAGGCCCAACTGAAATGGTTCAGGAACTAATGACCTTAAAATGACTAATGTGTCAAAACTCACTGATTGACCTAGAGAGCTCCGATTGTAAAAATTTCAGTTCCTGTGGATTTCTGAGGTTACAAGGAGTTCAAATTTGCTATCCATTATTTATTTAGACTTCTCCGAGGTGTTAAAATGTAATAATGTAGAACCGAGAAGAAATCACACATTAGGCCTTTTAGGGTCATTGGGCCTGAAATGGTTGGACACCTATTGCATTGGTGATATCTAATATATAGATGTTTGGACACCTAAAACATCATCTCCTACCTCTAACCTCTCTATTCATATGGAATTTTCAGAAATTCAGATATGGGAGGTCTATCAGTGGGTTTTGGTCAAAACTCACTGATATTTCTAAACTACTCCTATTTGATTGGTGATATCTAATATATAGATGTTTGGACACCTAAAACATCATCTCCTACCTCTACCCTCTCTATTCATATGGAGTTTTCAGAAATCCAGATATTGGAGGTCCATCAGTGAGTTTTGACCAAAACTCACTGATATTTCTAAACTACCCCTATTTGATTGGTGATATCTAATATATAGATGGTTGGACACCTAAAACATCATCTCCTACCTCTAACCTCTCTATTCATATGGAGCTTTCAGAAATCCAGATATGGTAGGTCCATCAGTGAGTTTTGGTCAAAACCCACTGATATTTCTAAACTACTCCTATTTGATTAGTGATATCTAATATATAGATGTTTGGACACCTAAAACATCATCTCCTACCTCTACCCTCTCTAGTCATATGGAGTTTTCAGAAATCCAGATATGGGAGGTCCATCAGTGAGTTTTGACCAAAACTCACTGATATTTCTAAACTACTCCTATTTGATTGGTGATATCTAATATATAGATGTTTGGACACCTAAAACATCATCCCCTACCTCTACCCTCTCTATTCATATGGAGTTTTCAGAAATCCAGATATGGGAGGTCCATCAGTGAGTTTTGGTCCTCTATTCATATGGAGTTTTCAAAAATCCAGATATGGGAGGTCCATCAGTGAGTTTTGACCAAAACTCACTGATATTTCTAAACTACTCATATTTGATTGGTGATATCTAATATATAGATGTTTGGACACCTAAAACATCATCTCCTACCTCTACCCTCTCTATTCATATGGAGTTTTCAGAAATCCAGATATGGGAGGTCCATCAGTGAGTTTTGACCAAAACTCACTGATGGACCTCCCATATCTGGATTTCTGAAAACTCTATATGAATAGAGAGGGTAGAGGTAGGAGATGATATTTTAGGTGTCCAAACATCTATATATTAGATATCACCAATCAAATAGGAATAGTTTAGAAATATCAGTGAGTTTTGGTCAAAACTCACTGATGGACTTCCCATATCTGGATTTCTGAAAACTCCATATGAATAGAGAAGGTAGAGGTAGGAGATGATGTTTTAGGTGTCCAAACATCTATATATTAGATATCACTAATCAAATAGGAGTAGTTTAGAAATATCAGTGAGTTTTGACCAAAACCCACTGATGGACCTACCATATCTGGATTTTTCTGAAAACTCCATATGAATAGAGAGGTTAGAGGTAGGAGATGATGTTTTAGGTGTCCAAACATCTATATATTAGATATCACTAATCAAATAGGAGTAGTTTAGAAATATTAGTGGGTTTTGACCAAAACCCACTGATGGACCTACCATATCTGGATTTCTGAAAACTCCATATGAATAGAGAGGTTAGAGGTAGGAGATGATATTTTAGGTGTCCAACCATCTATATATTAGATATCACCAATCAAATATGAGTAGTTTAGAAATATCAGTGAGTTTTGGTCAAAACTCACTGATGGACCTCCAATATCTGGATTTCTGAAAACTTCATATGAATAGAAAGGGTAGAGGTAGGAGATGATGTTTTAGGTGTCCAAACATCTATATATTAGATATCACCAATCAAATAGGAGTAGTTTAGAAATATCAGTGAGTTTTGACCAAAACCCACTGATAGACCTCCCATATCTGGATTTCTGAAAATTCCATATGAATAGAGAGGTTAGAGGTAGGAGATGATGTTTTAGGTGTCCAAACATCTATATATTAGATATCACCAATGCAATAGGTGTCCAACCATTTCAGGCCCAATGACCCTAAAAGGTCTAATATGTGATTTCTTCTCGGTTCTACATTATTACATTTTAACACCTCGGAGAAGTCCAAATAAATAATGGATAGCAAATTTGAACTCCTTGTAACCTCAGAAATCCACAGGAACTAAAATTTTTACAATCGGAGCTCTCTAGGTCAATTAGTGGGTTTTGACACATTAGGCCTTTTAAGGTCATTGGTTCCTGAACCATTTCAGGCCCACGTTGGGCCTGAAATGGAAACATTTCAGAGCCAACTTCAGGCCCAACGTGCCCATTTCAGGCCCAACATGCCCAATATTAAAGGGTTTTTCTCGGTTCTTCATTATTATATTTTAACACCTCGGAGAAGTCCAAATAAACAATGGATAGCAAATTTGAACTCCTTGTAACCTCAGAAATCCACAGGAACTGAAATTTTTACAATCGGAGCTCTCTAAGTCAATCAGTGGGTTTTGACACATTAGCCCTTTTAGGATCATTAGGCCTGAAATGGAACCATTTCAGGCCCAACGTGGGCCTGAAATGGTTCCATTTCAGTTTCAGGCCCAATGACCCTAAAAGGCCACTGATTAACCTAGAGAGCTCCGATTGTAAAAATTTCAGTTCCTGTGGATTTCTGAGATTACAAGGAGTTCAAATTTGCTATCCATTGTTTATTTGGACTTCTCCGAGGTATTAAAATGTAATAACAAAGAATCAAGAAAAGACCCTTAATATTTGACACGTTGGGCCTGAAATGGAAACATTTCAGCCCCACGTTGGGCCTGAAATGGAACCATTTCAGGCCCAACGTGGGTGGCTGAAATATTCTTTTAGTTTTAATTTAATAAAAATATTTTAATTAATTTCAATATTTTTTTGTTTTGAGAAAGGTTCCATAATATAAAAATCAAAATATAAAGTAACATCTCTTTATGGTCCGTCTCGAAATTCGTTACTGACAAAGAGAAAGAGAAAGAGAAATGCATGCAGTACTTGACGGTAGGGGTATAAGAGGAAGTTTACTAAAATATGTGCGCCCTTTGGTAACATTGAAACCATGGTACGCCTTTTGGTAAATACCAATTCTTAGATACGCCCTTTGGTAAATTGCCGAAGATTTAATGGGCTTCTTAGGATTAAATTAAATTTTATTTTAAAAATTAAGATATTTTTATGTATATTAATATTAGTATAATAATAATAGAATATTGAGATAAAAATAAAAAATTATAGTAAAAATAATAAAAAAAATCATCTTGAATCGATTTTTTCAAATTCGGATACAGATTCGGATTCGAATTGAGAGCTTAAAAGAAATTCTAACCCGATTCAACCTATCCAAATTGACACCCAATCGGTAGCGGTGTGTTTGATTAATGAGAATAGTCATTCTAAACGTGAATTTTATATTTACTATATTGCAGTTAAAGTTGCCAATAATTCCTTAGTCGAAAACGCATAAAAAATAACTAAATTATTCATATATAAATATGGAAAAGAGAAATATAATCCTTTACAGCAGTAATTCAAAATGGTCATAATCCATGTTGACTGTTATTATTTTATTTTTATTTGATGGGATGACTCCAAATCTGTTATACATATTGTTTCGGAAGGAATCGTCGACGATGATCAATCATCGAGGCTTTTACCCATGCGGAAGTTGCTGCGCTGGGAAGGAACTTGGGGTCCTACGAAGTTAACACAAGCGTTAGGGGACACGCCGATAGGGGTCCGGCGAAGTCTACTCCAACGCTCAAGTCAGTATCTGCCAGGAAGGAAAGGTTGCGAAAAAGTAAAGGAGAGGTTTAGAGTTGAGAGTGCGTAAACCCCTTACCGGAAGGGTTGGACTATTTTTTATACCGATGGCGACGGACTAGACGTGCCCCTTGGCCGGTGCCGTATCTCCCGTACTTAAGCCATGTCCCCCCTCGTTCGGTGATCAAGGGATATCCTTTGAAAAGGTCTGCGCCGTTATCGTCTGCGACCTGTTACGAGATTCAGGGATCATGAAGACCTTTCCTGATGGGGGGTGCTTATCCATACCTCGAGGGGGGTCAGTATCTGAAGTTGGTTATTGTGGGGACTCCGCCCCCGAGGAGAGCTCGGGGTTTTCACCTGCCACAGCTCCCGAGGGGTTCTCGGGGCCTAACCTCCCGGGGAGCTCCCGAGAGGGATCTCCCTTTGCCCTTCCCGGGCGCGTCGCCCTCGGGGATTCCCGGGACCCGGGAAGGAGGGTTGTCTCAAGCTACCGCTGGTGTGTCGGGCAGCTTCTTCATCCTTCGTCCTGGCCATGGCTCATTCAACCCTATCACAAGTCCCCCCCTTCAAGTATGATTGAAGGAAATATGGCTGACTGATCGGACTAGTACAAAGATGAAGAAGCTGTGTTCTTACAGGCCTCCACCTTTTAGCCCTCAACAGTCATGAGGGGCTTTTGGATCGCATCATCCTCGATCGGTGTTCCTAAAGATCCCCTTTTGTGTCTTCTTCCTTTTCCAAGAAGGCTGCTCCGATTCTCAAAGGCTTATAAGGATGCCTATCTCCACGTTATAGAGGCGCATGATTTCTTTTTCGAGGGTAACCGGGCGCTCGTGCGAATGCCTTACTGCCACGTGTTCTAACGGCCCTCTTCACGAGTCCTTATGGCCTCGTGCCGATATGCCTGGCTCGCGACAATCGATTGCTTGGGCAAGGCGGTTTCTTGTTTTCCACGTGTTACCTCTCCATTGTGCCCAAGCAGGTGGCTGCCGGGGTATAAGAGAGGAAAATGGCGGACGTTAGCCTCCACTTCCAATTCAGCGACTAGGCGTACTTCATCTTCCTCCCTTGTAAAGCTTCTGCTGCGCGTGAGTAGTTTGTCTCCTTCTTGTCTTTTCTCTTGTCTTTTTCCTTAGGGATTATGGAAAACTACCGCGCGGAGTGGTATGAGTCTCTTTCCTCGAGAGTGAGACCTGAAGCCTTACAGGCGGCCGCCGAGGCCTATGGCATCCCGACCGAGATGGCCATGGTCATCCCAAAAGTGGGTCAAACGTCCGTGGAACCCCCTACGGGCATGCTGACCTTTTTCTTAGGGCAGATGGAGTTAGGGCTCCGTTTCCCTATTCCTCCTTTTTTCACAAGCATAACTTCTTATTTTGATATCCCCCTTCACCAGATGGCTCCCAATGCCTTCACCCAGATGAGGAGAGCGTATATCATTTTTAAGCTTTTCGATCTTCCTCTGACCCCGCATCTCTTCCATTCTTTCTTCGTCCCGTTAGGGTCGAGAGGGGTCTTTAGTTTCGCGGCCCGTCCAGGCCATAGGTTTTTAGGAGGGTTTCCTTCCTCGCATAAGGGGTGGAAGGAGAAACTCGTCTTCATTCGACTGCCGTCATTACCTTTCAGTCCTCTATGTTGGATAGCGGATTTGTCGACTCCTCCTCTCCTAGAGAGCTTTCTTCGCAGCCCGGTGTACCAGCATGCTAGAGAGGTACTTTCTGGTATGGAGTTCAGTGGCCCGGGGATGGTGCAGGCGAAGAGCTTATGTATCGGGCAAGCCTTAGTCCCAAAGTAACGCGGATCAGCTCTACCCTAGGTATGTTCGCCTTGTTCTCCCATGCACATTGGTTTTGATTGATGTTCTCTCTGTTTGGCTTCTGTAGAGGAAGTCATGTTCGCCAAGGCTCATCAAGTGGGAGGAGGCCAACAAGGAGGCACTGAACCCTCCTCTGGTCACTCCCGACGCTCCACCGGCTCCCGCAGAGTTCCTTGAGGGGACTGCTGTTTCGCCCCGTGGGGTTGCCTCACCCGAGAGGGTCGAGGTTACTGTTACATCCCCGCTGGCTGGGGGCCAAAGGTCTCCGGCTCACCAGCCTGATCAAGAGGTGGATCCTCCCTCCGGGGGTGGCTCCTCCTCGAGAGGAGTCCGCCCTGAAAGGGTGGACAAGGAGCCTCCCCCTTCAGATACTCCTCCGGCTACCCAGTCTTTCGGTCGGCAGAAGAAGCGACTCCCCAAGGGCTTGGGCCCTTCATGGAAAAAGCAGTGTTCGACACGTTCTTCTCCTCTCCCCTCGGTACCAGAGGAAGCGACTCTACCAGCCGAGGTGGTAGCTTCTCCCTATGCTCCTCTGGCCTCCGCTCTAGAAGCAGTCGTCCCGGTGCCTTGATAGATTCCATTTTATTGATCATTTGAGTGGCTTAAATCCCTGTTTGATCTATGTTTTTATTGCAAAAATTGTGAAATTGCCTAGGTTTTAGAACTTATTCATATTTTGGACTTAAATGCAAAATTACACATATTTGAGTCAATTGGCCACTAAATTCTTGATTTATTTTTGTAGGCATCAAAGGTTCCGGGACCTAGAGCATATTGGGTCAAACTTGAGTCGGAAGTGAACCGGATCGAATTATCAAGCCTACGATTAATCCGGGCCGTCCGATTCGAGAGCGGCTAGATCTGAGCCATCCGGGACGATCTGAAGCAATCCGAGCTAGGGTTAGGGTTGATCAAGCTCTATGATCAAGATCTGAAGATTTCATCCCAATCAGAGCTAAATCAACCGTTGGATCAAGCAAGGAGGGCTCTAGAGCGTCCATTCATAGATAGAGTTGATCTGGACCATCCGTTGCATATCTGGAAGATCCGAGCTACCACAAGGCAGATCCTGACCTCAGATCACCATCATCAAAGTTTGGCTCAAATCAGAGCGAGATCGGCCGTTGGATTTCCTCAAATCGATCCGAGCCGTCCATTGGTTAATACTTAAGGAAATGAACTCAGAAACTTACCCTTGTCACGTCTTCAGCCCAGCTTCCACTGTTCTTTGCCGTTCTTCCCTGTTTCTTCATCGTTCTTCAAAATTCTTGTTTCCATGAAGGCGTGACCACCTCATCTTCATTCTCAGATCGAGAATCAAGTCTTTGGCGATTGGTGATTGAAGAATTCTGCTCATTTGCGCTGGAACAGAGGATTTCTTGGGGGTTCCGGAAGTTCTCAGTCCGATCATCTTCTTCTCGACCACAATCTATTTCAAAGCTTCTGAACCACTTGTAGGGGTTCTCAGGTGAGCTCAGAAGTTTCCCACATCATCATCGCAGCTCCTCCAATCGAGATGGAGTGAATCGGATGGAAAATTCCATCAAGCGCAGAGTCTGTTCAGAAACAACTTCAGAATCGATTGTCCATCGATTTGCTGAGCCTAGGGGTTCGAAGCCGGTTCTTGATTGACAACCAAGAATTTCTTGAGCTGAGGAAGGAGTTGAGGAGTAGCTTAGGCTCTTAATTTTCATGTTTTGTAGCTTAATTTTCAATGTTTGCACTGTTCTGTTCTGAGTTTCTGTTTAGTTACTGAATACTTCGATTTTTAAGTTGTTAGCCATAAGTTAGCTTCAATTCTGCAAGTAGAGTAATTTAGGAACTTGTTTAGTGAATGAATAGCTCAAATTTCAGTTTAGTTCTTGTTCAAATTGCTGCGTGCCAATTCAAGCTCTTGCGTGCCATTTGATTTCTACACAACTTTTCAGTTTCTGAATTTGATTTAGAATTCCTGTCTTTAAGTTGTTTTTGAGTTTCTTAGTAGTTGATTCCTGCTTTAGTAGTAGATAGATAGTGTGTTTGGTTTAAAATAGCATTAGCTTTAAGTTTTGTGCATCAATTCCATTGTGGTGTGCCAATTAGTTTAGCTTGCGTGCCATCTTATTCCAGCACTTCTCAATGTGTTTCGGCTGTAGTTTGTTTCAATTTTTCAGTCTAGTTAGTTAAGTCAATTGTTAGTAAGTAGTTAGATTTCATCTCAGTTTGTTTCCGGTTTCAATTTCTGAGTATAAACTCCATTTCTTGCGTGACAAATACAAGCTTGCGTGCCACTCTTAATTCTGAAAATCCTGCAGATTTCTGAATTTGATAGGGGTGCTTTGTTGCCAAATTGTCTCTGGTTTTCATCATTAATTCCTGCCTTCGAGTCCAATATGTGCTTGCTTAGTTAATATATAACTTGGTTTTGATTCCCTGCAATTCAATCCATGTTATTAGCTTAGCTAACATCACATTTCCAAAAGTTTGTTTTCATTACTGCATTTGCTTTTATTTCTGCATTCTTTTCCTTGCTTTTGTTTATGTCTAAGTGAGCTATTTCTTCATCATTTCCTGCTAAGTTCTTTAGTTATAGTTTGCTTTTCAATTTCATTCGGTCAGCTTGCTAAGCTTTTCATTGCTACTTGTTTAATTTCCTAATTTTGCATGTGTCTCCTTGTGTTAATCTAGTTTGTTTTCGAAAACTTCATAACTGCTTTTACCTCATTGCTTGGCATTTATTTTGGTTAGTTGCAAACAGAAACTATTTCCCATTAAGAATTGATAAATGCTTACTTAGGATTCCATTAGGTTGAGTACTAAGTGTCATCTCTTTGTTTAGTTCCATTGCTCATTTTCTTTTATTTTCATTTCATTTTCATTCTCAATTAAAAACCAAAATCCCATTACTTATTTGAAACCCCAAAAACGACACATAACTACAAGTTTGAATCAAGCACGACAACTAGCCCCGAGAAAAATACGACCTGTGACCCCTATATTACATTTTCAGATTTTGAGTTGTAAAAGGGTTTCCAGTTTTCATTTATAAATTCTAAATTTGAGGCCCACATTCGTGACACATAGTTTGGGCCCGTCAAATTTTTGGCGCCATTGCCGGGGAACTGTTAGTTGACTTGTTTGATTTTTGCTTGTGCACTTATTTCATATCATTCTTGACTTACTTTTGTGCTTATTGCTATATCTTCGGATTTGATTTTTATCTGTTTATCTGTTTATCTACTTTTACTGCGATTTGTTCTGTTTTTATGACCAGGTCTCTAGGTGCTGAATTAGAAGATTTCGATCCTGAGATTGAGAGGACTTTCAGAGTCAGGAGGAGCCAGGCCATTCTTTCTGAGACTACAGATATCCCTCCACTTCAGACTATCAGCACTCACTCAGGCATTGACATGGCAGACCACCAGAGAACCATGAAGGAGCTTGCAGCACCTGATGCTGCATTTCAGTACTCCAGCATAGCTTATCCAAAGCTAGGGGGGAGTTTTGAGCTCAGATCGGGACTCATCAATTTGCTGCCAAAGTTTCAGGGTTTATCTGGGGAGGATCCAAACAGACACTTGCACGAGTTCCATGTGGTATGCTTTACTATGAAGCCTCAGGGCGTTTCTGAAGAAGACATTAAGTTAAGAGCATTTCCTTTTTCCTTGACTGGGGCTGCTAAGGATTGGTTGTATTATTTGCCCACTGGACATGTTGCTAGTTGGATTGAAATGAAGAGAGCATTTTTAGAGAAGTTTTTTCCAGCATCAAGAACCGCCATTATCAGAAAAAGTATTTGTGGTATTTAACAAGTGGTTGGAGAGTCCCTTTATGATTATTGGGAGAGGTTCAAGAAGTTATGCTCTAGCTGCCCTCAACACCAAATTAGTGAGCAACTTCTTGTGCAATATTTTTATGAAGGTTTATTACCTATGGATAGGAGCATGATTGATGCGGCGGCAGGAGGAGCCTTAGTAAACAAAACTCCGGGGCAAGCTAGAGAACTCATTTCTAACATGGCGGAGAATACTCAACAATTTGGGAGTAGAGCACTCACTACAAGAGGGGTTCATGAAGCTCAAGTGTCGCCTAATGAACAAAAAGAAAGCAAGAGCTCCTTGTTGGAGAACCAATTGACGGAGTTGGCATCTTTAGTGAAGCAAATGGCAGTGAACAATGTGAACCAAGCCTCAAATTTAACAACAACTTCATTTCCAAATCAAGTTACAAGAGTATGTAGCATTTGTTCAAGCCAAGAACATAATTCGGACCATTGTCCAAATCTCCAACAAGATGAATCGGTTGCGGCCTTGGCTAGAGCTCCATTCCAACAAAGAAATGACCCCTACTCATCTACCTACAATCCGGGTTGGAGGGACCACCCAAATTTGAAGTATGGTAACTCTTTTTACCAACAACCGCCTTCCAATCATCAAAATCAGCAAAATCATCCCTCATTTCAGAGTTCACAGCAACCACAGCAACCTAAACAGAATTTCCAGCAGTCATCTCAACCATTCCAGCATCAATTTCAGCCTTCCCAGCAGTTTCAGGACACATTTCAGCAACAATTCCAGGCATTTGAACCTCAATTCCAGCAACCCTATCAAGGGCAGCAAGGCTTTCAATCATTTCCAGTTTTTCCAGCTCAAAACCAATCGAATTTTCAACCATCACAGCCCACAATTCAGAATTTTCAGCCCTACAACCAAGGGTTTCAAGGTCAAAATTTTCAGCCTTCTCCTCCTAATTTTCCACCTCAAAATCAGAATTTTCAGCCCTACAACTCACAGCAAGGTTTCCAAGCATCTCAGCAATTTAATCAGCCCTATCAACAGCCCAATCAATCCTCTTATCAGCCCCAACAGCATGGTTTTCAACAAAATCAGCAAGCTCCACCATTTCAGCCTACTTCATCCTTTCAAAATCAAGCAAGGAGCTTCGCTAACCAAGGAAGTTATGGGAATTCAAATGGAGGAAATGATCAGCAACAAATGATAGAAAGGTTTCAACAGATGTTCCAACAACAACAACAACATATTCAAAACCTTGAGAGGCAAATGGGGCAATTGGCTAGTGGAATTAACCAAAATCAAGCTCAAGGATCAAGTCAACTTCCTTCCCAAACTGTTCCTAATCCCAAAGGGAATGTGAGTGCTATATATTTGAGGAGTGGGAAGGTCACCTCATCTCCAAAGAGTCCAAGAGCAGAATTTTCAGGAAACCGGACAGCAACTCCGATTCCAGCTCAGAAAATGCATGAAATGACTTCAAATTCAGCTAATTCCAACCCTAGCCCATTCCCAACCCATTCCTCAAGTTACCCTCCAAATTTGGTGGCAAACGGAGAAGAAAACTGTGCCGAGACACAAGGGACAGCAGCCACTACGCAGGGGACAGCACAGCAGAATTCAACCTCTCCACTTCCGGCCAAAGTTGATGATTTTAGGGTTCCTTTGCCTTTTCCACAGGGGAGAACTCCAACCAAAAGACAAGGGGAGAAGGAGAAGGCTAAGGAATTTAATGAATTAGTGGAGCTTTTCAGCAAAGTGGAGATCAATATACCTTTGTTGATCATGATCAAAAGAATTCCAAAGTATGCTAAGTTTTTGAAGGATCTTTGTGTTAACAAGAGGAAGCTTAAGGAAAATGAATTGGTCAGCATTGGGAAAAATGTTTCTTCGCTCATCCATGCCCTACCTCAGAAATGTGAAGACCCTGGGATGTTTACTGTTTCTTGTGAGATAGGGAGCACTACATTCCATGATGCTATGCTTGATTTAGGAGCTTCCATAAATGTGATGCCCAGGTCAGTCTTTCAGATGCTCGGCATAGGCCCTTTACAGCCCACTGGCGTGGTGATACAGCTAGCAGACAGGAGCCAGACACGCCCAGTAGGTATGATTGAAGATGTTTTGGTGAAGGTAAAGGAGCTGATATTTCCTGCTGATTTCTATATTTTGGATATGGAGGGAGATTACTTGGCACACCGTTCTCCACTGATTTTAGGCAGACCGTGTAGCGACCCGACTTCTCTCTACCTTAGACGGATCGTTACTTATCTCTACTTCTTGACTTCTATACATGACTAAAGAAAATTGCGGAAATCTTTTTTTTTTTTTTTTAAACTTTTAAATTCTACTAACAATTATGTTCTAACTTAAGCAATCATGTATAATAATACCATGTCATACTCTCTTCTCAATCCCATAGCCAATACCCATCGAAAAATAGCCTTACCCTTCTTAAACAGCCTGTATCAGTCGACTGATGACGTCATCAGTCGACTGATACGGCTGTAATCTGTTTTACAGATTTCGGCCCTTGCTGTCCAAGGCCACCCTTCCCTCAATTTCGAGCCATATCAAACTACAACATCATTTCTATACTCTATATCAGTTTCCTAAACGATTTAGCCATTCAAACGAATTCACAATCTTGAATTTAGGACTTTTATGGAAGGAAACGAACTAAGCAAGTTTATATAAACTTTAACAATGGATATTGTACCAATCTTAGCTTCTATTACTTTATAACCCCAAATACATGTTCTATGACCTTGCTAAAACATCATGAAATATGAATGCAACTTTTCTAAACATATTCGAGCAATGAAACTTAATTCAAAAGGAAAATTGATACTATCTTGGCACAAACACTTTTTCTCTAACAAAGTATCAATATTTCTAACTACTCACACTTTTACTCATCTAATGCAATCATGGGAATATATATGCTAAAGGAAATGACATGGAATCTTTACTCTAAGAATTTAGCATATAAAACTATCCAAAACTCAAATACTCCATAATCTCCATAAAGTAAGAACTTGTAATTTGAATAAACTTAAACACTGCAATTCAAATAACTAAATAGTCTCGTCTCAAAGATCTCTCCATAATCAGCCACCACACACACTCTACTCAGCACCGCCTCGTCGTCTTCCTTCAGAATTGCTTGCCTTTACCTTTATCTGCAATAAGAGGAAATGCATCTATAAGCAAAAAGCTTAGTAAGTACTATCTAGCTCACAAAAACTCGAAATATGCAAACTTGCTTCTAGATCAAACTGAACATCATATGAGATACTAATATGCTTGAAAGAAAACTAATAACATGTATAACTCAAAACATGCATACTCAAGCAATAATAAATCTCATTTTACTTTTCTTGGCTCAACTTGAAACTTTAGCTATTCTTTAACTTTTGAAAACTTTCTTAAACTTTCGAAAACTTTGCTAAAGCATATACTTGAAAATAATAATCACTTGGATCCACTGAAGACGTAAGTACCATCTCATGCGCGTTCCCTAAAAGGTTGGGGTAGCGAGCCACCAATCCTAATAGAGCAGACCTTGGTCTACCAGGGCCAAGACCTTGGAATTGGACACCTGGATTTCTTTAACGACGCCCTTGGACGCCGGGTACTGGCCTTATAAAATAAAATAGCTTTTCTTTCTTTTCTTTCTTATCTTTAAATGCCTTGGCATTTTCTGGAGCACCTTGCGTGCTAAAATCCCTAAGTCTTGACTTTTGGGGATTTCTTAAGGCCTTGGCCTTTTCTTTTCTTATCTTTATCTTCTATTTTCTTTTCTCATAGCTTTTCTTGGTCCCTAATCTCATATAGGACACTCAATAAAATATATAAGCATATAATGAACTAAGATCACATGCAAAAACTAAAAACTAAAAGAAATATCTCTTTTAAGAACTTTTAAAGGAAATTCTCGCGGAAAAACCGCCTCTTACTGCAGGTGAGCAGTACTTACATTGATATCTTGGACTTACAACCAAGATTGAGGTCTAGAACTCGGGAGAAACTTAAGATCTCGAAGAATTCTTCACGTCTACGCGTTCCTCTCGTCGCGGGGATCTCGAATATAGTATTATCTCTTGGAGGAAGGGTCTCGGCCGACCCTCTTGGCCTTGATTTGCGTGCGCACAAGAGAGGAGAGGGAGAGGGGTCGGCGCAAGGGGTGTTGGCCGAAGGGTTTGAGAGAAATCCCAACTTCTCTCTTTAAGTTTTCTATTTATACACTTAAGGATCGGATCAACCTAACTACAGCTTAAGTATTTATTTTTCTTTCCTTTTCTGTGCTTGATACCCCTAGCCCAGCCGGTTGGGCGCTTGTGCTGTTCGGTGGTGGTTGCGGGTTCGATCCACCCGCTGCACTTAAGCTGTTTTTCCAATTTTTCCCTTTTTTCCTTTTCTTTTTCTTTTTCCAAAAATACCAAACGGACTCGGAAAATTCCATAAAAATACTCTAAAAATTCCTAAAAATATCTAGAATATTTCTAAATCATTTCTAAATAATTCTAAGGACTTTAAGAACTAAAAATGGGAATTTTGGGGCGTTACAGACCGTTTCTGAAGACGGCCAGAATAAAGATTGATGTATATGCCGGTACACTTTCCATGGAGATTGGAGATACGGTTATTCAGTTTAGCCTTTTCGATGCTATGAAGCATCCGAGAGAGGATCACTCCATCAGGAGCATGGACATTATTGAGAAGCTGGAGCAGACAGAGTTAGAGGCTGAGGGATTTCTAGAGGATTTTTCTGGAGAAGTTATTCATTCAGAGGAGGCTGAGAGAGTACTTACTGCTGAGACTGAGGAATTTTCAGAAGACATTTCAGATGCTTTTGCAGCTGGAGAGATTATTCTAGGTGTAGGGGATTGCACAGAGCCCCAAGGATCACCTATTTCTGTTGAGATTGAAAGTGTAGGGGATTGCACTAAGCCCCAAGAATCACCCATTCCTACCTCACAGGATCATTCTCATCTTTTATTTTGTGATTATAGTATTATTGAAGGTCCTGATTTTTCTAATTTGGTTGTTGCAGGAATAATTGAGGACACATGTATTGAAGAAAGTGTAGGGGATTGCACTAAGCCCCAGGGACCACCACAAGATTCAGAGTATGAACCAGAAAGTGTAGGGACTTGCCTGGTGGAAGCAAGAACCCAATGATCACTTGTACCAGTAGAGTGCTTGCTAGAACTTGAACCTGATAGGGACCCTATACTGGACCAGGAGGGAGCTATGGACACATCTATCATTGTCGAACCTCCAGGTATTTTTCAGCGCGATCAGGTAAGTATTTCTTTTATTTTTTTGGATACATCAAGAGGGGCACCAAAAGTTGACTTTATTGGCTGCGATACATTTCTTGATTTGTCATGTGTGGGGAATAATTGGGAAAATTTCATTGGAACATCCAAAATAGATTTCATTGATTATGATAAGTGTCTTGATGCATCTTGGGTAGATATTCATTGTAAAAAATTCTTTGAGATGCCTAAACTTGATTTTATTGGATGTGATTCATTTTTGGATAAATTGTATGCAAAGACTGATATTATTTTATTTCCTTCGTACCCTGCACGCTCTAGAGTGGTAGTACATTGTTTTGTAGGGTCCAGAAGACTGCTGGAGTGGGAGCTTCATTTGAACAGACTGAAACCTCCTGAAATGTGTCCCAAAAAGAATAAAGAGGGAGTAGATTTTACTTTAATTCAAAACACTCTACCTCTTACATGGGTCTTGTATTTAAATAATCTTCGTCCACCTGAACAGGTTGCAGTTAAGTCCGAGTGTGGGGGAGCGATGCACAGTGAAGTTGAACAAAGGGAACAAGCTCTTTCGCACACCCAGACTCCTCCACTACCATGGTGGAGGCTTTTTCTTGACAGACTCCGACCGCCAGAAATAAAAGGGAGTTTGATTTTTGTTGCCTTTTCCTTTATTGCATGTTTTCACTCTTAAAATGAGTTCTTGTTAATAAATAAGTGAGTAGAGTAACATGACATGAATAAAATCATTGTAAATATCATGTTTTGTGTTTTAGCACTTTTTATTGCATGATTAGAAATAAATGTATCCCTTAGGTTATCTCAATAGCATTTTAGAGTCTTTTGGAAAATAAATTAAATTCGGTTGTCAAAACTTAGGGTTTGAGTTCATGGATGAAATCTTGGATGCTTGAGTACGATTTTGCTTTAGATTCTTAATTGAGGACTTGGGATGAATTATTTTGACCTAGTGAGAATTAGCCTTACTTTTGTGATACACATATGTCATTGAGCTCTAGAACTTGCTTAGGTTCTTTTAAAACCATATTTCAATGATTGGATCACATCTATAGAAGCTAATCCATTTGTTTTCTTTCCACATCAAATTCTAGCAATAATCATGTTTATTCTCTTTTTCTTTACTTATCTCCTACACTTACCAATTTTTTTTCTATGGACTTGTTTTCTGGGAATGTTTCTAATGCTATTTTGCCCGAGACGGACAAAGATTTAAGTGTGGGGGAGTGACTATTGTTTTGGAAAGATTGGGTATCAATGAGGCATCTCATATCAAGAATTTTTTTTTTTTTACAAACATGTGCCAAGTTCAATTCGGTGGATGAAGAAGAATTTGTGTACCAAGGTCTAGTGGCACGCAACCATCCAATTGAAGCCAAGTTCCGGAAGAAGTCAAGAAATAAATTGGAGATCTAAGAAATGTTGTGCCAAGATGAATTGAATTCGGCTGAAAAAAAAACAGAAAAAAAAACACAACAAACAACAAATCTGGCCATTGAAGGAATATACTTTTTTGGATAGCATGTTTTGGTCGGAATGCTTGGATTTGCAGCTGCTTTTTGCTTAGAAATCAACCACATCTTGCTAATTGTTTGTGGAGCTGGACAGATCTGAAAACAACAGAAAAACATATGTGCCAAGTATAAATGCAGAAATCTAGGTAGAAATTGGTGCATTGCAGGAAATCTGTGCTATTGCTGATGCTGGAGTCCGATCTACTGATATGGAATGGAATGGAATGAATTTGCAGCTGAAATCTGTATCAGATTGTGTCAAATAGAAATTGCAGATCAGGAAGTTAGCTAGCCTGATGACAGAAAAAAAAAATCTGTGCAGATTTAGTTATGGGAGTGCAGCTGGACTAGTGTGAGCTGATATCGAGTTTTGTTGCAAAGGATTGCTGAGCAGAATTAATCAAAGCCACCCGACAGCTATCAGAGATTATGGAGAGCATTTAAACTGAGGATGCAAGCTGAGAAAATAGTAGACAAGAGGAGAAATCAGATGGAGTGAAGTCTTGGCACAGTTTTGTATCAATCCAAACTGAATTGTGTTTCCATCAAATCAGCAATGCCTAGCTGCAATTAGACAGAACTGGCAGAGAGGTTTTTGACTGGACTCAACCTCAAAGGAGCAAGATTTAAGTTTCTGATTGAAATCAGCAGTGAAGTGAAGCTGTGAAAAATCTGAAACTCCTTTGAAGCTCACGGAAATTTGGAGTGAAGCTACTCTGATCAGAATTCGAATGCTGTGGAGCTGAGATTGAAACACAGAAAGAAAGAAAAAAAAATCAGAAAAGAAGAAAGAAAAGAGAAAGAAACAAAAGGGGCACACAAAGGAGTTTTGGCTTCATGATATTAGTGGAATGCTTCTCATCCGAATTACATCTTTGTTCCACTACCTTCTTGACTCCATTAGAGGAAAAGGAAGCAGGAAATGAATTCAGTAGCTAACCAAGAGAAAGAGAAAAGAAAAGGAAGAAATTGGCACGCAAATGGAAAAATTTGGCACAAAGGGTCTAGTGAGGGATTTTTATTGAATTTTTGAAGTGCAAGGCAAGAGTTTACTCCAGGACACTTTTGAATTCACTAGGGGATTGATGAGAGAGCAAAGTTCATTAGAAACATTCCCAAGCACTCAAGTCTTCCACTTTACTAATTTTTCTATTTCCTTAGCTTTTAATTCACTCCTTACCATTTTCTATGTCTTTCTTTGTTTTTATAGATGTTGATCCTATCATGATAAATGGTAGAGAGTAGATAATAAGCAAGCTTATGGTAGTGCAAGAAGCATGTGTGTTTGAGTGAGCTCCACTTTCATCATCAAGTTAGAACTTAAGGAGAGCCACCAAAATTTTCCTTGAAAGGTTAGTGATTTAGATTCATCTCAATGACTCATGATGGATGAAAAGGCTAAGTTGTTGATTTAAGGACAAGATAGTAATCCATAGAGCTTAGATTTATGAGAATTGGCAACTCTAGGTAATTTCTTTTCAATTGCTTCTAATTGTGCTTAAGAAAATCTAGGGGATACAAATTTACTGTTTTCGCGAGACGCTCAAGGCTAAGTGTGGGGGAGTTGATAGATTCCATTTTATTGATCATTTGAGTGGCTTAAATCCCTGTTTGATCTATGTTTTTATTGCCAAAATTGTAAAATTGCCTAGGTTTTAGAACTTATTCATATTTTGGACTTAAATACAAAATTACACATATTTGAGTCAATTGGCCACTAAATTCTTGATTTATTTTTGTAGGCATCAAAGGTTCCGGGACCTAGAGCATATTGGGTCAAACTTGAGTCGGAAGTGAACCGGATCGAATTATCAAGCCTACGATTAATCCGGGCCATCCGATTCGAGAGCGGCTAGATCTGAGCCATCCGGGATGATCTGAAGCAATCCGAGCTAGGGTTAGGGTTGATCAAGCTCTATGATCAAGATTTGAAGATTTCATCCCAATCAGAGCTAAATCAACCATTGGATCAAGCAAGGAGGGCTCTAGAGCGTCCATTCACAGATTGAGTTGATCTGGACCATCCGTTGCATATCTGGAGGATCCGAGCTACCACAAGGCAGATCCTGACCTCAGATCACCATCATCAAAGTTTGGCTCAAATCAGAGCGAGATCGGCCGTTGGATTTCCTCAATCGATCCGAGCCGTCCATTGGTTAATACTTAAGGAAATGAACTCAGAAACTTACCCTTGTCGCGTCTTCAGCCCAGCTTCCACTGTTCTTCGCCGTTCTTCCCCGTTTCTTCATCGTTCTTCAAAATTCTTGTTTCCATGAAGGCGTGACCACCTCATCTTCATTCTCAGATCGAGAATCAAGTCTTTGGCGATTGGTGATTGAAGAATTCTGCTCATTTGCGCTGGAACAGAGGATTTCTTGGGGGTTCCGGAAGTTCTCAGTCCGATCATCTTCTTCTCGACCACAATCCATTTCAAAGCTTCTGAACCACTTGTAGGGGTTCTCAGGTGAGCTCAGAAGTTTCCCACATCATCATCGCAGCTCCTCCAATCGAGATGGAGTGAATCGGATGGAAAATTCCATCAAGCGCAGAGTCTGTTCAGAAACAACTTCAGAATCGATTGTCCATCGATTTGCTGAGCCTAGGGGTTCGAAGCCGGTTCTTGATTGACAACCAAGAATTTCTTGAGCTGAGGAAGGAGTTGAGGAGTAGCTTAGGCCCTTAATTTTCATGTTTTGTAGCTTAATTTTCAATGTTTGCACTGTTCTGTTCTGAGTTTCTGTTTAGTTACTGAATATTTCGATTTTAAGTTGTTAGCCATAAGTTAGCTTCAATTCTACAAGTAGAGTAATTTAGGAACTTGTTTAGTGAATGAATAGCTCAAATTTCAGTTTAGTTCTTGTTCAAATTGCTACGTGCCAATTCAAGCTCTTGCGTGCCATTTGATTTCTACACAACTTTTCAGTTTCTGAATTTGATTTAGAATTCCTGTCTTTAAGTTGTTTTTGAGTTTCTTAGTAGTTGATTCCTGCTTTAGTAGTAGATAGATAGTGTGTTTGGTTTAAAATAGCATTAGCTTTAAGTTTTGTGCATCAATTCCATTGTGGTGTGCCAATTAGTTTAGCTTGCGTGCCATCTTATTCCAGCACTTCTCAATGTGTTTCAGCTGTAGTTTGTTTCAATTTTTCAGTCTAGTTAGTTAAGTCAATTGTTAGTAAGTAGTTAGATTTCATCTCAGTTTGTTTCCGGTTTCAATTTCTGAGTATAAACTCCATTTCTTGCGTGACAAATACAAGCTTGCGTGCCACTCTTAATTCTGAAAATCCTGCAGATTTCTGAATTTGATAGGGGTGCTTTGTTGCCAAATTGTCTCTGGTTTTCATCATTAATTCCTGCCTTCGAGTCCAATATGTGCTTGCTTAGTTAATATATAACTTGGTTTTGATTCCCTGCAATTCAATCCATGTTATTAGCTTAGCTAACATCACATTTCCAAAAGTTTGTTTTCATTACTGCATTTGCTTTTATTTCTGCATTCTTTTCCTTGCTTTTGTTTGTGTCTAAGTGAGCTATTTCTTCATCATTTCCTGCTAAGTTCTTTAGTTATAGTTTGCTTTTCAATTTCATTCGGTCAGCTTGCTAAGCTTTTCATTGCTACTTGTTTAATTTCCTAATTTTGCATGTGTCTCCTTGTGTTAATCTAGTTTGTTTTCGAAAACTTCATAACTGCTTTTACCTCATTGCTTGGCATTTATTTTGGTTAGTTGCAAACAGAAACTATTTCCCATTAAGAATTGATAAATGCTTACTTAGGATTCCATTAGGTTGAGTACTAAGTGCCATCTCTTTGTTTAGTTCCATTGCTCATTTTCTTTTATTTTCATTTCATTTTCATTCTCAATTAAAAACCAAAATCCCATTACTTATTTGAAACTCCAAAAACGACACATAACTACAAGTTTGAATCAAGCACGACAACTAACCCCTAGAAAAATACGACCTGTGACCCCTATATTACATTTTCAGATTTTGAGTTGTAAAAGGGTTTCCAGCTTTCATTTATAAATTCTAAATTTGAGGCCCACATTCGTGACACATAGTTTGGGCCCGTCAAATTTTGAGGCGCATGATTTCTTTTTCGAGGGTAACCGGGCGCTCGCGCGAATGCCTTACTGCCACGTGTTCTAACGGCCCTCTTCACGAGTCCTTATGGCCTCGTGCCGATATGCCTGGCTCGCGACAATCGATTGCTTGGGCGAGGCGGTTTCTTGTTTTCCATGTGTTACCTCTCCATTGTGCCCAAGCAGGTGGCTGCCGGGGTATAAGAGAGGAAAATGGCGGACGTTAGCCTCCACTTCCAATTCAGCGACTAGGCGTACTTCATCTTCCTCCCTTGTAAAGCTTCTGCTGCGCGTGAGTAGTTTGTCTCCTTCTTGTCTTTTCTCTTGTCTTTTTCCTTAGGGATTATGGAAAACTACCGCGCGGAGTGGTATGAGTCTCTTTCCTCGAGAGTGAGACCTGAAGCCTTACAGGCGGCCACCGAGGCCTATGGCATCCCGACCGAGATGGCTATGGTCATCCCAAAAGTGGGTCAAACGTCCGTGGAACCCCCTACGGGCATGCTGACCTTTTTCTTAGGGCAGATGGAGTTAGGGCTCCGTTTCCCTATTCCTCCTTTTTTCACAAGCATAACTTCTTATTTTGATATCCCCCTTCACCAGATGGCTCCCAATGCCTTCACCCAGATGAGGAGAGCGTATATCATTTTTAAGCTTTTCGATCTTCCTCTGACCCCGCATCTCTTCCATTCTTTCTTCGTCCCGTTAGGGTCGAGAGGGGTCTTTAGTTTCGCGGTCCGTCCAGGCCATAGGTTTTTAGGAGGGTTTCCTTCCTCGCATAAGGGGTGGAAGGAGAAACTCGTCTTCATTCGACTGCCGTCATTACCTTTCAGTCCTCTATGTTGGATAGCGGATTTGTCGACTCCTCCTCTCCTAGAGAGCTTTCTTCGCAGCCCGGTGTACCAGCATGCTAGAGAGGTACTTTCTGGTATGGAGTTCAGTGGCCCGGGGATGGTGCAGGCGAAGAGCTTATGTATCGGGCAAGCCTTAGTCCCAAAGTAACGCGGATCAGCTCTACCCTAGGTATGTTCGCCTTGTTCTCCCATGCACATTGGTTTTGACTGATGTTCTCTCTGTTTGGCTTCTGCAGAGGAAGTCATGTTCGCCAAGGCTCATCAAGTGGGAGGAGGCCAACAAGGAGGCACTGAACCCTCCTCTGGTCACTCCCGACGCTCCACCGGCTCCCGCAGAGTTCCTTGAGGGGACTGCTGTCTCGCCCCGTGGGGTTGCCTCACCCGAGAGGGTCGAGGTTACTGTTACATCCCCGCCGGCTGGGGGCCAAAGGTCTCCGGCTCACCAGCCTGATCAAGAGGTGGATCCTCCCTCCGGGGGTGGCTCCTCCCCGAGAGGAGTCCGCCCTGAAAGGGTGGACAAGGAGCCTCCCCCTTCAGATACTCCTCTGGCTGCCCAGTCTTTCAGTCGGCAGAAGCAGCGACTCCCCAAGGGCTTGGGCCCTTCATGGAAAAAGCAGTGTTCGACACGTTCTTCTCCTCTCCCCTCGGTACCAGAGGAAGCGACTCTACCAGCCGAGGTGGTAGCTTCTCCCTATGCTCCTCCGGCCTCCGCTCTAGAAGCAGTCGTCCCGGTGCCTCCTACCAGCTTCCTCGATCCAGCCACCTCTCCCACAGGTAAGAAGATATTGTGCACTCAATACCGGATGAAACTAGATCGATTGAGGGAGAGGTTGGACGCAGCGTTGGAGGCCTCCTTGCGATCTTCCCTTCCGGTGCAATTAAGGGAGACCCCGACTGAGGGGGTTTTACCGGAGGAGACTTCTAGTTCTGAAGGGGATGACTCCAACCCCTCCATCGTGCCACCGGAAGCTCTAGTCGTCCAACGACTTCCCCCTCGCCCGAGTTCACCGCTGCCGTAGGGGCGAGGCGACACACCCAGTACTTTGGAAGGGGTAGTCGTGCGAGCCTCGGCTGGACCGCTAGCCGGTCTTCGAGAGACACTCCTGAAGGTACGAGTTATTATTGCATCGGCTGCTTTCTTGCCCGCCTGTTAACCTTTCGGTGCGATGACAAGCAGCTGAGGATTGCGTAATAGTTGGCCGGGGCCTGTATTCCGGGCCCCAAGTGGAGGCCTTACTCCATCGAGCCTTGCAGGCGGAAGCGGTAGCAGATTATGAACATCTGTCAGGAGTGATGCAGGCAGGCATCAGCAGAGCTCTTCGTGAAGAAGTCGAGCGCCTGCGGAAGCTCCTGCAAGACCAGGAGCAGGTTCTTCAGAATTCCCAGCATAGAGAACGCTTGGCGTCCGAGAAGGCCATGTCGGTCATCGAGAACCTTCTCCGAGTGACGCGGGAGAGTGATCAACTCCAGGCGAGAGAGAAGCAGTTATCAGCCCAAATGGAGTCTGGCCTCCTAATGGCCACTGACGGAGCCTCTGTCCTGGAGGATGATCTGATCCAAGCTCGATTGGACGAGCGGGCCACCTCAAAGAAGCTCAGGGAGGCTCTGTCCGATCAATCGGAGATGGCTGTTGAGTTGGCCTGGCTAAGGCATTCTTACGAAGCTGCCGAGGCCGAGCTCCTGACCCTTAAGGCAGCCAAAGCTTCTGACTCGAAGGAGGCCAAGCTGGGCTTCAAAGCGAGGTTCCTGGAGTCGGAGGAATTCCGCGCCATTATAGTCGGCCAGGTGATGGAGCGCTTACAGCAGGGCTTCCATAGGGTCATCGATAAGCTGAAGAAGGAGCAGCTCCTGCCTGCTGACGCTGACCCGAAATTGTAGAGGCCCTCTAAACTAGGTAAAGGTCTTTCCCCGAGGCCCCGAGCAGCCTGATTGTTGCCCGGGAGGCAAGTCTGGTTGTACTGACTTTGACTGAGTGTAATCATTTTCCCTGCTCCCTGTGTGTGTGCTCTTGCAAGATGCGCCTTCTGCCTTTATGTA